>CM076413.1:21850721-22145691 GCA_038363315.1 Mugilogobius chulae
CTACAGTGGGCTATTCGGGGGTATTCGGGTCTGCACGATTCACGTAAAGAACCCCTGACGAGTTCAAAACGGTCAAACTTCTGCGGAAAATGACAAATTTGATCAGCTCTGTTGACTCGTTAATTAGGCACGAGAGAGACAATCAGGACTGGTGCCGCGGTTACGAATCTGGTTAATTTATTGCGCACTAATAATACATATCTATCAATAGGTTCTCAATAAATTTTCCAGGACAACATTTTATTTTCCATGACATTTGGCCTGTTTTGTCGTTTTCCATGCATTTTCCATTGACTGGGAAAATGGACCTACTTCATTTCCAGATTTTCCAGGACGCGTGGAAACCGTTAATATACATACATTTAAGGCATTAATACTCTGAAGCTACAAACCAAGATTGATTGGATGTTCGAATTTATTTCCAATTTACTTAAAATGGTTGTGTTTATAATTAAGCTGGCCTGTATAAACAGTAACTAAAGAACTTAAGACTATTATTAACCTGTAACCTGTGACAGAAATATACATCTACGCCAGCAGATGCCGCCAACTTCCCCTGTAGATCTCTGGCCTGTTAGACTAAAAAAAAAAAAAAAAAAAAAATCGCTAAAATGATCATAAGGACTGAGGCAAACCTGGCGTGACACAGCGGTGTTTATGGACTAATATCAGTCATGCAGCTGTTATTCACTTGGATTTTATGTGTTTGTGAAGAAAACAGACTGGATTTGTCTGGAAAACTATCAATGCTTTGCTTGTTCAGGGTAAGCGCTAAAGCTAAAGCTAGCAGCATCTGTAAAACGTGGACTCTTTATTTATGAGTGGTTTATTGAATATGTACTTAGAACTGTCATGAAGCAGTTGTTTATAGACTTCTGTTTAGTTGTGTTGTGCAGTTTAGAGGCAGTTGCTGTGATTGCTGGTCTGTGTCTCACTTTCGTAGTGCGCTGTGTCCAATAAAAATTAAAAAGGAGTGTAAGAAAAGGATGAATATCGAGGCTTTTGCGATTAGCTAATTGCAGTTGTCAATATCGCGGTATCGATTCGATATTGATATATCCTGCAGCTCTACTGTCCAGTGTCTCCAGATTGTTCAGAGAGAAAAAGTGTCTTCAATAAAAAGTTATTAAAACAATCAATAGAGGGATTTTTTGTTTCTCAGCACAGGCGATGTGCGTGCACCCGGTCTGCAGAAAGAGCTGCTGCTTATTGATCAAGCTGGAGCAAAGAGTTCATCACTGTGTGAAAACAAAAGTTCTGCTGCTAAATCAACATTTGTGAATGAAAGTCGACCTTTACACGTTAATTCAGGGTGAAAAAACGGCCAGAAAAAACACTGTCTCAAGCTTCAGGAGCTTTAGACCGGTTCAGACCTGATCCAAACAGCTGCTCTCGTCCTGGTTTGTTGTTTAATTCAAAGAAGTTTCCCCAGCTTAACCAGATGGACAAATGTATCTTTCTGCATGGAGAATTAGTAGTAGAGCAGAAAGTAATGTCGACCAATAGTCGCTCTATTAATTAGA
This sequence comes from Mugilogobius chulae, assembly GCA_038363315.1. Classification (NCBI taxonomy): domain Eukaryota; kingdom Metazoa; phylum Chordata; class Actinopteri; order Gobiiformes; family Gobiidae; genus Mugilogobius; species Mugilogobius chulae. The sequence continues at coordinate 21,852,245 of CM076413.1, forward strand.
ACATTGTGTCTCTGTTTCTAACATTATAACAACTTTGAAACCTTGCTACTACTTTTAGACATGAAAATAAGTGTTGTGTTTGTGTTGTTCCAGGTCTGAGCAGCGTCTCTTACACTTCAGCGCTGGACTGCACATCCTTCACAGGTACAGGCGTAAGCTTTTATGACATCACCACTTTTTACAATGTGGACACACCTTATTCTTCTAGGAGAACATTAGAAAAGTATTTGAGAAAACAAGTCACGTAAAAGTTAATGTGCTCGAAAGCCAACATTTACACTTGCTGATGCGAAAAGAGGAACCGACACAGCTGCTGTATCTTATTTTCACACTGCAAAAACAAGAAGAGACAATAACTTTCACTCTCACAAATACTGTGTTTTCATAAGTATTCCATTTTTTGCTGCAGTCTCAACTTAATAGCATATTTTTACTGTGTTGCATCAAAAGCATTCTCTGATAAAACTTGCAGGTCTGTCTTTTTGCCTCTCAGATTAAAATGTGTGGAAACATTGGTGGAATGTTCAGTGAGTGTTCTTGTTGTTGCAGGTATGAGGAGAGCTGGTACCAACTGCACAGAAAAACCAGAGACTGCGCTCAGGCCGCACAGGTACGCACACACTTCACTTGGTATTGTTCTTCTACAGGTATTTTATGCTTGTACGTGGTTTGCTCAGCCTGTTCTCACAGATATGTGTCTGTACCACACAAATTGAAACAGCGTGTCAGATTAACGCAATTTCTATTTTTTGCGTGTGTATTTCACGCCTTGCTGCCCTAGTTAATTTCTATGGTGCACAGGCGCCGATTATGTTTTTTTGGGTGGGTGCCCAAAATAATATGCGCGCACATGCACACGCATATTGTGCACACACACACGTACATGTGCATAATGTGCACGTGCGTCATTTGGCCCGTGTCTCTTCTTTCGCGCGGTTCATTTTGTTTCTTTTCTACTTGCAGTAACAACTAACAGACTTCTGGCTCATGCTGGTGTGTTTTTTCCCCAGTAAACAGAATCCATTCAGTACTAAAGCCCCGCAGAGCCTCGGGTCTGTCCTGCATCTCAGCGCAGCTCTCACGGCAATAGGCGCCGTGCATCGCCAATGTTGAGTTGGCCATTGCTATAGAACATGGTCAACTCAACATTTTCGTCTCCCACTTTTTCTGACTTGATTTCCGGCGCTGCTTTAAAGGGACTGCACCTGATTTTTGCATCCTAAAAATGTAAACAAACAGAAATAATTAATTTGAACCTTTTTCCTTCAGGCTACATGATTTCCTCACGTAGCTAATGCATTCTGAGCTTTAGAATTGTTCATCATGATGAGTTTTAATGTTTTTTCACAACTTTTAGCAGCGAGGTGAGTCACTATGCTAACAACAGTTAGCCACAATGCTAAAAACAAAAACAGAAAAAGCTGCACACAAACGGGATTTTATTAGACGTAGACAGAACTTTGGGGACTAATTTCCACCTGATTAGATACATTAATAAGGCATCGGTGCTAGGGGGAAATTGCTTTTAAGTTATCTTGTTGCAAAAAATCGAGCACAGTCCCTTTAAAGCACAGATTAAACCATGATCTCACGGGGCAGGAGACAGACCAGCAGCACAGCAGCTCAGACCTCAAGTCTAAATGACAGTGCTCTTAGAGAGGAGAGATGATGTATGACCGCTTACGCCGGGCTCACACTGAATCCAGTCCGTACTCCGGTCCAGGCTTTCCGTTTCTTGAAAAGTAATGAGAGGCTCTCACACCGCGATTCGTCCGGTCCGGCGAGCTGCGCGGCTCTGCTCCGGTCATCCTGATCGTTCCAAGGAAATTTTTCCGAACTGCCGGAGCGCTCCGAGCCCTTTTTGGTAAAGTTGTGAAAACAAGACACGACAAACAGGAAACCAAGCGCTCGCGGGTGAAGTGAATCCTGCGGTTTCAAAGTAAAAACATCACGTTTCTACTACTACAACAAATACGTCAAAATGCTTGACATATACGTGACTATTGAACACACAGGAGTAAATAAATGTCCCGTACTTACCCATTATGCGTCGAAAAATCCAGCAGAAATGAACTGACGTGAAATAAGCCCAAAACACGGCGCATGTGTTCTTTGTTTGCATGTACATGTGCGAGAGATCGCATAACCCCTCCTCCTGTTTGTCCTCAAGCAAATCACGTCTCTCTACCCACGCCAGAAAAATGAACGTTAATAACACGGAACTAAAGCAGAAGCGCCATCATGACACGGAATTGTTTTTACAGCAGGTGGACTCAGACTCAGACCTGTTTCTCTGCACTGTGACTCAACTTTTTCTTTGCAGCAGGTGACTCAGACATATTCTCTCTTTGCAGCAGGTGGACTCAGACTTGTTTCTCTCTCTGCAGCAGGTGGACCCAGACTTGTTTCTCTCTCTGCAGCAGGTGGACCAGACTTGTTTTCTCTCTGCAGCAGATGGACTCAGACTTGTTCTCCTCTTTGCAGCAGGTGGACTCAGACTTGTTCTCTCTCTGCTGCAGGTGGACTCAGACCTTTTCTCTCTCTGCAGCAGGTGGACTCAGACTTGTTTCTCTCTCTGCTGCAGGTGGATCAGACTTGTTTCTCTCTCTTTGCAGCAGGTGGACTCAGACTTGTTTCTCTCTCTGCAGCAGGTGACTCAGACTTGTTCTCTCTCTGCAGCAGGTGGACTCAGACTTGTTTCTCTCTCTGCAGCAGGTGGACTCAGACTTGTTCTCTCTTGCAGCAGGTGGACTCAGACTTTTCTCTCTCTGCAGCAGGTGACTCAGACTGTTTCTCTCTGCAGCAGGTGACTCAGACCTGTTTCTCTCTCTGCAGCAGGTGGACTCAGACTTGTTTCTCTCTCTGCAGCAGTGGACTCAGACTTACTTCTCTCCTGCAGCAGGTGGACTTGTTCTCTCTCTGCAGCAGGTGGATTCAGACTGTTTCTCTCTCTGCAGCAGGTGGACTCAGACTTGTTTCTCCTCTGCAGCAGGTGGACTTAGACTTGTTTCTCTCTCTGCAGCAGGTAGACTCAGACTCGGTTACCTCTCTTTGCAGCAGGTGGACTCAGACTTATTTCTCTCTCTGCAGCAGGTGGACTCAGAACTGTTTCTCTCTCTGGAGCAGGTGGACTCAGACTTGTTTCTCTCTTTGCAGCAGGTGGACTCAGACTCGGTTACCTCTCTTTGCAGCAGGTGGACTCAGACTTGTTTCTCTCTCTGCAGCAGGTGGACTCAGACTTATTTCTCTCTCTGCAGCAGGTGGACTCAGACTCGTTTCTCTCTCTGCAGCAGGTGACTCAGACTCGTTTCTCTCTTTGCAGCAGGTGGACTCAGACTTGTTCTCTCTCTGCTGCAGGTGGACTCAGACTTGTTTCTCTCTCTGCAGCAGGTGGACTCAGACTTGTTTCTCTCTCTGCAGCAGGTGGACTCAGACTTGTTTCTCTCTTGCAGCAGATGGACTCAGACTTGTTTCTCTCTCTGCAGCAGGTGACTTAGACTTGTTTCTCTCTCTGCAGCAGGTGGACTCAGACTTGTTTCTCTCTCTGCAGCAGGTGGACTTAGACTTGTTTCTCTCTCTGCAGCAGTAGACTCAGACTCGGTTACCTTCTCTTTGCAGCAGGTGGACTCAGACTTATTTCTCTCTCTGCAGCAGGTGACTCAGACTTGTTCTCTCTCTGGAGCAGGTGGACTCAGACTTGTTTCTCTCTTTGCAGCAGGTGGACTCAGACTCGGTTACCTCTCTTTGCAGCAGGTGGACTCAGACTTGTTTCTCTCTCTGCAGCAGGTGGACTCAGACTTATTTCTCTCTCTGCAGCAGGTGGACTCAGACTCGTTTCTCTCTCTGCAGCAGGTGGACTCAGACTCGTTTCTCTCTTTGCAGCAGGTGGACTCAGACTTGTTTCTCTCTCTGCTGCAGGTGGACTCAGACTTGTTTTCTTCTCTGCACAGTGACTCAGACTTGTTCTCTCTCTGCAGCAGGTGGACTCAGACTTGTTTCTCTCTCTGCAGCAGGTGGACTCAGACTTGTTTCTCTCTCTGCAGCAGGTGGACTCAGACTTATTTCTCTCTCTGCAGCAGGTGGACTCAGACTTGTTTCTCTCTCTGCAGCAGGTGGACTCAGACTCGTTCTCTCTCTGCAGCAGGTGACTCAGACTCGTTTCTCTCTTTGCAGCAGGTGGACTCAGACTTGTTTCTCTCTCTGCAGCAGGTGGACTCAGACTTGTTCTCTCTCTGCAGCAGGTGGACTCAGACTCGGTTCTCTCTTTGCAGCAGGTGGACTCAGACTCGGTTCTCTCTCTGCAGCAGGTGGACTCAGACTTGTTTCTCTCTCTGCAGCAGGTGGACTCAGACCTGTTTCTCTCTCTGCAGCAGGTGGACTCAGACTTGTTTCTCTCTCTGCAGCAGGTGGACTCAGACTTGTTTCTCTCTCTGCAGCAGGTGGACTCAGACTCGTTTCTCTCTCTGCAGCAGGTGGACTCAGACTTGTTTCTCTCTCTGCAGCAGGTGGACTCAGACTTGTTTCTCTCTCTGCAGCAGGTGGACTCAGACCTGGTGATGCTGTCTGCTCTGTGGGACAAACGCAGGACAGCCCTGACTCAGCTGGAGGAACAGTTACAGAGTCTGCCAGCTTTCATCTCAGAACTGGACACCATCACCTCCGGCCTGGGTAAGAACCGCAGCGTGAGGACGGTCTGTGTAACCCTTGTGTCTCTCAAGTGTGAATGTCCCTTGTTTACCTCACAGCTCTTCTGGAGGGGGACTTTGAGGAGCTGGAGAGCAGGATGGTGTATCTGGAGACTTTGTGCTGTCAGTGTGATCAACAGAGCGTCAAACAGCAGCATCTGAAGGAGCTGGAGGGCTACAAGAAGAAGAAGAGGTAAAGCCTGAGCTGATAACCAGTTTACAACATTACTGCCATTCAAAAACACTTGTGAAGATGACGCAGCTATGTGGAGCAGCACCAATAGGTCCTGCTTTTCAGTTTCTTAGTGCTGCTACTGTTTGAATGAGCGTTGAATAAGTTTGTTTTCCCTTTAACAACATTCTGTTATGTCGACCTAAAGTTATAATAAAATGATCCGATGCTTGTGATAAGACTTACCTGAGAATCTTGATCCGTGCGTGAAAAGTTTATGAAAAAAAGCAGCGGCGTGTCCTCGTTATAATCCTTATGAATGAGACAACTGCAGGTAAGCAGGCTCCCGGTCCCGGTGTGATGCGCGCGGAGGGTCCTTCGTGCGTGACCGCGTCTGCAGCCCCTGAACAAACGAGCGCAGGGTTGTGTCCACCTCGGGTCGGTTCTCTGGATGCGCGCGGTGGTCCAGGTAAAGGACAGAGCGGGGCTCTGGTCCAGACTGTGCTAAACGACTCTTCCTCATGCCCACATTTACACTGTCTCATGTTCACTCTCACATCTGATTCTTGTTTATATTAAGTCAACAGGCTTTATGTAAAAGAAAAGGCACATTTTTAGACAAAGTTGTTAAAGTTGTCATTTGAATAGACTTTTACCAAATAGATTTTTCCAAACTGAAGCTGCTGCTACAGTTACTTTTGGCTGTGATATTAATGCACTGCTCAAGTGTCAGACTTGATCATGTGTCAGGTTCACTAAATGAAACTGTACCCCGACATCTGGCGGGTACCACACCACCTGCACTCACAGCGTAGCTCCTGGAGAGAGCGCACTAGAGGCCAACAGAGGAATAACTAAGACCATCCGCTTAGACTGAGTAAGACTGACGGGAAGATCGTGCTGTAAATGTTAAAAAAGTCAGTATTTCTCCTAAATACCACCAGCATTTGATTTGGTTTGAATATGCGCTTCATGCTGCACTGTGATTGGTTGATTGATTGGTTTGGTTTGGTTTGACAGTGATGGAGCAATGTCTGCACATGTTTGTGTTAGTGATTCATGTGTTTGTGTCTTCACAGGAAAGAGCTGCATGCATTTGAACGTGAGTAGATTCTCCTTCTCCTCCTGGGTCTTAGTGGATTTAACAGAGACAAGGACAGGACTTTTCACTTTTAGGTTGATCTAATTTCATGCACACTGCAGCTTATGTTCCTTTCAGTTGAGAAGGAAAGGTTTGAACTAGGGCTATTATTGCAAGACAAAGTATCACAATTTAGCAAATATTCTCAATTACTGTTGTGATGCTCAAACAACAATGAACTCTTTCATTTTCTTTCATTCTCATCTTGTTTACTTTTTTTTGCCCACGTCACCTTTCCTCAAGTTTGTGACGAGTCTGTGAAATCAAATATTGTGTACAAAAAAAATCTTACACTTAGCTATAACCAATTTCTATTTTAAATTCATAACAAGTCTCAAAATAGAACACAACAGTTTAAATTAGCTTTTTTTGTTCTTCAAAAGCGACTGAATGGAATTAATATATTTCCTATCCCTGTTTTTTTTACATTTTTGCTTGTAAAATGATCACGATTATTTTTCTTTTGTTCTTCTGATTATATTGTGTCTTGAATAATCACAATTATCGATTAACCTAATATTTTTGATATCCCTCGTTTGAACGTTGAGTGAGTAAACACACTGAAAACAGTGGAAGCAAACGTATAACTATGTAACTTATACAGACGGAAGTGTTGAAATGCTGAATTGATGAAAGACTAAAGCTTAAAGGGGCACTGTGTAAGAAAAACAAACAAACAAAGTGATTTCCACTTTTGAACACCAGAGGGAGCCTTTCACATGCATTTTGCCTATTAAGCATGATGCCATCTAGCGTCAATGATCCATATTCCGGCCCGTAATAAAACATTTCGAATACGTATAAATGTATCACAGTTAATGTGGATTGGTTAACAGTGCTCTCTTAAGTATTCATGTTGTAAAGAATAAATATGATTTAAATGTTTGTGGACTATATGTGATAATTAAAATTCCTCTCAATCTTACACAGTACAGCCCCTTTAAGCATTCTCATGTATTATAAAGATGTTGCAAATGTTTGTGTTTTTATATTGTATATTTATACTATATTGGGATTCTGTTTAACAACTCATTACTTTTTGTTCTTTGTCCTTTATAACGTACTGCTAAGTAAGTAGTGAGTTTTACAACTTACCATTGTAAAATTATGATCAATCTTTACCTCTGAGACTTTCTAATTCTGACCAGTGTTGGGCAAGATCATTCAAAAAAGTAATTAGTTATAGTTACTTCTCCAAAAAAGTAATTGAGTTAGTAACTGCGTTACTGATTGATAAAAGTAACTAATTACTAGACAAAGTAATTACAACTAAATTAATCCACAAAAAATAAAATAATAAATAAATACAAAAAACAGAGCGGGTGAGTGCTACTTGGGACTGTTCAATAAAAACAATCAGGTGCTCTTCAAGTGCAAAAAAGCAATTAACAAGTTACTCACAAGATGCCGTGACCATAGAATAATCAAAAAGAGAGGTAAAGGTAAAAAATATGGCAGGCAGAAGCTTGAGGCCCACTGATAGTTAAAAGTCCTTTAATATAGCAGGGACAAGCTTTATTAAAGGACTTTTAACTATCAGTGTGCCTCAAGCTTCTGCCTGCCATATTTTTTACCTTTACCTCTCTTTTTGATTATTCTATGGTCACGGCATCTTGTGAGTAACTTGTTAATAAATAAATACGTTTTACTTTAAATCATATAAATCAACCAGCAGCAGCGTTAACCGTTTTCTCCTCCAGACATGAACTGTCACGACAACAACAATGCAAGCCAAACCTGCCTCGTGCAGCAGAAACAGCCCAAACAGCACAAGAACCAAACACACGCTGACATTAGAACAAAATTAGCATTTGCACTCAACAAAACGGAGGTGAACTGCGGCCAAAAAGCCGATGAAATTAGTGACACTCAGAAGAGAAAGTTACCTGTATCCACTGTGACTTTGCGAAGTGATCTTTCTGTAAAACAAACTCCTCAGCTGCTCTCATGAGTCTCTGAATGAGACGACAGCAGCTCTGATCACAGTCAAATACCGCGCCCCATTACCTTGATAGTAACTATAACGGCGTTATCACTGACAGGAAAGTTAATTAGAATCAAAATATCGCCGCTAGTAACGCCATTATACTTAAACGCCGTTACTCCCAACACTGATTGTGACTTAGTTGTGTCAGGTGATAGGAAGCTGCAAACACGGATTTACTCACTGTGAGAAGAGTAACCAGAGCCGGTTCAAAGTGTCTGACAGTCTTCGGTGTGTTCTGTGCAGTGGAGCTGAACCAGGAGCACGCTCAGAAAGTGGCACACATGGAGCAGAAGGTGCAGCACAGACTGAAGCAGAAGCAGAAGGAGTACGAGGAGGCCTTTCACCAGGACGTGGAGAAGTATCTGTCGTCAGGCTTCCTCACGCACAGAGGTGAGCGCCGGCCTCACACACACACACAACAGGCCTCCCGTACAGTTTTGTGAGCTGTCATTTTGCAGTTTATGGTTGCACAGTTCTGTTTGTGTTGTGTCACTTCGCTGGACGTTAATAACACTAAGTGCAGAGTTAAATGAACGGAGAGAGCGAGGAAAGCGTTGTGATAACAAACCAGGAGTGAGCAGAGAGAAGCGACTGCAGCTGCTGCATCTGTGTCTCTATGAGGAAGTCAAAAGCATCGCTCATAGAACAACTCCACTGAAGCAAAAGTTAGTCATATATGACCCTGTCCCAATATCCACCCTTGTGGCCCTCAAAAGCGCGTTTCCGCTGTGGGGTGGTAGTGCGTCCCAATTATCACAAATGGCCTTTAGCCCCGCCCTCTTCACGCCCTTTATCTGCACTTCGGTGAAGCCTGCATGGAAGCGGACTTTGCTGAAGTGTTTTACCCAGAGTTCTTTGCTGCGTGTACAAAAATGCTGATGTCAGTTGCTGTGACCATCAGAGCACAAGCTCTCTCTCTTAGTTTAGTTTAGTCTTCTTTTGAAGGGACAATGTACAGAGACATTAAGTTAAAAAAACTGAGATGTTCTGCACCAGATTATAGCTAACTAAGTTACAGAAATAAATAATACAGTGAAATTATACTCATTCAACAATAATAGCAATAATTCATCCAATCAGACTCACTCACAAACACAGCATCAGTCATACCCTAGCATCTTAAAGTGACAGTAACGTAAAAATAGAACAAACATTAAATAATATCCAGAAATCAAAGTAAATACAATCAAAAGAATTGTGCTCATTAATACAGCTCCAAATTAATGTATGAATGTAAAAATTCAAATGATCCAAACTAAAGTGAGCTGTGTGTGAGCAGTTTAATCCCACAGTTGTTTGACTTGATCACATCAAGTGAAGTGTGGACTGTCCCATTTCTTACATTTACCGGTCCTGCACACTGGGGGCACTTCAGTCAAGTGTGTAGTGTGATATTGGGACAGGGCTCATGTTTGTATTCATCATCTCTGAGCTGGTTCGGTCAGATGAATGAGTTTTTGAGAGTTAAAAAAGAAGTGTAAAGTCAGAGTCAGTTCCTCCTCTTGATGTTTCATCAGTGTGTTATGGGCTGTAGAGCTGCTGAAGTCACATATTTTCTGTGTAATTTGATTGAAAAGTGATACACTGAGCTTCTAGCGGGAAAAATACGCTTGGAGCATATTTTGAGGTGGCGAGCGGCTTTGGCTGCACCTCAGGGCGGCTGCTCGGTGTTTTGGCGTGCTAGGTGTAAGATCTGACCCACAGAAGTAGGTGTGTAAGTAAAACCCTTGCCGTTCCACTCCAAAATCCTCGTACGTTTGTGTTTGGCCCCTAAAAGTGCTCAGTAGGTGCAAAAATCTTTAATGTCAATATAAGAAGTTAAAGAAGTGTGTGAGAGTGAGTCTAAGTGGCCCAGACGTCCTGACAGAGCTGGTGTTGTGTTGTGTTGTGCAGAAGCTCCTCCTCCTGATGCGTCGGACCTGGACCACATCACTGTGACCAACACCTCCGATCTGCAGGCTCTGGACGACTTCCTCAACTCCTCCACTGAAGACCTGAGCTCGCCCACAGCAGACTCCAGCTCCAGGACGTCCCCCAAGACCTCCCCCAGGACCTCCACCAGGACCACCTCCCCCGGGACCTCTCTGGGCTCTGGTGAGTGCACACTGACAAATGAAAAGACTGTTGCAATTGTATGTCGTAAAGGCAAATTCCTGGATAGATTTCAAATTCTCCAAAAATAGTTCAAAAAAGAAAATTCCAATAATGCTCATGGGAATATTTGAAGGTGCTTGTTGGTGATTGGAAACACAAATTTACAAAGAAAAAAATGGATTAATCTTTGTTTACTTGACTTGTTTGTCCAGTGTCTGTAACAAAACGAAGTACCTGGCACACTTCATCACAGACTGCTTCAGTGACAATGAAAATATTAATCCACAGTGTCAGATACTTTATGCCCAGGCCAACATCTTGGTCAGAAATTGCCACATGTGCTCAGACAGAGTAAAAATGTACTTGTACAGAACGTACTGTACACGTCTGTATAGTGCAAGTATAAATAAGGCAACACTCCAGAAGTTTGAAGTAGCTTATAATAATTCCTTCACAAAGCTGCTGAAAGAGCCCAGGTCCAGTAGTGTGAGTATCCTGTTCTGTCAGGCTGGAGTCAACAGTTTTCAGGCTCTTATGAGAAAATGAATGTACAAGTTCCTATGTCTTTGATAATATTTATTTAGTATTTAGTTTTTTTGTTGTTTGTCTTGATGATGATGAATTCTGCATGCACTGTAGAGGTGTATGTAACTGCTGTCAGTTCTGTGTGATGGTCAGGAGATGGCAGCAGTGTCTCTGTGTCTGATGATAACAATATGTTCTTTGAGACATTTACAGTGGTCCCTCTTTATCACGGGGTTACTTTCCAAAAATAACCCGTGAAAGGCGAAACCCGAAGTAGTGATCTTCTACCAGTAATTTCAGTTGATAACCTGCCTGGTTATGATGTTTAGTGTCTTTTGTACAGGTAATAATGCGCTGAACACATGATTCACCGCGAGATACAACAGTGCGAGTCGTTTTTGTGACGCTTAAAGAGGGACGGTGCTGCTCTGCTTTTGGCACGTTGCCCGTCCCACTGCGCTCCACAGCCGACCACAAAACCAGGGATCACACGGACTCCAGAGCCACGAAACACATCCGGACTCTAGTGAAGTCACAACACGCTCCTCAAACACATCTCTGAACTACACAAATGACGTGAACAAACTTATCATGGTAACTACGAGCTCAAAGAGTCAAACCTCACCTGGAGAAACGTCCGAGCGTCAGGTCAGCTTCCCCTGCATGATCCAAACTAAAGTTTTCTAAAAGAGCTTCTGTGCTGTTGCCTGTGAATGCTGCGATGTGATACGGTCCAGACCGCGCATTTAGGGCTGGGCGATGTGGCAAAATAATGTTATCACAATTTACTTGGAGCCACATCTCGATTTAAATTTGATCACGACTCATGGCTCTCTCTATATACATACAGTATATTTTTTTGCCTTTGAAGAAGTATCTAATTTTTCAGAAAGTTTCTACTTGTCAATGGCTAAATCCAGCCGTCAAAGGCTATTTTGTTGCCAGTTTTTCAGAGTGAAACCAGTGACCAGGCCTTTGAAAATAAATCCCAAAACAAGCAACCTCAACCCTTCCATAAAGGTTGTAAAAATTATGAATAGTAGTAAAGTATGGCATATTTTAATAGTTTTTCTTCTTTTTTTTTAAGTTTTATTTTATTTAATATGGGACAGTGCACATTAATCAACATGTGTTAGTCCAACATGTAAATGTGCCAGAGTTAGCCATACAGGCTAATTTTCATCTGTAGTCCCATTTGGCAGGTTGATGTCGATACAAATACAGGACATGTAACAGGCACAACGACACACAGTCCAGACACATGACAAAACAAATATAAAACATGCTTAAAATCACATGCTACACGTAACATGTAAGTAGACAAAACAATCACTCCAACAAGACAATAAAAAAAGTTAGTCCACATGGTGTTCACATGTCTGGTTATCTAAAAGCCACCGTTTAACACATTTACTAACACGTTTCTTATTTCTGTGGGGACCAAATTCCAAGAATGAGCGGCTCGGACTGAAAATGCTGACTGCCCAAATGATGTTTATCTAAAGGGGATTTGACAGTCTCCTCTGTTTGATGCTCGAGTACTTGTGTTTGATTTTAACTGAATAAACTCCTTCAGTGGAGGTGGGGCAAGACCATGAAGGACTTTATAAACCATTGTTATATCAGAAATCATAATTAAATTTTTCCAATTTAGAAAACTATATTTATTTAGAATTTTACAATGATGATAGGAATTAGATTTTTTGTCCATTGTTTTCACAGTCTGCTTATAGAGTCTTTCTATGGGCAGCAGTGTGCTCTTATTTGCCTGGGCCCAACTCGTCAGACAGTAATTTAGGTGAGAGAAAATTGTGGCATTGAGGTATAATTTGCAGGCCTCTGTTGTCAGGTTATTTCTAATGTGCTTAAAATTCATTAAATTAAATTTCAATTTATTTTTCACATGTTTTACATGCTTTTTAAATGTCAGTTTAGAATACATTATAACACCTATATAGGTACTTGTATTCCTGTACTACTTTTAAAGCTTGTCCATTTACAATAACTTCTGGATCAGTCTCTTTGTTTGCAGACTTTGAGAAAAACATACACATTGTCTTACTAACATTTAGGTGTAAACGAGAATTTTTAGCCAATCACAGACTGACACCATTTCAGATGACAGTTTCTCCGCCGCCTGCTGCTTTGTTTTTGCATGTACATAGAATATGGTATCATCAGGTATCATTTCTAACATTAACAACTACTTTTAAGCATGAAAATATGCTAAAAAGTCATGTTTCAGTCATAATTGATATATATATTTTTGTAAATCAAACTTGAAAAATGCTCAAATTCAATTCTTTTGTGACTTGAATGTGTAGCCCAAAAAAACACATTTAAAGATTTTTTTTAATTTAATTTTATTTTTTTCATTCAATATTTTACAAGGTAGGTCTATTGAGAGCAATTTCTAATTTACAATGATGACCGGGTTGGCAGCAGCACAAGACACAAATGAAATGAAAAAAGCAGATTGTCACAGAGATGAGCTCACGATTTGATTTTTATCACAATATTGCCCAGCCCTACGCGCACTGTAAAAAAATACATAAAATAAAATAAAATAAAAATTGCACTAAAAAAAAAAAATCTGCGAAGCCGCGGAAAGTGAACCGCGATAGAGCGAGGGACCACTGTATATATCCTTTTTAACAATTTCTAACTGTGTCTCTCATCATTAGTTTACTCACACTTTACCACAGGGACAATAAAGTGTTCCTTAACCTTAAAATACTAAAAACGCATCAGAGACAGTGTTCTAGAATCCTGGAGCTTAAAACCTTAACTACACTTTTCTGTTTGCAGGTTCAGACGAGACGTGGTCCCATGACGGTGTGTGTGAGGACCAGAGCAGGGCCCCGGGGCCAGAGCAGCAGCAGCAGCAGCAGGAGGAGCAGAGCAGTGAGACCGATTCAGACGAGCCTGTGGTGGAGCTGGACCAGGAGGAGGTTCTCGCAGACGCCTCCCTCTAGCACACAGACTCCTCATCTCGAACACGGACACACTGACATCCGACTGGACTCCTGCTGGGACCTGCTGTTCAGACTCTCAAACAGACTCAAGGCCTCGGTGCAGTGGTGTGAGGGGTTTGTTAACGCAGCAGACGTCTGAGGAGGCTTAGTTTTTATGTGAACATCTGATCTTTGAGGTCCGACACTACAGCTACACTAACCCCGCCCACTTTTGTTTTCCTGTTTAGTCAGTTTGCTCTCTCAGTATTTAAACTTTCATGTGGACACAATGCAAACTGTTCTAAAATTGTTGTATTATTAATATTAAATTCATTGATTTTTCGTTTGCAGAGGTTGTTTTCTTCCATATTCAGTCGGCACGGTTCGGTCCTACACTGTTTCCACCAGAAATGGCAAAAGTACAGTTACAATGGGCGGTTTTCAACAGGATCAGGCTTCTCAGTTATTACTTATTCAAACCAAAAGCTGCACAAACATAAAAACACACAACATGTGAGACTGGGACTTACCCTGTGGCTCCATAAAGGAAAGAATCGTCCAGGGATTCCTCTCGATTGCACATCTTGTGCTGTCAATTAGAGATGCACCGATCCGATACTGGGATCGAATATCGGTGCCGATCCAGGAAATGTTGCTGGATCGAGTATCGGCTCCATGATATCGGTTCAGCCGATATCCTAGTTGTGTTTAATTGAACATAATGAGTCTGATTTATAGGCTGATGTTGAGCCAGAATGTCTCATAATGTTTGACATTTTATTCTTTCTTTCTCTCTCTTTCTCTCTTTTTCTTTCTCTCTCTTCTCTTTATCTTTTCTTTCTCTCTTTCTTCTAATTCTCTCTTCTCTCTACTACTCTATCTTCTCTTCTTTCTTCTTTCTTTCTCTCTATCCTCTTGCTCTCCCTCTCTTTCTTTCTCTTCTCTTTCTCTTTCTTCTTTCTCTCTCTCCTCTTGCCCTTTCTCTCTCTTCTCTTTCTCTTTCTTCTCTCTATCTCTGTCTTCTTTCTCTCTCTTTCTTCTCTCTTCGCGCTCTCTCTCTTTCTCTCTCTTCTCATGCTCTCTATCTTTCTTCTCTTCTCTCTCTCTTTCTCTCCTCGCGCTCTTTCTCTCTTTCTTCTCTCCTCTCTCTCTCTTTCTCTCTTCTCTTTCTCTCTCTTCTTAAGTTGTTCAGTTTTGTCTTACAGTATAAATAACACTTATGATCAAAAGTCTTATGTTTTGAAAAGGAAAAAAGAGCTATTTCAGTTCTTACACAAGTATCGGTTGATATCGGTATCGGCAGATGTTTAAGTTAGTATCGGGATCGGTATCGGAACTGAAAAAGCTGGATCGGTGCATCCCTACTGTCAATGTCTATAATTCATATAACTTCTCGATTCTGGCAAAAACAAGAGGCAAATAAACTTTATGTTCACAGCAAAATGAACGCGATGTCTGTGATAAAAATATAGTTTTTTTTCTACTGTCACGTCACCGATCCTTCAGTGTGCCCCGGTGGTGCACTAAGTTTAAGGAATCCTGGGTACGAAACCTGCATGAGTCATATTTAAATTTTCTTTTTCTTCACTTTAATGCATTAAATAAAGACATTTTAAATGATTGTAAAGGAAAAGTGTGAGTTAAAGATTTTCAAAGAGAGAGAGAGACAAAAAGTGAGACAGAGAGAGAGGAAAGAGAGGGAGAGAGAGGAAAGAGAAGGAGAAGAGAGAGAGAAAGAGAGAGGAAAGAGAAGGAGAAGAGAGAGAGAAGAGAGAGGAAAGAGAAGAGGGAGGAAAGAGAAGAGAGAGAGGAAAGAGAAAGAGAGTGAGAAAAGAGAAGAGAGAGAGGAAAGAGGGAGGAGACAGAGAAGAGAGGAAAGAGAAGAGAGAGAGGAAAGAGAAAAGAGAGGAAGAAGAGAGGAAAGAAAGAGGAGAGAGGAAAGAGAAGAGAGAGGAAAGAAAGAGAAGAGAGAGAGGAAAGAGAAGAGAGAGGAAAGAGAAGAGAGAGGAAAGAAGAGAGAGAGGAAAGAAGGTTAAGGTTAAGGTTAAGGTACACTTTATTGTCCCCGTAGGGAAATTTGTCCTCTGCATTTGACCCATCCTTCAATGCCTCTGGGGCATCTCCTCAGGAGCAGTGATCGCCGCAGTGCAGCGCTCGGGGACCCATCTCCAGATGTTGTTGCTAGGCTTGGTCAGGACTACCGTAGCTGGAGGATTTTACCCTAACATGCATGTTATTGGTTGGTGGGGGAAACCGGAGTGCCCGGAGAAAACCCACCCAGACACGGGGAGGAACATGCAAACTCCACACAGAAAGGCCCGGCCCGTGCGGGAATCGAACCCGCGACCTTCTTGCTGTGAGGCAAGAGCGCTAACCGCTCAGCCACCGTGCCGCCTGAAGAGAAGAGAGAGAGGAAAGAGAAGAGAGAGAGGAAAGAGAAGAGAGAGAGGAAGAGAAGAGAGAGAGGAAGAGAAAAAAGGGAGAGGAAAGAGAAGAGAGAGAGGAAAGAGAAGAAGAGAGAGAGGAAAGAGAAAAAGAGAGAGGAAAGAAAGAGAAAAGAGGAGAAGAGAGAGAGAAGAGAGGAAAGAAAGAGAAAAGAGAGAGGAAAGAGAAGAGAGATGAAAAAGGAGAAGAGAGAGGAAAGAGAAAGAAGAGAGAGAGGAAAGAGAAAGAGAAGAGAGAGGAAAGAGAAGAGAGAGAGGAAAGAGAAAGAGAAGAGAGAGGAAAGAGAAGAGAGAGAGGAAAGAGAAAGAGAAGAGAGAGGAAGGGGAGAGAGAGGAAAGAGAGAGGAGAGAAACAAAGAGTGAGAGAGGAAGGAGAGAGGACTATGAACACATAAAGCTGATGTACTTAAACGTCTGTAGATCGCGAAATTTCCGCGGCGAAAGTTACCGCGGTGAAATGCGGCGAATTTCTGCACATCTATGTTGAATTATTTCAAAAGCTACTTAAAACATGAGGGTCTTTGTCCAAAAAAAGTTTTCAGATTGTAGTATTTCTGTCCAAAAAGTCCAGCGCAGGTTATCAGCTGTTCCAGCGTCAGAGTGTAGAGGGAACAGAGGTGGAGCTCACAGGGAGAGGGACAGGGCTGGGGCCCCATTTGGAAACACTGACACCAAGTAAAACTTGAAGAGGTGCAATAATATAATCATTACAAAATGGTGCATTAAAATTTCAGATTTATTGGTCTAAAATAGCTCACTCCAAATTTAGGGAAAATGCATCTGTTTTATTCAAACGTTTCGGGGGCAGGATCTTACATTATCTCTTTATTGTGAAAAATATTATTTAGCTTACACCTTTTTGTATCTGTCGCTTTGTGTATTGTTTAAACGCTGCTTTGGATTGACTGATTAAGGTTCGTAGAAAAGACTGGAGGGCCCCCGAAGCTGATTTTTGCTTAGGGCCCCCAAAAGGTTAGGTCCGGCTCTGCATACACACTCTTCATAAAAGTTTTATAAGTGAGCCTATTAAAAGCGAGCGTACAAACACAAACCCAGCGTTGACCTCTCACTCTGTGTCAGTCTTATGTAAGCTCCGGGTAAGTCTTATCTGTTTCCTTTGAGTCTTACTGTACAAGAGTCATGACACATCTTTACCTCCACAGACACACAGGTTCATATGAGAGTGAACGACACACAGAAGGAGCTGCTGTGTGTGTGTGTGTGTGTGGCGCCTCCTGCTAAACACGATGGGTACTGCAGCCAGTGTCCTGTGTTGTTGGTTTGTACGTTTGAATCTGGGTCAGAGTTACAGCACTTTGCGTAAGAAACACGATTACACCCGGTTATATAATATCAGAAGTGTTAATCATTTTAGCAGGGGCTTTGGAAGGCATCAAAGTTTAAATTTAAATGTGTTTTAGATTACCAAAATTAAGGAAACACAATAAACACAATATTTAAAGTGCGTATGACAGTTTGAACATTTTTGATTTTTGATTTAGTTTGGTAGATCGATCAATACCTGTTGTAATTATAAATGATGTTTTACTTAATCAAGAACAAGTTTGTGGAGAAAAATGTGAAAATATGATGAAAATACCAGGAAGTAGAGCAGAGTTTTAAAACTGATGACATCACAATAGACCCGTTCAGAGCCTACGTCATTTTGGGGCGGAGCCGCACTGGTGCCCTCCGCAGAGTTTCCTCATAGTTTCTATACAAAACAAGTAAGCTGTACTAATGATATTAAACGGTTAGAAAACTTAACAATGATTTCAAACAAAGCTCTGACCATTCCTAATGTGTTCCTTGGGTTTTCACCAGTGACACATTTTATAACTCTGGATTTTTTCGGGCTAATTAGCTTGCCGCTAAAATCTATAGAAAAAATGAAGGATCACCATCAAAACAAATACATCGCCTTAGAGTCATGTAAGTATATCCTTGGAGTCTTTTATACAATAATCTTCTGTAGAAATCAACACAAATAAAGCCACAGGTGCAGTTTACTGTGACTCTAATTCTCCACCGATAATTGATAAATAATTAACACAACTTGCACAAAAATCTTAAGTAATGTCACGGTAACTCACCTCCTGTGCTTTTCTGCAAATTACGTCGTCAAACTCATCAAGGGATTTGTAGCTCTTGTGCACATGAGTTTTCCCATCAAATATAAGTAAATATCAGGCCACTGAATATCAGACACTTTCTAACGTCATGCTAACATTCAGTAGATAACTGTACATGGATCTGGAGTCGGTTGCTGTTTGTTAAATTGAGTTTTTAAAGAGAGTTTTACGATTTTTTAATGAAAATGCACCTGCGTAGCTTGAAAAGCCTGAGCAGGGCCGGAGTGGGACTCATTTTCAGCCCGGGAAAATTTTTAATGGAACAGCCCTCTGACAAATAAAAATGTAAATATGTATGCGAATTAGGGGTGTAACGATACGTTTTTAGAACGATACGATACATATCGATATGAGGCCAGGAGATACGATTACAAAACGATTTTGGGGTTTCAGGGAACGATACGATTCGAAACGATACAGCAGTTTTAAAACGATATTTCGATTCAGTTTGACGACTTACAACATAAATAAATCATTACCAAGATTTTGCATTAAATCAAAAACTCAAAAACAATTAATAAAATTATAGGGTTGGGGGGGGGTGTTTGCAGCTCGTCTGGTTCTTTTCGGAGCTTGCTCGAGTCGTTTCGTGGCGTTACCTCCGTAGGCCAGTTTGGTTTCGCCTTTACGGCTTTGTCCCTCATGGTCTCTGCTCTGTGCGCTCTCGCGGGCCCACGGGATGGTTTGGATCCAGCGCTGTCCGTCTCCTCCGCTGGGCTGTGCGGCAGCGGTTCCGTCCGGAGCAGATTCCGTGTGAAAGAAGTGCTGCAGGCGTTTGATGATGACTCAGTGCGGAAAACCAGCGTAATAAACGCACATTTAATGAAACATTTATGTGACTAAGAATGCCGTTTGTCTGTATGGTTTATGTTTCGCCATATGTCTAAATAAATCGATTCTTTGGGCTTAGATTCGAAGCGATTCAAAGTTACATCGATGTGTGGCCTGGATTGAGGCCAACTAGTAGAACGCCGATCGATGCAGTGGATCGTAAGGACTGTGTATCGATACTTCGAATATTTAGGTGAATCGTTACACCCCTAATGCGAATATTAATATTATTTTTTACTTTTGAATGGGTTATAGTGCCCCAGCAAAGTCAACTGTATCTTTATTTTTTAAATATAACATGGTTTTGATATAATTCAGGGGGGTCTGGGAGAATTCTCCCCCAGGAGAATTTTTAAAAATTCTGTGCAATTTCCTGCATTTTGGTGAGTTTTAGATGTGATATTCTTATTGATATGTGATGTAATTTTACTATAATTAACAATATAATTATTATCAAATTCTAATGTCAATTTACATTTTTCATGTTAGATGAGCCCCCCCTTCAAAGGTCCTCTTTTTTTTTTGAACGGCCCTGCTCTTCCCAGCGCAGACCGTGGAGAGGCACGGAGCCTTTACGCAGCAGTGACAGTGGAGCTGGAGCTGTAGAAGCTCTAAAAACAAGACTAAACTTGTATGAGGACGTCTGAACTCATGCTTAGTATCACTTTTACATCTCCTGTGTCTTGGGACAGTGAATTAAATGCTTCGAAACGTCCCGTCAAATTCTGCGCGCCCGCCCCATTAAAATGAATGGCAATTTTCAGTAAAGGCGAAGTTAAATATCTCGGTCATGTTATCAGAGATGATTGGACTGATGATGATGACATACAGAGACAGTAGGCTACTGTAAATTGTATGCACAAGCCAACATGTTGGCACTCAAATTTTATATGTGTTCTGATATTGTTAAAATTGCTTTGTTTAAAGCCTATTGTACACCACTCTATACTGCCCACTTGTGGTGTAGTTACAAGTGGCATATAATGATGCGTTTCGGATCCTGATGAAGGTCCCTCGCTGGACTAGTGCCAGTCAGTTATTTGTGCAAAATAATGTTCCAACTTTAAATGCTGTTATAAGAAATCTTGTTTACAAATTTTTAATGCGATTGGAAGAATCCACTAATGAAATCATTGCTGTTTTAATAATGCCTCAAAGAAGTAGCATCAGATACACATCCTGTTATTGGAGACACTGGAGAAAGTGTCTGTATGGACTATAGACTATTTATTCTTTGTATGTTGTATTGTCATTTTAGTTTTGTTTGTTTGTTTGTTTGTTTGTTTGTTTGTTTTTATATGGACCAAATTGAGTCTGCAATAAAGTTTGATTGATATTACATGGTTGCCGGGCAACCTACCGTGATGAACACGAAGTAAATATTTAATACTAAAAATGGACAAACTAGAAGGAAATTTGAAATTTTTTTAGTAAAACCTTAAATATATTGATCTTAACAACATCTTTGTGTAGTTCAACCTGTCATGAACACTTTAAAGTAGCTTTTATGTACACTTGAGTACTTCCTGTTAGCGTTAGCATTTAGGCACAAGCAGGTCATTTGGTGATATATTCTTTTGATTTATAAAGTCTTTAATATGTTTCATCACAACTGTTCATTTCAGACTAATTCACTGAAAACCTAACTATTTCGAAAATAAACGATCTGGTGCTCGGTGTTCTCTGTACTCGCACATTTGAGTGAGAAAATTCCCTTTTTGTCCCTGTTTTTGTTGTTGCTTCTTCCCCACTGAGGAATCGTTCACCTCCGTGACTCGACTCTCATCGTTCACAGTGAGGAGTCGTTCAAAAGAATCGTATCGTTCACGAACATCACATTACCATCTCTACCATGTGGTGTTGTTTTCAGCCGCAGTAAAGACTTGGCTCAGGTCACTTGGCAGGTGTCTTCCATTTCAGAGCCAGAGCTTGTTTACAGATTATGATAGTGATGATATTTGTTATATCAGGAGCTGTGACTGAGGTGGACTTTGATAAGCCCTTACTTCAGATAGTTTATGGATTTTTATTTGACCAGGTAATACCCACTGAGATATGGAATCTATTTCAGGGAGTTCTGGCTCCAGAAAGAAAGAAAAAGTGTTTTTGTGGTGGAAACAAGTGGCCCAGGAGCTGAAGGACTGTGGGGTCGTTTCCTCTGAGTGTCTGAGTGTAAATACACCACATACCAGCACATCCAGCAGGGGCAGTATCGGTCTGCTTTTACATCACTCACACAGGCTGACTGTCACTCTTAAAGTCTGGGACCACAGTCTAGGACCAGAATGACTCCGATAGTCTGAGGTCCTTGCTCTGACTCAGTGTCTTAGTTTTTAGGCTTTAGACCAGGACGACAGTGTGCATGACACTGGATATGTGTTAAGCTACTGTTGGCCTCAGTATGAGCACATACATACACTGTGAGTCACTACTGAACCATGAAAAGGACCTTTCCGCTGCAGCAGCAGTGCTTTACTGCTCTTCTCTGGGCTGGGCTGGGCCAGAGCCTTGATCCTTGATCCACAGTGATTGTTACTTTATGGATTATTATGTGATAATACTTCCTTGTCCTACTGCTCAGTGAGATTTTAGTGTTTTGTTAGCCGTCATATCACAACACCTTATCCTCTCCATAAATATGACAGTAAATAAATCTACTGTGACTGTGACTCACTGCTCGGCTGAACCCTGAACAGAGCGAGACAGAGGTGTGAGGCCCAGGGCAACGACAAAATCGGACAAAACTATTATAAAATGTACGATTTTATAATAGTTTTCTTTCATACACATTTTTAAAGTATCTTAATGTTTTACAGTCTTTTAACTCCCAGTCCAGCTTATTCCAAAAATGTATCTCAACAACTGAAATACAATGCTGCATTTCTGTTGTTGGGGTAGCTGAAAGTGGCGGACATTTCCTTTAATGCAGATGTTTTGCAGCTAAAATGAATCTTGATTGAAGTGTTTTTTTGTTCTTACAAAAGTGAACATTCCCTGTTGAGAGCAGCTCCAGATTGTCTTCACACACACCAGAGTTAGCGAACGGCAGAGTTAGTGAGTGGCAAACTTAGCGGGATGCAGAGTTAGCGGGCAGCAGAAACCTGTCAGAGCTGATAAGATAATAACTTTTTCAGCAAAGCCCAACAACATCAGGCCTCCACTCCACTGAATCACAAAGAATAACAATAAAATCCTTTCTGTTATTCTGTACTGCAAAGCTACATTGAGGTTTAGCGAGGTACATTCAGGACGTTTTTAAGGTCTTGATCTCCTGTCAGACATGAGCACATTTGGTCTCTGTCTTGACTTGGAGTGGCTGTTTGAAGTGAACAGCTATTTGACCAGAAACTGACCCATTCTTGTCTCATCTAGACCTTTAAAAGTCTCGTCTCAGTCTGGACCCTGTATGGTCTCAATCTGGTCTTGATCTCAGGACTTGGATGGTTTTGGTCCAGAGTTGTTTTGACTGCTAGATAAAGTCAAGTCCAAGCCAAGTCCCATTTTAGAGGCTGATATTGAAATTAAAAAAAAAGCTTTGCCTGTAGTGTCTCCTCTTTGATCTGACCCAGTCTGTGTTTGCAGATTACAGCACACTTACACTATCTTTACTACACTTCATAAAAATCACAGTTTTTCCTGCGACTGAGATCCAGCTACTGCCTTTGGGTTGTAAATATGTGCAACAAGTGCTGGCATGTCAAAAGTCCAGTCTATTGTGTGTTCACAAACGTTAAGCTCATATTTAACTTAAAGGACACATATTATGCATTTTTTGGTGTTGTTTTTTTCCTTCAAACCTCCTCGGAAGCATCTCCACTTTGGAATCTCATGCACCAGAACTAATAAAAAAGTCTAGTAAAGTAACACAGGGGTTGTGTGTGTTTTCTACATCAAAAATTGAGTTATAGCTCTATTTACTCACTCCAAAGAAAATTACAGATGTTATGCAAACAAACCAGTCTGACCTGATATGCTAATCCTGTAGAAATGCTCAAAACAAGTCTGGACTATTTATGAGAATATCTCAGAGATCTATCTATGACGTCACGGATCTATCTATGACGTCAGGATCTATCTATGACGTCACGGATCTATCTATGACGTCACGGATCTATCTATGACATCACAGATCTATCTATGACATCACAGATCTACCTACGACATCACAGATCTATCTACGACGTCACAGAAATATCTATGACATCACAGATCTATCTATGACATCACAGATCTATCTATGACGTCACAGATCTATCTACGACGTCACAGATATACCTACGACATCACAGATCTATCTACGACATCACAGATCTATCTACGACGTCAAGATCTATCTATGACATCACAGATCTATCTACGACGTCACAGATCTATCTATGACGTCACAGATCCATCTATGACGTCACAGATCTATCTATGACGTCACAGATCTATCTTTGACATCACAGATCTATCTATGACATCACAGATCTACCTATGACGTCACAGATCTATCTATGACGTCACAGATCCATCTATGACGTCACAGATCTGGGACATTCAGAACAGTGTTTTTGGGAGAACGAAAAATATCTCACGAACAAAACTTCAGCAGCATTTTTGGTGAGGGAGCAACTTTACAATAGAATTAAAAACTCAAAAATGTTAATTTTGCATAATATGCGTTCTTTAAAGAGCACATTTAAAAGTGAATGATAAATATAACATATTGTATGTTGTTTGTCCTTGTAGGTCTTGCTGTAGCACTTGTGCAGAAGCTTCTGGGCCTGTGACCACAGACTTTTGACTAAAAATCGGCACTAACTCCGATTGGGGAATGACAGTACCTACTCTGCTCTCCTCTACTTGGTCTGGTTTTGTTTCCATTACTCTTACGCTTCCTGCACACAAACTGCGAGGGGAGTTCGATTCGAGAAGTTGAGTTTCTTGCAAAGTGCCTTGTACACCAGCAGCAGACCACTGCGGTTCGTTATTGCCCAAAGTCGCGCAGATTCACGTGGATTATCGCGAGAATGCTCACGTTATGAAGTGAAAGTCGCATCAGACCGCTGCGACCTCGGACAAAAATAGTCTCTCTACAGATTTTTTCCGCGCACTCGCACTGCGCCGAGGTCTGTGTTCAAGGGCACGTTGGTTTTAAGCACTTTCTAACGGGCTTATCCCACTACATGCATCTCCGCTCCGTTCCGACTGCCGGATCAACTGCGCAGCTGTTTTAATGAATGAAGACCGTTCCACATCCTCCGTGTGCGCTGCGCAGGGCTCCGCCTCAGCTCCGTCTCTCCGTCGCCGTACGACCAAAATACGCATCAAGGCTATTTTCTTCTCCGCCCGAGTCCGGCCAAGTCAATCTCCGCCAATCAAAACGCACCAAACAGGAAAAAGAAAATGAACTATGTCCGGAATAACAAAGTAAAATCACTCCGCACGTACTTTGTATTGATCAGATAACGAAAAGTTCGTAGTTTAACATAAAGTTTCTTTGATATTTGGACACAGCAGGCTGTTAACTACATAATATGTCACTGACACATGGACAGGACAACGTTATTGAGTTCGCGCTTGTAACAGCCTCTTTACCCTCCGCGGAGGATGAAAGCACGTCCTTCTGTTGTGAACACGTGAAACACAGGAGTCGTCTGTGCTCCTGATATAGTTATTTGATGTTCAACGAGGACTTTTATTCCACAAACTCGTGTTTTTGGCGCATGCTCTTCTTGAACTCCTCGGGGGCAACGCAGCCCAGCGGAGCGGACTGGAGCGGAGACAGTGGGCGAGGGTCTGCGGCAACTTTCGGAGGCGGACTGGGGCGGAGCGGAGCGGAGCGCAGATGCATGTAGTGGGATCCCCGCGTTAGTCTTCACTCAATGTACAGCAGGGGTAATGTGGTACTCTCCATAGCAGCTGCTAACAACAAACTAATACCTTTAGAATCACCGCAGTCGCTGTGGATTCCACCTGCAGTCTGGCCAATCAGTGTCAGAACAGTTTAGTCCCTGTTTGGCTTAGTTAGAACCTAGACCAAGCACTTACTAAAAAGAACCTGGAGGACTAGTGGAAACAGGGCTGAGTAGAGTAGAGTTGTTCCTCACAGGGCTGGTGGAAACGCTAAACAGACTGGGACTAAGATCAAGAAGATTACTAATACTTTTGGAGTTTCTTCCACTTACAGTTTTTACAGATGAGTTTGAGAAAGGAGAAAAACAAATGGAAATAATCTCATGTCAGTCAGTAATTTGACTTATTATTATGTGTGTACATTATTAACATGTTATCATGTTAAGTCCAGATAAACAAGTCATATAAAAAGCTAAAAATTAACCTTTAATGTATTTCATCCTCATGGCTAAGCTCCGCCCCTTGGATCAAGAGAGAGGCACAGGAACATCTTCTATCAGTAAACAAGATTTAAATAGAGAAGTGTGAGATTAAAACCTTAAATAAAGCAATAAAACATAATAAAATAATAAACTGTTGATCTTTGGACAGAAAGATGAGTCCAGAGCTGAGAGGACAAAAAGGAGAGTGCAACTGAAGGACAAAGTTCACACATCAGTTTGTTTAGTCAAATAGTAATGGACCTAAAGCTGGTCCCTGTGGTGCTACAACATTAAATCTGGTGTTTTGCTTTAGCTAGGTTAAAGATTTGAAAGCAGAGTGTTGACTGAAGGAGAGAGTTCTGACGTCAGTGGTAAAATAGTTTGTTTAGTAGAACTCTGTGAAAAAGTAATAGGCCCAAAGCTGATCCCTGTGGTCCACCAGCATTAATCTATAATTGAGAAAGGTGAGGGGTGAATTTACAAAAAACCTACCATATTTTCCGGATTATACTGTGCTCTGGAGTATAAGATCACAGATGCCCCACAATGCATATTTTAGAAGTAAAAGTGGAGTAAAAATTGCACTCTTTGGGGGAAATTAATTTGATATAATACGGCACGGAAGTCCACCGGCAGCCGCGCCCGAACCGCGCAGTGGGAAGGCCAGGACACTGCGGGCGAAGTCGGAGGTGGACGAGTAGCCAAGTGGGTAGAGCTCTGGCTTCCCAATAAGGAGGTCGTGGGTTCGACTCCCGGGACGGACCATATCCACATCTCACAATCTCTCTGGGTGGAGTTTGCATGTTCTCCCTGTGTCACCGTGGGTTTTCTTCGGTTTCCAAAAAACTTGCATGTTTAGGTTAATTGGCATCACTGTAAATTTCCCTGTGAGTGAATGAGAGATTGAACGGTCTGTCTGTTCCTGCGACAAGTTGGCCACTGTCCAGGGTGTTCCCCGCCTAAGGCCCAAAGTCACTGGGATAGGCTCCAGTCACCCGCGACCCCTAACGGGATTAAGGGGTAGAAAATGAATGAATAATCCGGCACCATAAACAGACTCAGGACAGGTTTTTCCATCCTGCTCCTGTCTGAGCTTTTTTATGACACAGAGATTACGCAGAGGCCAAGGTCAGCTGGCATGAGGCAAAACTACAATATGCAGATTAAAACATGACTAAACTCTACATTATTTAGCTTTTATATTATCACTGAATCATCTGCAATAAGTATTGTGTCCATTTGACTTCAACAATCTCGCTGTGACTCAAGTGGAGCTGTTTCTTACCTGTGGCAGGTTCCACACAATCTCTTTCCTCTAAATCCACTGTCTATTTTGCTCCATTTTTGTTTCTCATCCTTCATTCATTTCCTGTAAAGTTTTCTCTTGCTCTGTTTCTGCTGTAGATCTGTGAGTTCTCCGCTCATATAATGCACGAAACAAGGAAATGCAGCTGTTTTTGTTGTGTATCAGTCACCAGACAAACATCAGTGTTTGTCTTTCAAGCGATCATGGTCAAAAAAACAACTACTCCTCTCGAAATCAGACTGAATCAACGCTCTCTCTTCCGTTATTTAATTTGTCCCTCAATTGAGAAGCAGGGAGAACTCGAGTCTGGTCGGGACCCGTGTTATATTAAAAGTTATTCATAAATTCACATTATATATATAAGTCACACCTGAGTATAAGTCACTCACTCTGTCAGACAATGAAAAAAGTGTGACTTAAATACGATACATCAAGATTTTTAGATTTTGGCAATTTGGATTTTGATCAAGAATATGAAACAGAAACAGCTGGATTTAATTTTGAATAGTCGGTGTTTATTGTTCAGACAGACCTGTGCTCTTTACTGGATCACATGAGGAGGGTAAGTCATCAGACACTTATCTCTAAGGAGTGGGTTTATGGTTTGCCGACACCAAGAAGCCTTTTTCTTTACAGGTATTGCATGAAAAAAAAACACACACAAGGTGGGGTCGTAAATGTAGACGTTACATAACTCTTTGGATTCACAGAAGGTGCGTTTTGACCCGACCTACATGGAGCTGGAGTCAAACCCACTACCAGCCCCTTTACGCACTTACTCTGACTGGTCTACGTTATGTAAGAGGAAGAATAGATGAACGTTTGACGAGTGTAGTTAAGACCGCACAAATCAAGACCAAGACAAGACCAAGACTTTTAGGTTGAGACAAGAACAAGACAGCAGTCCATCGAGACCAAATCTAGACCATCTTTGTAATTTGATACAATTATCAGTGTCGACATGAACTTACACTGCAGGGGTTATTACAAACTGTGTCTGTGACAGGTCACTGGGTTGGGGCAAGTTTAGCAGAGTGTGGTGGTGATGTAATGTGGTCTTGATGTCCAAACCGAGTCCGAGATAAGACCAAGTCCAAGACAAGAATGTGTCCATAGCACAACAGCGCCTTCACCTGCTCCGAAAACTGAGATCATTCCATGTGAACAAGAACATTTTAACAATGGTTTACAAATCACTGATAGAGTCAATACTGAGTTTTAATTTGACCTCTTGGTTTCATTTTCTGACTGTAAAACATAAATCCAACTTTCTCGAATTATAAATCAGGCCAGTAAAATAACTGGTACAGTGCAAACGTCCCTGTCTGAACTTACAGTCGCTCAATGCTGAGAAAGGCAACTCAGATCACTGAGGACTCCTCTCATCCACTCTATAACTCATTTCAACTGTTACCATCAGGTAGACGTTATAAGGTCCCATTGGCTCGCAGGAACTTGTACAAAAAATCATTTGTTCCAAATGCCATTGCTTCATTGAACAGTCATAGATGAGCCCAGGGAACAGAACTGTTGTCTCATGCATTATGATGTTTTTATTTGTGCTTTTTTATGGATGAACTGTGGATGAATGTCTAGAGCCTTGTCAAAGACGAATTTCTGCCACATGTTGGGGCAGACAATAAAGTTTTTCTATTCTATTCTATTCTATAGCTACGTTTCCATTAGCCTGTGTCCCTCAGACCGGTTCACTTTGGAGCAGTTTGGGCTCTTACCGCCAGTAGCAGCACATAACTGCAGCAGCAGGTCATACGCGCAGGAATCGCTCATAATAGAATCAAGTCTGATTTGGTTTGAACAATTTACACCAGCAGTGTGAGACACGCGTCTGACGGCCGTCACTACGCAGCTACGCGATGCTCAAATTACACATTCATCCCGTGGTAAATACAGTTTCACCACAGGGTTTCACATCAAAATAAATCACAATCACACAGTTTGATAATATGTCATATTTGCTTTAAATACTTTCATATTTTCACCTCTTTATGTGCTTCCACGTCATCCTTTAAACAAGGTGGAGTAGCTGAATTTACACTGCAAACACAATTTAGATTTTAAATATGGTAACTACCTCTCAGAAATCCTTCAACACAGTTAATATCGATATGCATTCATTTTTAGGTTGATATTGTGAACTAAAGAACTAAAACTCTTTATTATTTGATTCACACAGCCCACAGTGGTCTCATTTTTTCACAAAGTGCTGCTTATATCATAGACTTTTTAGTGGAAAACATACAAACATCTTAAAATGTTCGCTACCATCAAGTCGTCATCGTAAAGAAGAATCGTAACCAGCCTGGATATTGAACTTTTAACTGTGCACATGCACCTCAGCCCCAGCAGGACGGCAGCAGCTGCAGCTTCAGTCTAATCCACGCTGGCATCTTAAGCTGCTTGTTTCCTGCTCTGACTGTAATAATAATAATGATGATAATGAGAGTTGAATGGTGCAGACCGGAGCTCGTTACACCACAGCAGGGCCTTGTCCTTTTGGAATTGTAAAAAAAATAAAGGGTTAGGGTTTTGAAACTTTTCTTTTGAAATAAAGGACCTTTGAAAATATTCAATCTTAAAGCTGGGTCATTTTTTGTCTGATAATAAACCAAATTCTACGATCATGTAGGAATTACAATTTTTGACTGAATTAGAAGGGAGAGAGAGAGAGAAGGAAGAGAGAATAGAGAGAAAGAAAGAGAGAGAGGGAGAGAGACAGAGACACAGAGAGAGAGATATAGAAGGAAGGAAGAGAGGGGAAAAGGGAGAGAAAGACGGAGAGACAGAGAGAGAGAGAGAAGGAAGAGGGAGAAGGGAGAGAGAAAGAGAGAGAGAGAAGGAAGAGAAGGGAGAGAGAGAGAAGGAGAGTGAAAGAAAGAAAGAAAGAAAGAGAGATGGGAGAGAGAGAGAGGAAGAGAGAGAGAAAGTGAGAGAGAGGAAAGAGAAAGACACGAAAGAAAGAGAGAGAGAAAGTGAAAGAGAGAGAGGAGAGAGAGAGTGAGAGGAAAGAGAAAGACACGGAAAGAGAGAGGGAGAGAGAAAGAGAGAAAGACAGAGGAAGAAAGAAAGAGAGAGAGAGAGAGGGGGGGGGGGGAAGAGGGGAGGGGTTCAGAGAGAGAGAAGAAAGAGAAAGACAGAGGAGACCGAAAGCTAAAGAGGAAAAGTGTGTGTGAGTGAGAATAACAGACAACTCACATAGATGAGTTTAAATGACATAAAAGTACTTATATATAGAAACTGTACTTATATTTTTAAGTGAAGCTGCACTCTTCCTTTGTCCAGAGAGCTGTGTTTCTGTGACTGTGCAGGTGTGGAGGTGATCAGGTGGATTATGAGCATCACAAAACACACAGACACACTTTTGTTTTTGTCAACTTTATCTTCATTTACAAATGTCATTTTACTACAAATGTTAGAGTTGTAATAAAAGAAAAATATCTACTATATGTACAACATTTACAGAAGATACAGAGATGAACAGCACTGTGAGGATCGACTGGCTTTAACAGAGAGATTGTGTAAAGTCTCAACATATTGTCCTGCAGCTGATGCTCCAGAGTTTTCACCTACCACCCAGCCCCGCCCACCTGTTTGTATTTAATAATGGATCTTTAAAAATGTGTGTTAAACCTGTTATGTAGCCAAAATATAATTAGTAACTTTAAGTAAAACCTCTGGTTAAAGTAATAGGTTAATGCAGTGCTTCTCAAAGTGTGGGGCCAGGGAGCAGTGCCCATAAATGCGCTTTAAAAGATTCTTAATACAAGTGGACACAGAACGCCACCACCATGGTGACAACAGCTGCAGCAAGTGGAGCTGTAACTGGACAAGCTCCTGTCAAAAGAAAGACTACTGATGCAGATAAGACAGGAGATGAACACACCAGGTGCTTAATCGCGATTAATTATTTTGTCGGCAATAACGCAGGTCACATGATGCATGAATGAAAGTGCCCCGCTCTGCTGCGCCCTTTTCTCTCCCTCGCTCTCATAAACAGTCCACAAATCGTCTTCCGCTGCGGTTATTGCAGTGAACACAAGAAAGGTCTGATGTACAGACAGCGGGGCAGAGACGAGTCTGAGCTCCATCTGAGTTTTTAAATCATCCAAAAAGACCCAGGAATCACTGAGCACTGGCTCGTTAACACCTCATTAAACATGCACGCGCAGAATCAGCGGCGATGCGCGAACTTTTACTCACGTATTTGTGATGTTTACTTTAAAAACTTTTACCTTTTTACCAGGACTATCCCAGAACTGGACCAGGTTTTCTTAAGGATTTAAACAGGACCTAGACTTTCATTAAAGAAAAACACATGAGCTTGGATATATAAATACCTGTTCAGCCTGAACAAGATAAAAATATTCTGATCCTAAACATATCCAAACATATCCACTGGTATTATAGTTATGTAATTGGCTACAGAGTTTATTTATTGATCAAGGGGATTGGCAAAAAATGTTTTAGAAGCACTGAATTAATCAAAAATTTAAAGGATCCCTTGTGTAGACATGTGTTTTGGTGAGACCAGGATGAACTTAAATGTTTCTGATACAAACCAAACACACTTGCTGCTTTCCACTCTCATCCCCTCCTTTCACCATCTGCTTTACTTTTCCGGCAATGCGAGTTTGAAATGGTCTGAGATTAACTTTAGAATCACTTGAACATAGTTGTTTTTAGTCTTGGAAAGTGGTTCTATGACAAACTGGAACAGGGAGGAATAAATGTAAATACACCTGTGAGTAAACTAGCGAGGACAGACGCTGATAGAACAAGTTACAACGTTCGAAAAGTGGATTTTGCAGAATACGTCCTCTTTAAATGAGGGTGCTGAGCCTTGTCCTGTGGCGTGTTACATAACGGTTTACAGCGCATCGATAAGCTCGTGCTATGTTCCCGTCAGAATCCTGTAAAGTCGCTGTGGTATTTCACACAGAGGCTGGCGAGCAGGTGAGACGCTCTTTACTGTGTTTACCAGAGCTGGGTGTCTCATGTAAGTCACGCACAGAAGACATCAGTGTCCACGTGTCCTCGCAGACCGTCAAACATCAGGACTGTCAAAGATCCACACGTGTGCGAATCAAACCCAATGTTTTCTATTTCGACTAAGTTTTATCCTGCAGCTGATGCTTTCACCTATCACCTAGCCTCACCCACTCGTCGGCAGACTTTAGCTCTATATCTGTAAATGGATGTGAGTCAGTCTTGGTGTAACCGGTGTAGACCCACACGAGGGACCAGGTCGGTGAAGTGTGTGGTGGTATGGGATAAACTTATCCCGTCAGGTATAAGATCTGACCGGCAAACTGGGCTAACGGGAGCGTTCCCTTTAGCTCAACGCGTTTGTCGGTCGCCCGCGGTGTGGGAGACCCGGATTCGACTTATGCTCAGGACGGGTACTGACCACGTCGGTCACATTGGTCACGTCTACAGCCTTTAGTGAAATACTATGAGCTGATTGGGTGAGCGGTCGACCTTTTGAGCTTAGCCAATCACGGCAACAACTCGTGATGGTGTATCCAATGTCCGCGTGGGAGAGAACAAGTGTCACACACACTGCTCTTCTTTCAAAAGAAGTTACTCCATATTTCTGCTAAAACCGCATCAAAAGCACGTTTATTGACGGGAGCAGACATCTTTATTTAGCTTAAATCAGACTCGGCGGCAGCGCCGGGCGCTAGCTACAATGTGATTGGGCCTCAAAACCATGCCGCTGCTCTCATCCTGTTTCGTCGTTTTATTCAAAGAAGTTTCCCCATCTACCCAGACGGGGACTTTCTGCAACGCATGCTCAGTAGGGCGGAAAGTGACATTGACCAAAAATCCCTCTATACCCAGCACATTTAAATGTGTATGTACACAGTGTAGAATGTATAGTGCACACATTTAAATACGTAGGTTTACTTCAAACTGTTTTTTTTTTTTTTTTTTAGATTGATAGTTGATAATTGTTAAAACCAGGTCCAACATGAACCAGCACCTGTTTCTCCACTTATAAACTTAAATAGCTTCTGGGAGTTCCCATTTACATAATCTATTTTACAAGTCTGTTTTGTGAAATTTTTATTGTAATTCTTTTGTAAATAAAGAGATGACTAATTGATTAAACCAGCTCAGGTCGGTGAAGTGCTTCACTCTCCTCCACCCGGAAGTCCAAGTCTGTGCCCGAAGCGTCCTTCATTTCGCTCATCACTAATGTGTACAAGCACAGCAAGGAATTTGGATTTTTTTGGGCTTGATTTAAACTCAAAGAAGTACTCATTTTTTTAAATAATCATATGTTAGAACAAGGTGTGGGCGGGCATAGGTGGTACGTGATACAAGATTACTCAAACACGCAGGAATCAATACAAATACAACAGTGAGTAAACTAATGATGACGAATGATGAGGTATTCCCTGATCCTAAGGCATCATGAATCACATAAGACAGTGTTGAGTGAACAGAAGGTCTAGGGTCCGAAGAGGCAGTGAGTCGTGCCAGCGTGTGCAGCAGGCGGCCATATTTCTTCACATAGTCTCTACAGATAGATTCTCAAGATTTGGTAAAAAGTCACAAATACCTCAAGACTCCATTTTGAAGAGCCACCTTCCTTGTGCTTACAGTGAATGTGAGGACGCTCTGGAAAAACAAGGCAACTCTCGGCAAAAAACACACAAACGATACAAAAATATAAAGTTAGCTCCATCTCTACAAATAGTCCATGTCTATATACAAAAGGACGCTGCACATCAAGGTGAGCCGAGGACCTGTGGGGTCTGAGTTTATGTTCTCACAGCCAACATCCCGGGCTTCCTCCTCCTGCAGAAAGCGTACAGAGCAGTCACTGGCACACAGCTCACCGCGGAGACGATCAGGAGCCGATGAAGGCCTGTCCGAACACGGGATACTCCGGTGACCACAGCCTGGCCCTGGACACGACACGGCAGAGTGAGAGAAAGCTTGGACAAACGGCAGAGAGTGGTGTGGAGGATGAGACTTACCAGGTCCTTGTCCCAGGCCTGGTAGTGGGTGTTCCTCCTCGGATGTAGTTGACGATGTAGAAGATGAGCAGCGCGATGAGGAGAAGCGGGCTGATTCCTCCCCACATGATTTTCCAGTACAAGTTTGGAGCGTGGCCCAGCATGTCCTCGATGTCTTTGGAAAACCTGACGACAGAACACACAATGTACACTCAAGGAAAAAAGAAACGCAACATTTTTATTTTCAAAAATTCTTAGAAAACAAGTCTATTTGTAAAAATGTGTTACATCATGATTTAAGTCCAAGTAAGCTGAAGACAGGTGAACAGATTTCTTGGTTTGGCTTGACTGATTGTGAGAACAATAAAGAGTTCATTACAGGGTCGTTTATTCACACAAACTCATGTTTGAAACTCAGAGTTGACTTTTACCGCTGGTTAACTGTGCTCAAGTCTTCTCTATAAAAGGCACCAGAATGAAGCCAAAAACACACTTCTTCACAATGCCACGATTGTCCAACCAGAGAGGGATGGAGCTATTGCTGCTCCAAGCTGGACGGTGTTGTCTTGTGTCTCCAGGGTGTTTGGAGTCACCGATTTACCATTAGTCGTCTTTTCCTCTAACGACTGCCCTCGTACTGGTGGCCCCCGTGTAACGACCCCGCCGCACATCTCTGTGACAGGTTCACCCCCACAAGGTCCACAGCCGAGACCATTGGGACACACCACAGGCCAGTGTCGCCAGAAACCATCCGTAATCGCCTCCGCGCTGACGGGATTCGACCGTATAAGCACTGATCCGTATGTTGGATCATGCCTCCCCCCAACATCGCCGAGCTCGAGTCGATGTCCATGTCCTGCCTTGGCCAACCATGAGTCCGGAAAAGGTCTGGGATCTGCTCAGTGTGCGTGCCACTGACGTGAACATCTTCCCGAAACTCAGCAGTAGCTGAGGGCGGCACTGGTGGAAGAATGGATCAACTCAGGGCTGTCCAGAGCCAACGGGGTCAGTGAACTATTGACAGTCTGATGAAACTCTGTCACTTTGGTTTGGAGGTTGCTCTATTGTTTGGTTGTGTTATTGGAACCTGAAAATGTGTAAACGTCGCAGAGTTGGCCTGAGGATTAGAAATGGATGTAGGGTTCATATGAAACAGCGGATCTCAAATAAAACTGAGTTGCGTTTTTTTTCCTTGAGTGTAGTTACTGTCTTTGTGATTTTATATATTTTTTCTTTCTAAGGCCCTAATGCATTCATTCATTTTTGTTTTCATTCTTTTTTTACCGCTTGTTCCGTTAAGGGTCGCAGGTAACTGGAGCCTTTCATAGTGACTTTGGGTGTTAGGCGGGGGAACACTCTGGACAGTGGCCAACTTGTAACAGGGTTTGACAGACAAACATTCACAGAGAAAATGTGCAGTGGTACCATATTAACCTGAATATACATGTTTACGGAGGTGGAAGGAAACTAGAAAAAACCCACAGTGACACAGGGAGAACAAGCAAACTGACTTGGCTCGACAGTAGTGGATAGTAGTGTCTTTTATGAGTTACCAGACAGACCTGTGCTACCGTCCAATAAACTGCTTCACTTTACACTTTGAGTACTTTCTCAACTGACACACAAATTCACAAACTGATCATTGCCATAGTGTGTGCCTGTTCTCTTCTTTTTCCAGCCAAAGACACCAGCCTCATCTCTCTCTGATACTCCTAAACAAAAAACTAAAATCTTTGACAATCACAGTAAAAGAAGGAATGGTAAAGGAATGAAGTTACACTGTAAAGAAAAAAAAATATATATATATATATATAAGTAATAATTAAAATAACTTTAATATAAATATATTAATAATAATAAAATATATTTTATATAATAATATATAAGGAAAGAAGAAAAACAAATGAGAATAAAGATAGAGAAGAGAGAAGAGAGAGAGGAGGGAAAGATGGAAGGAGAGAGAGGTAGTCAAAGTGAGAGAGAGTGAGAGAAGAGAGAGGCAGAAAAGAAAGAAATGAGAAGAGAGAGGGGAGTTAAAGAGAGAGAGAGATGAAGAGAGAAAGAGAAGAGAGAGGGAGGGAGTCAAAAGGGAGAGTCAGAGACAATCAAAGAGAAAGACAAGAGACAAAAAGCGAGAGATAGAGAAGAGAGAGAGAGAAAAGAGAGAGAGAGAAAAGAGAAAGAGGAGAGAAAAAATGAGAGAGGAGAAAAGAGAAAGAGGAGAGAGGGATAGAGAGGGAGTGAGTCAAAGAGAGAGAAGAGAGTGAGAGAGAGAAAGCGGGAGAGAGAGCAAAAGAGAAGAGTGAGAGGGAGGGGAGAGAGATGGATATAGAGAGGGAGAAGTCAAAAAGAGAGAGTCAGAGAGAGTCAAGAGAAAGAGAGGAGAGAAAGAGGGAGAGAGAGGCAGAGAGAGAGTGAGGCGAGCAAAAGAAAGAGAAGAGAGAGAGAGGGATAGAGTCAAAAAGAGACAGAAGAGATAGAGAGGGGAGAGAAAGAGGAGAGGGAGAGTCAAAGAGAGAGAGAGAGAGGAGAGAGAGGGAGAGAATGGTGGAGAGAGTCAAAGAGAGAAAAGAAAAAAGTGTTGGAGAAGAAAGGGGGTCAAACAAAGAGTGGAGAAAGAGCAAAATAGAAAGAGTGGGTGAGAAAGAGAAGAGAGAGGGAGGGAGTCAAAAGGAGAGAGTCAGAGACAGTCAAAAAGAAAGACAAGAGACAAAAAGATAGAGAGAGAGAGAGAGAGAAAGTGAGGAGAGCAAAAGAGAAAGGAGAGAGAAAAAAGAGTGAGTGAGAAGAGAAAGAGGAGAAGAGAGAGGGATAGAGAGGGAGTGAGTCAAAGAGAGAGAGAGAGAGAAGAGAGTGAGAGAGAGAAAGAGAAAGAGAAGTGAGAGGGAGGGAGAGAGAGATGGAGAGGGAGAAAGTCAAAAAGAGGAGTCAGAGAGAGTCAAAGAGAAAGAGAAGAGTCAAAGAGAAAGCGAGGAGAGAAAGAGGAGAGAGAGGAGGGAGGAAAGCAAAGAAAGAGAAGAGAGAGAGAGGGATAGAGTGAAAAAGAGAGAGAAGAGATAGAGAGAGAGGGAGAGAAGAGGAGGAGAGTCAAAGAGAGAGAGTCAAAGAGAGAGAGGAGAGAGAGGGAGAGAAAGATGGAGAGAGTCAAAGAGAGAAAGAGAAAAAAGTGTTAGAGAGAGAAAGGGGGGTCAAACAAAGAGTGGAGAAAGAGCATAATAGAAAGAGCGGGGAGAGAGAGAGAGACAGAGAGAGTAGGAAAGAGTGTGAGCAAGAAGGAGGGGAGAAAGAATAACAGAGAGAAGAAAAAATAAGTGCGAGGAGAGACTCAGATGCATGAGTTTAACTGGCATAAAATTTTACTTGTATTTTTAAGTTAAACAGTGTGGGTGTAAAAGATGTAACTCCATTAAAGTGAGGCTAAACACGCGTTCAGAGACAAACTCCGCCCACAACTGAACCCCAAACAGGCTCTCAAAAGTGGGAGATGCAGGAGGCCTTTGAAGAGACGCCCAGTGGTATGAACAGCGAGCTTGGTAAATGTGGGTTTTGTGTCGGAGCGGTCCTGATCCTGACGTGAGATTTACAGCGGAGGAAGCTGTACAGCAACAGCACCAAGTCTTTACTTACTTGCACATAAAGATTTTTTTAATATTTGCTTTGCAAAACATAAGTATGAAACCTTTGCTTTAGTCTACATGAGCCTGTTATGTGAGTATTTTCTAAAAATGAAAATCGAAAATGAAAAACACATACAAGATTTCGAACCAGCGCATCGTTGAACTAGTGGTGACACAACGCCCACTCGCTCTACAAACTGAGCCAAATGACGACTGATGTCATTATGCAGCGGTGATCTCTTTTCAACTCTCCACAGCAGCGGTGTCAGAGGGAGGAGTTTAGATAAATCTTCCGGGCGGCTCGTCTGCCGCGTTAATACACTGTGACGTCAGCGTGAACTGAAAATGCACTGACAGCGTTTGCCCATCGTGGCAGTACAGCTGCGGTTTTTACACACATAACTCCAAAATGAACAAGTTTGCACAAAAATGTCCATAAAAGGCCTGGAAACAGTAGATAATTCAATTTTGACCCCAGATACACAGTCTGACAGTGAAAAAAAGTTGATTCTGAGTTTAGTTTCTCTCTAAACAAGAAACAAGAATACCCTGTTATATGAATGTTACATGAGATCCTATAGAAGTTCTCAAGAGAATTATCTAATCAGAAAGCAGAATGAGCCTCACATGACTCTCTCATTTGGTTTGTTTAAGTCTGAAGCTGAGTTTGAACCACGAGTCAGGAACATGTTTGAGTTTGAACTGATGTTGCACAATTGTTTCCACACAGTTCTCATGAAACTCTATTTACTTTGAAACTGAGACTCAATCATTGAACAGAACCATGATAGAAAATTGTGTGTCAGGTTGTTACCCATGGTTCACAGCAAACCCTGTTCCTGATTGGTCAGTAACTTCTTATCATCAAAGTTTGGGTTCTTTCACTCTTTGACAATTTACATTTGTCAGTGATTGTAATACCTTTAAAAAAACAATAGCTGTACATCTGCTAGAAAACAAGCCACATCTCTTAAACTGGCACACACTACACAACTTTCCAATTATGAGTAATTAGAATGCGAATCTTGCCTCACACTACACATTGGACTGAGAGTGATTCTAGAATGACTGAGACCACATACTACACAACTTGACAACTATGACCATACACTACACGACTATGACCACACGCTACACAACTGAGACTGAACACACTACACAACTGAGACCACACACTACACAACTGTGACCACACTGACTGAGACCACACACTACACGACTGAGACACACACTACGCAACTGTGACCACACACTACACGAAACCACACACTACACGACTGAGACCACACACTACACAACTGAGACACACACTACACAACTGAGACCACACACTACACGACTGTGACCACACACTACACACTGAACCACACACTACACAAATGTGAGAACACACACTACACAAAGACGACCACACACTACACACTGAGACCACACACTACACAATGTGACCACACACTACACACTGAGACCACACACTACACAAATGTGACCACACACTACACGACTGAGACCACACACTACACAAATGTGACCACACACTACACAACTGAGACCACACACTACACAAATGTGACCACACACTACACAAATGTGACCACACACTACATGACTGAGACCACACACCTACACAAATGTGACCACACACTACACACTGAGACCACACACTACACAAATGGACCACACACTACACAACTGAGACCACACACTACACAAATGTGACCACACACTACACAACTGAGACCACACACTACACAAATGTGACCACACACTACACATGGACCCACACAATGAACAACACACACTGACACAACTGAGACCACACACTACACAATGAGACCACACACTACACAGACTGAGACCACACACTACACAACTGACACCACACACTACACAAATGAAACCACACACTACAAAACCGGGACCACACACTACACAACTGAGACCACACACTACACAACTGAGACCACACACTACACAAATGTGACCACACACTGCATGACTGAGACCACACACTACACAACTGAGACCACACACTACACAACCGGACTACACACTACACGACTGAGACCACACATTACACAACTGTAATCACACACTACACAACTGTAATCACACACTACACAACTGTGATTGGCAACTTTAATCAGATTGAAAATGACTTTCGGGTGAGAGTCAAATGTCTTGATCTTTGGAAAAGCTGTCCAGATGACAACTTTGAAGACTTTCTACTATTTTTTATTTTCAGATTTGTTAATTTTTTAATCGAATGCCGGCCCTAATTCAAACATATTTAAAAACCTGCGACTGGAGTCTAGTCTAGTCTATGCTTGCTCCAAACTACACGACTGGAGCATGAGTCCAGTTGCAGACACCTTCACACTACACGAGTGACACAACTGCGACTAGTTTCAACTAGCTTAATCTCGGCTAGGCGTGACTAATGCTGCGTTCAGACCGGACAATGTCGGAGCGTCCAAATAGTCCAGTTTACATGTTAAGCAATGTAAACCTGTGTCTTGGGGCGTTTATTGAATTTGCGCCTCGAACTGGTGTCTAGGGCATTGAAATTAACTTGTTCAGGCATCTGCTGATGCGCGTCTTGTGAAGGTTTGCAACGCTCAAACTGCAGCAGATGCTTTGGCTGCCTCATCAGGCATTGACGCCAGAGTTGGGCCCTGCGGAACTTTCGAGCGTCGAACGACTGGTCCAATCAGACACTGCTGCCTGTGACACGTGACATGCTGCTGTTCTCCTCAAGGGGAGAGAAGGACTGTTTACTGAAGTCTTTTAATAACTTTTTTTAACAAAAGGTCGCTTGTTTTGGGGCTTTTTTTAAAGGCTTGGTCGTTCGTTGCTTTGATAATCTGGCGACACGGCAAAACAAACAACATGGGACATGATCTGAACAACATGGGACATGATCTGAACAACATGGACAGGATCTGAACTGACAATGTGCTCATGTCGATCTATTAAAATGCTCATTGTCGTGTTTTGTGTGTTTAAGCCACTGCTATATGATGTGACACTGGAGCAGGACAGAGGCAGCAAAAGGACATGGCCTGGAGGAGAAAGTTGTGCGATCAGGTAAGCTACGTTTTATAAAGGCAGCAACCTCTCCTTCTCTCTCTCAACGAGCAAAACAAAGCCTGCAAACAAGCAGGAACTTTAAGAAGCGCGTTGGGGCGTTAAAAGTGTCTTTTTGTCCCCCAACGCCTCGACGTGCATTGGGGCATTTTGGACGCCTATTTGGGCGTCAGCTTCAAAAATGTTCTGCGTCAAAATACGCTTTTACGCATACATTTTTACACAAATACGCTGTCCGGTGTGAACGCAGCATAAGTGCGACTGAAAATAACATGGGAGTATGAGCAAAGTGTCGTGTAGTGTGTGGCCAGCTTCAGTCACATGTAAAATCTTGAAATTTAGATTAGGTGGATGGTACGCACCTCTTGAGGCCGTAGATGTAGCTGACAGTAACCACTTCGATGAGCACGATGAAGAGCAGAGAGAAGGTGGCTCCGTAGTCGTTGAACATGGTGAACCAGTAGTTTCCTGACGGAGTGGTGAAGCCCAGACCCAGGAGGAGACAGAAGATGCACACCAGACCTGCGACCACACAACACAGCTCATAAGACAGAAGTTCCTAACCTTTTTTACCCCAGACTTTTGACTTTGAATAAATACATGGGATTCTTAGTGGAATATTGTCACTTGGTAGGTTTAAAATGTTCAAAACCTCCCAATACTATTACATTTAAAGTCTGAACTTCCAAGTACCTCTGATTGGGAAACAATGGTCTGAAAAGTGATTTAAACATCTGCGCTGACAAGTGGGTTTATTTGGTTTAAACTGCTAACTAATGCACTTTTTAAATAATGGAAGCAGAAACTACAGATGGCAGAAGGGACATTTTCAAGCAGATTCTTTGAAATATGACGACAAAGCTTCAAAACTAATTTAATGGAGATTACAGTGGATTTTTTTTGTTTTTACATGTCTTCTGTGTTTTTTGGTGCAACAGTGAACATCATATAAAGGTCAGTACATTCTGCAGATGAGACGTGACTCTGTAGCAGTGATGTCATCAACATAACCACAGAGACGCTGAACCGGAGTTTTGAAATCTTTTCATTCTGGGACCTAGTTTCAGAAAGATTGGTTTTCAGTGAAACTCCTGCTTTGTGTGGACGATGTGTGGTTTAGGTCAAAGATTTGTTCTGAAACGCCTGAGCTTGTATAAGTGTGGACAAGGCCCTTTACAGATTTACAACCGAAAAAAGGGAGGTACCCGAGCTTTAATGATGTCACGTTTACACTGGTACAATGGTAATGTGGGACATACTGTCTGTGAGTGAACTGGAAGATTTAGAATAGTGAGAGACAGTGTGTTTAAAGATCCACTGTGTTACTTTTGAACAAAAATAGACTTAAATAAAATCATATTTTTTGTAATGTAATGTCTTTATGACTCTAAATATATAATAAGAATACGTGTCTTCACTTTGAGTGAGCTTGTGTGAACACCAAATAGACCATTATTTGAGTTAAAAGTCAAAGAGGAGATGAGCGCGTGAAAAGCTCTGAAGATGTAACGAAATAATGTAAATCTACTCAGGTGCTCTTCAAGGAAAAATCCGAGGCACTCTGTAGTAGAAAAATGTACAAAAGTCCTTTATTAAGTCATGGACAGGCCAACGCATTTCGACACCAAAGTGTCTTGTCAGGGCTTAGTAGTTGGCCTGTCCATGACTTAATAAAGGACTTTTGTACATTTTTCTACTACAGAGTGCCTCGGATTTTCGTCTCTGCCTTTTTTACACATTTGCTACATGTGCAGATCGTCTCCTCTTAAGACCATTATTTGATCTGGAGGAGCCTCCTCCTGCATGTTTCCATGGAAAAGCAATTCTTTTATCTGCATTTCTTTGTATTATGACAAAAATGTCTTGATCCCCATCAAGAATGTCCCAAAGATTCCAACTTACTATTTCAACTATATAATGAAGTTGAGCCTTTCACCTCCAGAAACTTACATAGTGTCACTTTAACACAGTTTCAAATAATGTAAAAGACTCACAAAACATGAGGATTTAAAAAGCTACAGCTACAGTTACACTTTGTGGCAATGACAAAAGATTCAGACTCAAAGCTCTTCGCCAAGGCTAGGAAAACTTATTAAATGATAGAGATGTAGTTTGTTACTCTGAGGAGAAGTTCTGTTTAATGTGGGTCACATGTTTGTGTTTGTTTGGTGATACCGTTGAGCAGTTCGTCGCTGATGCCGGAGAACATTTTGAAGTCTCTCATGGGGGTGATGATGGCCGTCACGTTGCCCAACATGCTGCCCATGCCCAGCAGCAGCAGCATGAAGAAGTAAAGTACCGACCAGAGCTGGGACAGAGGCATGTTCATAATGGCTTCACTGTACACGATAAAGGCCAGACCTGTGCCCTCCACCGCCTGCACACACACAACACATACACCTTTAGAGTCCTAGTTCTGCAGATTCTAGCACACTTCTAGTGCTAGATAGTTAGTTCTAGCAGGAATGAAATGCTAATTAGCTCTTTTCCTAATCTAATATATTACCCTAATTCTAAAAGTCTAACTTTAGCCGGCCTCAGATAGAATGCAATCCAGCTCCAGGGAGGTGACCACTAATGGTACATGGCAGTCCAGTAGAATTAGATTTTTTGAAGGAAGCTGAAGCTTGCCTTTACACTTACCGCAAGAGCACATACTGTATGTTGGGAGTGCAGTGATCACAGGGGGTCACAGAAACAGCACCACAAGACCACCAAGCCTTTCTACCATAAAAGAGGTGTTTCTCTATAAGAGGAGCTCTCCAACACTGCAGCCAGAGAATCGAGTTCAGTCTGAGCCTAGGACATTGGGAGCAACAGTGTGGAGTTCCTGCCCGTGTCTGGGGGGTTTCCTCCAATAACATGCAGGTTATGAAATGCTTCTTGGTGGACGGAAGTTGAAGCGCCAGCTGTCTAGGCAAATTGCTTCTGCGAGCTGCTGTCACCTAACCCTTCACACATTACTACAACCTTTTTGCTAACCTTACCCTTAGGGCTCAGACACACTGCAAGTGACAAAAATGACATGCGTGAACTAGCAAAACTAGAGCGGGCGTCCACTCGTGGGTGACCACACCGCCTGTGGTGTGTCATCGCAAGCCACTGACCCTGTGTTTTTCTATGGGAAAACTGTTCAGATTTGTCTGTCAGTGTTTATGCTCTTGTATCAGGTCTGTGCCCTTCATACAGTCCAGATCTGTCCAGGACGTGTGGTGCTGATAACAAATACACAAATACAACAGTAGAACCCTATAGATAATTTTGCTGCACTAAATAACTATGGCTTTTCTTTCAGTGTATGGCCACAAAATAGGCTGTTGCTTGTCCTGGTGGAGCCACCTATACATCTTTTGTACGTGTACTTTTAGTTCAGTTTTGTTCAAGTTATGGCTAAACGCCTCTTTAACGATTTCTACTGAATTGTGTAGTTGACTTTTCACCTCCAAAAAGTTATACAGTGCTTCTTTAAAGTTGCTTCTCTGGATCTTCCAAAAGTTCCTCACTACCCACATGAAACAATTAACCTTTACAGTGCTGAGATCTTTGATACCTACAGTTCTTTCATACCTACAATTCTTTGGTACCTACAATTCAACAGTGTTCAGTTCTTTGGTACAAACAGTGCTGAGTTTGTTGGTACCTACAGCGCTAAATTCCTTGGTACCTACAGCGCTAAATTCCTTGGTACCTACAGCGCTAAATTCCTTGGTACCTATAGTGCTAAGTTCCTTGGTACCTACAGTGCAAAGTTCCTTGGTACCTACAGTGCTAAGTTCCTTGGTACCTACAGTGCTAAGCTCCTTGGTACCTACAGTGCT
Organism: Mugilogobius chulae; assembly: GCA_038363315.1. Lineage (NCBI taxonomy): Eukaryota > Metazoa > Chordata > Actinopteri > Gobiiformes > Gobiidae > Mugilogobius > Mugilogobius chulae. Next base: position 21,896,341 of record CM076413.1, read on the forward strand.
AAGTTCCTTGGTACCTACAGTGCTGATTCTTGGTACCTACAGTGCTAAGTTCCTTGGTACCTACAGTGCTAAGTTCCTTGGTACCTACAGTGCTAAGTTCCTTGGTACCTACAGTGCTGAGTTCCTTGGTACCTACAGTGCTGAGTTCCTTGGTGAGGTCGCAGGTCTCCACCTTGTCTGCGATCTGTGCAAACTCCAGAGGGTAGCTCGTGTTGAGTTTGACGATCCACTCCGGGACATTCTCCTGGTTGATCACGTCTTCGGCAAATTAAACGTGTTCATGAGCAGGAGCCGCACTCTAAGGAGGAACCAACAGTGTTAAAGAGACGTCACAAAGGATGGAATGTGACAGACCCCTAACCCTGACCCATGTTCCTTTTAATCCCCAAAATGTTGTTTTAAATCCGATTGCAGCGCGGGGTTGTGTTCTGACCTGTCCAGGCAGTTCTCGTAGTTGACCGTAGCCTTGAAGCCGTAGATGGCGAAGGTGACGATGCTGGCGAAGATGGACGTCCCGCTGTTGACGAACGACACGATGATGGCCTGTCTCTCGAAGTTGTTGTTGTACTGGTTGTAGCTGGAGAAGGCGATGAGAGAACCGAAGCCCAGGCCCAGGGAGAAGAATATCTGTGTGGCAGCGTTTATCCAGGTGGTGGGGTTGGCCAGCTCCTCCATCTGAACACAGCGCAACATATATAATCAATCAATCAATCAATCAATCAAAATGTATTTGTACAGAGCTAAACATACATAATCAATCTATGTAAACGTGATCTATGTAGCGTGGATCAGGTTTTCAGCGTCGTCTTCAGGAAAAATTGTGAATACGCGGATGGTAATCAACAGCATTCCTTGGACTGACAGCTCACTACTGCCCTCTACGAGAAGCCGCTTGACACGCACAGAAATACTGCCAGCGTCTGCTCTGCTCCATGTGAACTTCACGTGTGAAAGCTTTAAACCAAGCTTAATGAGGCAGGCAGGAGTTTTGCCCATCATACGTGCTCCTCCGTCAGGCACAACGTCACAACTCTTCTCTCAGGTCACAGTCTAAATTCAAGGTAAGTCCCTATCCATGGAGTTTGGCGTTGTACACTAAAGTCGTGGCATCTGGCCCTCCTCCTCCAACCGAGCCAGATCCATGGCCTGCCAGAGCACCGGTCATTTGCACTCACACTGGACAAAAGAGGCCATCTGTGCCTGAGCACTGTTCAGTTGTGCGAGTGAGAGTGCAGCCTAAGTAGCAAGGACTAAATGAATCACTAGGTTTAAGTTGGGCTCTGTCTGATTTGACCATTTTGCTTCTATCCAAAAAATGCTGTTTTTCAAATAAATAATCTTTTTTTTTAAACATGGTGTGATGAAAGACTTGTATATGTTTCTTACTTTTTGTGAGTGAACTACAGCATAGTTTTATATGTAAAACAGTTCAGTTCAAGGTGAGAGTTAGCTAAAACAATTTACTTTACCTTGGGAGTGAACATGTAGATGATTCCGTTGACAGCTCCGTGCAGAGTCAGACCTCGGATCAGGTAAATAGTGAGAACGATGTAGGGGAAAGTGGCTGTGAAGTACACCACCTGCAGAGAGCACAGCGACATTCAGTCACACTCAGACTTTCATTCAGTCAGACTCACAAAACTTATTTACCATTTCCACTTGCCGCGGCGCCTAAAAATCAGATTATTGTCAATTAAAAAAAAGGTATTTTTTTAACATTAACAAAAGAAAAAGCAATACAAATCAACTTTTAACAATTATTACATTTTATTTTCTGCAATTACATTTTACACGACAAAAGCAAAACCTCAGAGTCATCCGCGCCCCCCCATGGCATCACATCGCGCCCCAAAAGTAGAAGGACCCCAGATCTGGACCAACAATCTCTTTATTGTGAAGCCAGAGCTCTAACCACTCTGCTTCTTGGTTTCTTTGTCTTTGGTTTGGTTTGTAATGACCTCAAAAATGTGGTTTTGTTGCAGATTTACAGCTTGGACACACTTAGAAATCCGTGCTTCATCTGTAAACAGGTGAGTCTCTTTTGTGCTATAAAAGTGTTTAATCCTGTTTTAACATTGCTTCCTCCTCCTGTCTGTGAGATACTGGTCTATCCTTCAAAGCCTCAGAAAGCACTGTTTAGAATGTTCCAGGTTTGTAATGCTGTAAGTAATGTGTCTATTCAATTTCAATAGAAACTATGCTCTTAGGCTGGTACTTGGACCGGTCTTAGACTGGTCTTAGATTGACTCTTGTACTGACTCTTGTACTGACTCTTGTACTGACTCTTGGACTGACTCTTGTACTGACTCTTGGACTGACTCTTGGACTGACTCTTGGACTGACTCTTGGACTGGTCTTGGACTGACTCTTATACTGACTCTTGTACTGACTCTTGGACTGTTCTTGTACTGACCCTGGACTGACTGTTGTACTGGCTCTTGTACTGACTGTTGTACTAACTCTTGTGCTGACTTGGACTGGCTCTTGTACTGACTCTTGTACTGACTTTTGTACTGACTCTTGGATTGACTCTTGGACTGGTCTTGGACTGACTCTTGGACTGACTCTTGTACTGACTCTTGTACTGACTCTTGTACTGACTCTTGGATTGACTCTTTGACTGACTCTTGTACTGACTCTTGGATTGACTCTTGGACTGGTCTTGTACTGTTCTTGTACTGACCCCTGGACTGGCTCTTGTACTGACTCTTGTACTGACTTTTGTACTGACTCTTGTACTGACTCTTGGACTGTTCTTGTACTGACCCCTGGACTGACTGTTGTACTGGCTCTTGGACTGACTGTTGTACCTACTCTTGTAATGACTTTTGTACTGGCTCTTGTACTGACTCTTGCACTGACTCTTGGACAGACTCTTGAACTGACTCTCTTACTGTCTCTTGTACTGACTCTTGTACTGACTCTTGACTGTTCTTGGACTGACTCTTGCACTGACTCTTGTACTGACTTGTAATAACTCTTGTACTGACTTGTAATAACTCTTGTACTGGCTCTTGTACTGCTCTTGGACTGGGTTTTTGTCAGTCTAATTTCACAAAATTGCTTGCCTGAACCCCACAGTGTAAAGTTTGTGTCACGTGAACACATTTTGCATTTGTTGCTGCCCTGGTTCATTTCTCCGCTGCGCTGCACACATGAGATATAATCTGCTTACTCTGCTCTTTCTTTAGTTAATCTTTACACGTATAAAGAGGTTCATGTTTGTATCACTCTCTTTCACATCAATCTTTCTAAAAAACACACAAAAGCACCAACCTTCACCTTTTGTAGCATGTCTGAGTCTCTTTGGTCAAAGCGAGAGTGAAAAGTGTTTTGGATACTGTTTGTTGGAATGTTTGCTGATGCAGACGTAAAGCTCGTGGACGGCGTCAGCTGCTCTCGTGAACTTTGTAACTCTGCTTGTAACAGATTTGCGCTGTTTGTGTCTGCTGCAGTCTGTAATCTGAAAAGGTTCACACGCTGCTAAACTGAGATCTGCTGGTCAACAAGGCTCACTGTTTTATTTCAGCCAACTGAATGCCAAAGTGTACATGTGTAAGTCGTTTAAAGGGACCTACTGCTATTCTTCATTAGTTTACTCACACTTGTATTTGGATTGATTCCTGCACGTTTGAGTATTCTTGCATTGTCCTGCAGCTGAGGCTCCAGTGCTCAGAAAAGTCAGAAAAGCTTGACAATCACTGACATAGCAGTAGAGCGGAAAGTGACGTCCGTCGATAATCTCTGGATAAGACGATTTGATAGTCAGTAATCCATTTAATTTCATTAGGTGATCTGTTCTAATGCAACGTTATTTATGAAATTCTTTGTTTGTCCTGCAACGAAACATACGTAGGCAAAACTGGCAGAACCTTCAACACATGAAAAAAAGAACACAAACTGAATGTGAGAAAGAGACATCAAGTACATGTGCCAGAGCTACTAAACAGCAATCCCACCAGGAACAACTCAAGTCCGCAATCTCAGACCATTGTAAGAGAGAGAACCACCTGATGGACTGGGACAGGGGTGCTCACACTTTTCCAGCTCGCGACCTACTTTTAGTTGAGGCAAGGCCCAAAGATCTACCATCGATTTTTGTAGTTTTTTTTTTTTTTTTCAATTTAAATTATAAGACGTTGTTTAACCGCAGGTGTATAATAGGCTACAAGCACCTAATTTTACTTGAATACATTCATTAGAACAATTTATGAATTAACATGTAGAATTTTTAAACCTGTAAAATAATCTGGAAGAAAACAATGTAGCTAATTATTCAGAAGAATCTAAATCTAGTTGTTTTCTTGTGTTTAACCTCATTCTAACCTCGATTGTGTCTTCTAATAAATCTGGGTTTGGTGATCACCATGGTAACGCTCAGGGGAGGGGCTTTGGCTCACATTAAAAAACAAACTCCTAGTGAGGGTTTGTTATGGCACTGCCTGTTTTCTCTCGCCGCTTTTCTTTGTCCCTGTTTCAAGCGCGTGTTCTCGGTGTCTCTGCTGTTGGACACGGAAAGCATGAGCTCTGTCTGTCTGTCGCTTTACAGCGTGTGAGCTTCGTTTCTCCGCTGTTGGATGAGGCGCGCGTCTACTGTGGCTGTCTGGTTTGGAGCGCTTGTATTCCACGGATGTACAGACACGTGGAGCGTGTTGTGACTTTGCTTGAGTTCAGAACATTACAGAGCGTGCGAGCGCGTGTGTGTCGGGACACGCTGATCCCACTACATGCAGTTCCGGCCCAGTCCACCTCGTCGTGGCTCCGGAGCCCGTGTGATCCGTGGCCCTGAGGTCGAATGTGGAGCTGCAGCAGAACGGGCACCGTGCCAAAAGCAGAGCAGGTGAAAACACACAGCACCCCAGAACCAAGCAGTCCTGCTGAAGCTTTTATAAAAAAGACTCGCGCTTTTGTAGCTCACAGTGGGTCATGTGTTCAGCGCATTATTCTCTTCATTTGTACAAAAGACACTAAACTTCACATAACCAGGCAGGGCTTCGCGATCGACTCCTCCTGCCTCCTAGAGCTGGCGCCAAAACCTGTATAAACCAGCTGACCAGACACGTCACAGGAACACCAAGTGACACTTCTGAATAAGGAACAGTGTACAGCCGGAACTGTCAAGGTATGAATACTACAGTGGTCAGTTCATAAGAAAAACCAACACATAACAATATGATAGTGTAGTGATCAAGACCGCACTAATCAAGACCAAGACCTTTCCAAGGACACAGCATCCCGAGACAAGACCAAGACCACTGAGGATCAAGACCAAGACAAGACAGGGTTTGAACTATGAGAGAAACCAGAATATGTTGACAGGTTCAGTTCAACATGTTCAGTTTGCCTGGGACTGTACCTTGCCGGTGGACTTGACTCCGTTGACGATGAACAGGTACGTGATGATCCAGGCCAGCAGCAGACACAGAGCCTGTCCCGTGTGGATGCCTCCGTTGGTCTGGATGGTGGGGGAGATGTTCAGAGTCTCCCTGTAGAAGAAGTACTGCGTGGGCGTGGCTAGCTGGCACTCCTCCGTCTGATTGGCTGCGAGAGGACAGGTGGACCAGGGCAGAACCGCCTGAGCAGCAGAAAAGAGATGAAAGCAATTAGAGCCCAGAAACTAGGTCTATTCTAACATTACAGAGAGATAGATAAAGTTCTTTTGTGTTTTATTCAATGTTCTGGCTGAAGTATTTGTATGGAAGGTAAGCAAAAAAACCTGCTGCAAAGATGATGGGTTTCTTATTATTTCCATGTCTCGATCTTGGAAAACGTGGTCCAGGTGACAACTTTTGATCCTTTCTACTACAGTTTATTAACACTTCATTCATGTCTTAAAGCTGTTCTTATTGTTAACCAAGAACTAAGCCACCTTTCTCCCTTGTTAAATGTTTTCTAAGTCTCTGTGATGTGTTTTGGGGCATTCGAAGCATATGTCGATTCTCTCCACTGTCTCCAGCAGAAACTACAGCAACTGCAACCTTCCTCCCCTGCCTCCTTCCCAACACATTCCCGACCCGAATTTTGTTTTGTGAAACCCTTGCTCTTTGATTTTTTTATTTAGCAGTGTAAAATGTGCTTAGATGTGTTTCTACTGCTTTTTTTCAATTTTAATGTGACGCAAAAATCTTGAAAAATAAATAAATAATGTTAAGTTTCGATTCAGTTGGCTAGTTGAAGTACACAAACAGAGCTGTACCACTGAAGCTGCTTAGTTCTGCTTAAATATGATATAAATGTAAGCACTAGTTAGTGCTTCAAGGGTGTCACAATATTTACCTATTTTGCTTTATTATTAACTTCATTTAGTTGGTCTTGGGTCGAGGTTTTGGGCTTTTTGCGAAAAGCTTGGTCACTGAAAATCTGTAGCTCTGGTCACAGCAAGAAATAAGTGTTGAATGATTGACAACAGTTTTGGCTCGAATTCTAAGAAACCAGTACAGTATTTTAACATCAAACTGCACTTGCACAGATGCGTAAGGTCAGGATAACATGAGTCACCAATGTTCTAGTTACAGTTCACAGTAAAATAGCATTTTAACCATAATAAAACTTTAAACTTATAATGTGTTGGCTATAAGTTTTTGTTTCTTTTGCCAGTGTAGAGCTGTGGTGTCACAGCGACTTAGGCCATGAAAAGGTCTAAAAAAGTTGGGGCTTGTCACTAATGATTATCCTGGGGGCTGAGGGGAGGAGAAGCAAGGAAAGATAACTATCTATTTCAGCTATTATTTTATTTCTATTTTACTATTATTACACATTAAGTAAACTTGTATTATTACCTTGTTTTATTATTTTTTCCTTGTTCTTGTTTTAGCCTTCCTACTATATTTTGACTTTCTCTACATCATTTTTTATCTATTTTTAATCTTGTTCCTTGTCCACTCCCCTTTGGGAGTGTGTCTGTCTTAGGATGTTCCAGTGTTGAGGCCTGAACCTTGGAGGCCCACTGGTTTTTCAGGACCTGCTCCCTTCCCGGATGGACTCCTACACTTCTACTTGTTTTGTGGAGTCCTTTAAGATGACTGTTGTTGTGATTTTGGGCTCTACAAAAATACATTGAATTGAATCCTTTCCACATGACGTTACACTCTTTGAGGCAAAAGTGCTGTCTGCTCTGTAGCGTCAAAACTTTTTATAGTTTCGTTGTTAATTTTACTCTATTTCAATTGTTCACTGGTTCCATCTTGTGGAGTGACTGGTTGCACTAACAGACAAGGTTGTAAGACTTTTGATAAAGACAGAAGAGACCCTCAAAAATCAAAAGAATCCATCTAAGTTTTCAAGGATTTAGGTATGTCAATGCAAATGTGAAAAAGTATGACATGAAAAACAAAAACACAATATTTGAAAGAACTTGCATTACATACATAGCCAAGTTACTGAAAACCAGCCTCTTGCTTTAAATCTGCTCCAGTGTAAGACAAACTCTGTTTACCACAGAATGGTACAAATCATGAGGAGTAAAGTCGGGCAAACTTGTAAATTTGATTAAATGGGCAAACATGGCAGGAGGAAGAAGTATGGATCAGCTGCGTTTATTAGCTTTTCCAAAAATCTTGCTTTGTAGCGCCTAAAAGATTCATCGCACAACTGTACTGAACATGAAAGTAGACAATACTGGGCTGGCCCGTGCCCTTGTGGCATCTGAGGCAAGATTTCATTTGTGAACAGAAATACTAAAGCCTGATTTTTTTTGTCAGGACAAATAGCTTCATGTTCTGTGAGACTTCTATTGCAGGGGCTGTCTGTGCAAATAAATCTGCAGTTATGCTAGTTCATCAGCTATTTGTGGCCATAAGTCAGTGAATATGTGTCCTGTTGATGCAAAATAAAAATGGCAAATAGAGTAGAACTTTATTTTAAAGGGCTGCAACTTGGCACCCTCACCATCAGACAGCGCCCTACTAGACAACTGCCTAGTTTGCCTATGCCCAGGACCTGAATCTCAAAGTCTGTGAGAATTTGTCAGTTTTGCGCCCCCTGTAACGCTGCGTACACACACTTCTGCGCTCTGACTCGTGATCATGTGCAAATGCTGCAAACGGTCAATAACAACGTTTGTGAGCTGTTCACCTGAAAAGAATGGAAGAGGTACCAGAAGCTCCAGCCGTTGATAATGTTGTAGTAGAGACACAGGTAGAGCGAGGTCACCACACTGGCCAGGCCTGCACACACAAGGACACTTTGTATTATTTATGCTTTAATAGAAGCACAAACTAAGGCAAACATATCACAATGTTTAAATGGTCAGCGTGAGTAAATGTTACATGTTCAGAGCTTTATGACTGAATAAATTTCACACAAACATTATCCGATGTAACTAGGTGGAAATAGAATCAGATCCCCAAGACTAGCTTAAAAATCCAAATCTTAAGAAGCACAATCGGACCACAAAATTCCCTAATGTTTAATTTAGTTCGATTTAAGGTTGTAATAATAGTTTTTGGCTTCATTTAATGACAAAGATAAACTCCATAAGCTAGATTTGAGGCTTTTTGCCATTACTCAAGTCCAAATCAAAGAGAGACAAGTCCAAGTCAAGTTCCAAGTCAAAGAGAGACAAGTTCAAGTCAAAGAGAGACAAGTCCAAGTCAAAGAGAGACAAGTCCAAGTCAAGTCCATGTCAAGTCCCAAATCAAAGAGAGACCAGTCCAAGTCAAAGAGAGACAAATCCAAGTCAGATCCAAGTCAAAGAGAAACAAGTCCAAGTCAAGTCTAAAGTCAAAGAGTCCAAGTCCAAGAGTCCAAAGTCAAAGAGAGACAAGTCCAAGTCAAGTCCCAAGGAAAAAAGACACAAGTCCAAGTCCAGGCTCAAGTCAAAGAGAGACAAGTTCAAGTGAAGTCCCAAGTTAAAGAGAGACAAGTCCAAGCCAAGTCCCAAGTTAAAGAGAGACAAGTCCAAGTCAAGTTCAAATCAAGGAGAGACAAGTCTAAGTCAAGTCTCAAGTCAAAGAGAGACAAGTCCAAGGCAAAGAGACAAGTCCAAGAGTCCAAAGTCAAAGAGTCCAAGTCAAGTCAAAGTTAAAGAGAGACAAGTCCAAGTCACGTCCCAAGGAAAAAAGACACAAGTCCATGTCAAGGCTCAAGTCAAAGAGAGACAAGTTCAAGTGAAGTCCCAAGTTAAAGAGAGACAAGTCCAAGTCAAGTCCAAGTGAAGTCCAAGTCAAGAGAGACAAGTCCAAGTCAAAGAGAGACAAGTCCAAGTCAAGTCTTGAGTCAAATCCAAGTTAAAGAGAGACAAGTCCAAGTCAAAGAGAGACAAGTCCAAGTCAAAGAGAGACAAGTCCAAGTCAAAGAGAGACAAGTCCCAAGTTAAAGAGAGACAAGTCCAAGTCAAGTCCCAAGTCAAATCCAAGTCAAGTCCCAAGTTAAAGAGAGACAAGTCCAAGTCACAGAGAGACAAGTCCAAGTCAAAGAGAGACAAGTCCAAGTCAAGTCAAAGTTAAAGAGAGACAAGTCCAAGTCAAGTCCCAAGGAAAAAGACACAAGTCCAAGTCCAGGCTCAAGTCAAAGAGAGACAAGTCCAAGTCAAGTCCCGAGTCACAAATGTTTCCACACCTTTTTTCACATTTGTAATGGCAGCCACAATAAAATATCCTTAGCTTTTCTCACATTATGATTGTTTTAATGTTTTATTTTAAGTGATACTGTAAAGCATTTTGAGCCTGAGGTCACAGACACATTAGGGTTGTGTAGGCGGGTCAAAGGTCACTCACCCACTCCCCCAGGTACGGGCTGATGGCGGTCCAGGCTCCGATGCTTCCCAGGCGCATCTTCTGACCAATGGCCAGCTCCAGGTAGAACAGAGGCACTCCCTCCAAGAAGAGCATGAGCAGGTATGGGATCAGGAAGCCCCCTGTACACACGGAGACATTACTGACACGTCCCGGACTCTATGGTTCCTGCTCTTTTGAAATGTTAATTATAGGCCCAATATGTCAGACTATGTTTTAAAAGACACTTGTAGTCTGTTCAGTTACAACTCAGAACAAATGCAAACGAATTAGTTGTTCCTCACGTGGACTCGGAGCGGCTTTAAGTTTCCCTTTCACTTTCTCCCCGCACGCTGCACTGTAACAAAGGAACGACGCAAAATTTGCCTTTGACACTAAAATATTTCCTCTCTTTATTTGGAGAAAAGGGGGAAATGGAGGAGGAGGAATGTTACGGCAAAGTTTGGTTCATATTATATGTTTTGGCAACATTCTAAACTTTAGACAGAAAGACTCGCATCGGAGACTGTTTCTAATTATTTGTAACTCTGGATCCATTGTTTCTTCCTTTTTTCTGTTTAAGTAGATAAGCTGACACACTGCACCTTTTGTTTTGGAAAAATGCAAATTTAAAAAGACTCACTCAGTTTAGTAGAAGTAAGATGAATCACATTGTAGTAGTAAGACGGGCTGTTAGCGCCAAGTCTGATTCAAGCTAAACAAAGATGGCTGGCTGCTCCTGTGGATGTACGTGTTTCTGCTGCTTTTGATTCTGTTTTATCAGAAATACGGAGTAATTTTTTTTTGAAAGAAAAGCAGTGTGTGTGACACTTGTTCTATCTCACGCGGACATTGAATACACCATTATAATTTGTTGCTGTGATTGGCTAGCTCAAATAAGGTAGGCCCCACACCCAATTAGTTCGAAGTATTTCACTAAACGTCCCGCCTTTTCCCAAACGCTTTCAGCGAGTCAAGTTCCAGATGGATACTGTAGAAGAACTCAAATAAGAGTTCAACACAGATCCATCTGGCGTGAGCCAGGTTACAGCAGGTACTAAAACTGTACCTGGTCCCAGGGACCAAGCCCAATTGGAAAAGCTCCTGGGCTAGAGTAAAGCAGGGCCAATCAGGTAGCAATGGAAAGGCCCTATAATAGACTTGAATAAAAGCCTGTTTTGACATTTACATTTCTTTGTTGCACTAAATAAATAATAAAAATCTGCTTTGAGTGGCCACAGAATGGACAGTTATTTGTCCTGGAGCAGAAAAGAGGCTGCTGTAGCTGTATTTTTTAACGTAACCACCATCAATAAACAACACCATCATCAACATAACCACCAACTACAACAACGTAAACGTCATCAACCACAATATCAACAACCTTACCACCATCAACAACAGAGTAAACATCATCATCATCATCATAACAACAACAACAACAACATCAACAACATAACCACCAATAACATAAACAACAACATCATCAACCATAACATCATCAACAACCTTACCACCATCAACAACAGAGTAAACAACACCATCATCCTCATCCTCATCATCATCATCACAACATTATCAACATAACCACCAACAACATAAACAACAACATCAATCACAACATCATCAACAACCTTACCACCATCAACAACAGAATAAACAACACCATCATCCTCATCCTCATCATAACAACATTATCAACATAATCACAAACAACATAAACAACAACATCATCAACATCAACAACAGAGTAAATAACACCATCATCCTCATCCTCATCATCATCATCATCCTCATCATCATCATCACAACATTATCAACATAACCACCAACAACATAAACAACAACATCATCAACATCAACAACAGAGTAAATAACACCATCATCATCATCCTCATCATCATCATCCTCATCATCATCATCATCACAACATTATCAACATAACCACCAACAACATAAATAACAACATCATCAACATCAACAACAGAGTAAATAACACCATAATCCTCATCATCATCATCAATCATCATCATCATAACCACCAACAACATAAACAACAACGTCGTCAACAACCATACCACCATCAACAATAGAGTAAACAACACCATCATCCTCATCCTCATCATCATCATCATCACCATCACCATCACCATCACCACTAAGCTCCTCCCACAAACACATTTCAAACAGCAAACTCATTGAAAAGCATCGGTAAAAGGGCAAAGGCGGGGCTTAGAGAGAAGAGCAGCTCTATGATTGGTTTGACAACAGGTGACAACAAATGCCAAACAAACACTGTATACACAGTTTACCAGGGGAAAAGGTTGTTTTGGGGTTTAGCAAACAGAACCTGGATCAAAATCAAGATGGCAACTTCTGTGGACGTTTGTGTTTCTGCTGCGTTTGATGCTATTTAAGAAGAAATGCAGAGAATTTCATCTTTGAAAGAAAAGTGACACGGTATAATTCGTTGCTGTGATTGGTTCAGCAAAAACTAAGCAACACAGTCTCACAAGTTTCTGCAGAAGCTTATTGTATAGAAGACACTGGACGTATACTTACATGATTCTGAGGCGATGTATTTGTTTTAATAGTGATCCCTCATTGTTCCTTTAGCCTTTAGCTGCTAGCTAATAGCTCGCAGAAATCACGAGCTGTAAAAAGTGTCAGCTGATGCAAACCCATGGAACACATTAAGAGAGGTAAGAGCCGTGTTAGAAGTCATTATGAGTTTTCTAACCATTTAGTACAACTTACTCGATTTGTATTGAAACTTATGGGGAAAACTCTACGCACCAGTGCGACTCCGCCCCCAAAATGAAGTAGTTTCTAAACATGTCTATAGCAAGGTTCTAGTGATGCGTGGGTCACATTATTTTGTCACCCGCCCTGTCTGCCCTTAATTAAAGGACTTGACCCAAGTTTGAACCGGCACACCTTAAATACAACTGTTGTTCTGTGAGCAGCTGCAGGGTATGTACTGTATGTACAGATTTATGGGCCTCATCAGGGCGCGGCCCAAGGCCGGGCCTTCGATGTGCTAATTGGGTGTTGCACAGACTAGTCGACTAATCGACTAGAAAGGTCCAGCACAACCACTTTAAGAAACAGTCGACTAGTCAAAAGATAAACAAATCAGAGGTTGGCTTAAGAAAAAGTTCTTTTGAATTTGTGTCCCTACAACACTCAAAGCGCTTGGACCGCTCCAGCGCACTTTGGCCAGCCGTTCCCAAGCGCATATCATCCACCTAGATACGACTCTGTAGATTCACATGTTCTTTGGTCTTTAAAAGTTTGAGAGCACAGTTTGTGGGAGGAGACGAGGAAAAGACTGGTCTGAGCGGGGCACAGTGAGTGATGTGAGTGGAACCAGCGCTTCACCTGGTTTCACCTCAAACATTCCACAGTGCGCGTGTATGGCACTTATTCAGCTGTATTCAAGCCTCCGCCCCTCGCACACACACAAAGGCTTATTTAGCTATGTCATTTATTTTTTAATCAAAGAGCCTATGTTCAGCTTTAACATTGAGTAAGTCTAATGCTTCCTGATAATATGATCAGTAATAGTAAGCCGGTTCTAACAAAAGGAAAAGCAAAATCATCGCTCCTTTCGATCTTCGTTTTTGTTGATGACGCCATCGACTTGTAGCAGTCACGTGACTAACGATCTCCACTAGTCAACCACTCAAATTCAGTAGTTGTGCAGCCCCTATCGTGCTTCGCTCTCAAACACACTGTGAGCGTGTCACATCGCAGCATTCACAGGTAACAGCACAGACGCTCTTTTAACTTCCAGCAGCTTGGATCAGGAGGAGGATTTGTCAGGAGTTGACCTGACAAATCTGACTCTTTACACTCGTGGTTTACAATGATGAATTTGTTCACCTTGGAGCATCATTTGTGTAGTTCAGATGAGTTTATCACCGTGTCAATATTGCGGCTGTTCCGTGCCACAGAAGGACACGTTTTTTTAGTTACAAATGGATAAGCCTCAGGACCGATAAGTGGTGTCTTAGTTTGTTAAACAGGGCCAGAACATGCTTTACACGAGTGAGAGTGAGTCTTTTCTCCTCCTGTGCTGCTGCTGTGACAGGAGCAGGTGCTGATATAACAGGTTCATCACAGTGGTATAATTAATTACACTAAATTGTCTTTCTTTTGTTTGTTTTGCATACCTGGTTAGTTACTTGGCTGTCATTGCATTAGTTCTTCTTCGTGTGTTCCTCCTGGACACTGATATAAATTGGTGTGTCGTAACTTTCTCGTCCCTTTCGTAAATTTCATGTCTGGGAAAAGGTTGGTATCTAATGTAATCCAGTGTTTTAAGTGCATTTAGTTTTATTTCACCTTTTTTGGGTCATTGATTAAACTGTAATGGAGCTGGCGTAAATTCAGCCTGGAAGACTGTCTGCTCCCTCACCCAACGAGCTCACCTGTTCCCTATCCCTCAGCAGCAGCCACACCTCCTCTCCAGCTGCAGCTCTGCTCCCAATCAGCCCCTGACTACAACATATAAGGCCACATGCAGACTATTCATTCTTGTTCATTCATCGATCAGCCGTGCTGCGCCCCACCTCCTCCCCGTCTCCTCCCGTAAAGGCTGTTGTCATCCTGCCAGATGAGTTGTTTTTCCTCTGCTGATGGACTCTGGGTCTACACTCGAACACTAACCCAGTCACAAGTCAGTCCAGTCACATCTACAGCCTGTCCGGGTCACATCTACAGCCTGTCCGTCCATAGGAGTGGATCTCTCCTTCACTGTGGTTCTCCTCGAGGTTTCTCATTTTCCCTACTGGGTTTGGAGTTTTTCCTTGCCGAGAAGGAGGGTCTAAGGACAGGGGATGTTATCCTCATTGGCCACTTTTTGGACCACCTTCATCGCCCTTGGTCTCCTCTGCATCATCATCTTCGCCCCTAGTTTATTCCTCTACCACCACCAGTGTGCAGCCCTGGGGGAAGACATATATTCCAGATCTAATCGACTTAATCTGGCCGTGCTAATCATCGCCATGTCTTCTGCTGGGGTCTGACCGCCAAAGTCATGTATTCAATAAAGAATCTTCTAACACACTTTTGTTGTCTGAGTCTCTCCAGGGTGAAATTGTATTTTAGTTAATATTAAGCCTTTGAGTTGTTCCGATCTTTGTAGTTTAGACAAACCGTTTGCAGCACATGTTGACTCTGGTCATTTTTATTGTAATCCAGATTAAACCCAATTCAAAGTCCGTCTGTGTCCCGTGGCCGTCCGAAGCATCGCACCACACAAACGCAACGCAGAGCAGAAATACAGAGAGTTACACTGGGTGAAGCTGGCGATGTGATGCTTGTGTTTGACTAGAGTACCTCAGGCTCAGCCTCGAGTCTCATTATGTAACAGAACAAGAACAAACTTTACTCTGCATTAGGACATGTTTATTTCTCAATGTGAACATACTGTACAACACCGTGCACTCTTCATTACAGAGGCACCTTTACTTGTAGCACATTTTTCTCATTTGGTCTGGATTAGTCCTTGTGCTAAATGTTGATCATAGTTTTCAGCTGTTGATACATTGACAAGTAAGATGATATGAAAGGAAGTTTATAGAGTTGTAAAACAGAATCTTTCCAATACATCGTCACAAAGCTCCAAAATGCAAAGATAATGTAGACTAGAGTTTAAACAATCATCTTGCCATTTGTCAAATCATTATGACGGGTTCAAGTAGCACAAATTAAGATGAAACATGAACATGTAAACGGCGATAAATAGAATTGTTTAACCTGGTAATTTGGATCACATGAAATAGACTGTTACCATCAAATGGCTTTTATTCATTTACAAAATATTTATAATCGAAAGTCTTGTATCTAAACCTGACGCAGAGAGATTAGTTCATTAGTTCAAGACATCACTCCACCAACTCCAGCTCACTCAAAATACTAGAGAATTTGAACTAAAACGCATGGGTCACATTACACCGGTCTTATCTTCACTTCACTGGCTGTGAGTCAAACAAAAGATGGATTTTGAAATGTTATTATTAGTTTTTAAATCTTTACATGGCCTGGTCCCAGTGAAAGAAACAACTCCACTCAGACTGTGTCCTGCAGCTGTACACTTTTGAAATGCTGTGTGTTTCCGGCTCTGTTGATGGATGAAGGTTGTTCTGCGTTTGGGGCTCTGTATCTTAAAGTCTTATGCTGTTTTTGTTTTGTCAAAATTCTTATTTGACCCTATCTGCCTGCTGTGCTCCTAAAGCAGCAAAATGGACTTGATTATCTGGTCTTTCAGCGTGATTGGAAACTTTTTTCACCTAATAATGAGGCGACCGGGGAGCCCGCCTGCTCGGACAGCTCAGAGCTTTATGACCCAGTTTGAGGAGGAAAATGATTATTTACAGATTTGGATGTTGGATAAAAGAACACCTGCATTTGACTTTTGTTCTTGCCCTAACGCAAATCACTCCCAGGAAAAAATTAAAGCACTTCTGGGGCGTGAATGACCGACTGAAGGATTACATCAGAAAGTGGCATGGATAAGACTGGTTTAACCTGGTATGGTCCTGATACAGGAATGATGTATTTTTTCCTGTTTTGTAAAGCCCTTTGAGTTGCTGAGTATGAATTGTGCTATACAAATAAATTTGCCTTTTGTTCATCCACTTCTGCTGGTGTGACAGGAGCAGGAGTCAGTTTACTGACGGATGCTCAGCTCGAGTCAAGTAAACAAAGGGTTTGACTTCAGCACCTAAAGCTCAGCCCCGAGTCTCAGATGTGACAGAAAAGAACAATCTTTACTCTTTACTTTGTAAACAGAAGAATGTTCTCAAACACAGGTTATCTGAAGTCATTTTGACAAAGGGCCACGTGGGCATTGGGCTGACTTACTACAAATAATAGTTGTATTTGATCATTGTAGAGGGATTATTTGTTTCTCATCACGGGAGATATGTGCACCCGGTAAGCAGAAAGAGCTGCCACTCATTGACACAAGCTGTAGCAACAAGTCGAGCCAGCTCGGTTGTCAGCTAACTATAAGAGTTTATCACTTTGAGAAAACAAAAGTTCTGCTGCTGAACACGACAAGTCAAACATGTTACATTCAGGTGAAAACACACAGAGAAAAACAGTTTGAACAGTTTTCTTAGCAAAATCTTAAACTTAAACTAAAGAAAGAAAATAGCTCCAACATCTGGTCATTCTATTTTTGAGATGATTGAAATGTCTTTAAATGGGTTATATATAAACATATTTCATCTAAAACCTCTTGTCATTCGTCCCACTTTTTCTTGAAAAATTCCATTTTGTTCAGTATCTGAACAAAACACACTTGAAGCACCTGGAAAAGTTAAATATAAAATACCATTGTATCGCTTTTATTTAGAGCAAAACCAGCCTCTGGGACGATCCAGACTCAGATTTCTACTGTAAACCTCCAAATAAAAAAGTCCCCAAAAGTTTTAATAAGACTTTTGCATTGACTCCGGCTAAATTATAATTTTTTGATTAATTTTAGCTCCCTAAAACAATTTTTACCTCGGTTACCTTCAGCTTTTGCAGAGGAATTGTCAAAATCTAAAATATGCCAAATAGTGTCCCATCAACACAGTCTCACTAGATGGCGTACTTTTACCACGACACAAAAACAGTGTATTTGGACCACGAGTTCACAGCTGTTTTTAGTACTTATGTTACGCCGTGCATTTAGCACGATATGAAAAAGAGTAAAAATGACACGAGATTGGTTTGAAGCCACGGGACGTTTCTCAGGTGAAACGGGTAAGTTCAGCCTAAAGTTACTAAATTGGTAAGATTAGATCTGGGTTGGGCAGTTAAGATTAGAATCAGATTCATTATATTCATAAATAAGAACACGTTTAACAACCATTGAAATGAATGGGGACTGTGACACGTACTATAATTACACAAAACAGCTGTGAACTCATGCTAATCATACCTCATTTACATGTTGTGTAATGTCGTGGTAAATGTACACTTTCTCCAACACCAGCTTTACCATTCTTTTTATCTACCAAAAACAATTTAGGCGGAATCTAGATTTTGTTTTTCTTTTGCTTGGAGAAAGTTGCCACTTCTGATGAGCCTGTTGGACATCAGAAGCAGAAACTACAGAGATACAACTTTAAAAACACTCCAGACATTTACCTGAGCTCCAAAAGATCAGAAACTGTTTCAGTTTTAAATTTAGACAATTTTTGTCAGATGTTTAACACTCCCGCACATTCTCTGAAACTTTTTCTTGTGCTTTGGTAATTTTCAAGCAAAGTTTTCTCTATTTTGACTAAAGAAATGGCAAAATATGAACATCTGGTCATCCTATTTTGAGATGATTGAAATGTCTTTTTAAATAAGTTATTGTATCAACATATTTCATCTAAAATGTACCATATGCAAGAAATGATTTTGCTTAAGCATTTCCAAATAAATCTACTTTTTGTAAAATGTGTGCACATCCACATTTTGTCTTGTTTATTTTGCATCTGTAAATACAGTTATGTCTCCTTCTTGAATCTGCTTATTTGAGCTAATGTGACTCTTTTGTTGACCCCTGACATAACGTTCTATTATTTCAGTCAAGACACATCCGTGATTCTCTGTGAACGGTGTTGGGAGCCACACCAAACGCTTGCACTTTGAACACTTTGTGCTTTTAGAGTCTGGGGTCTCTACGTTGCGCTTAAACACAAATGAATCCAAACAAAAGCTCTCATCAAACTAAAAAAACGCACGACAGGGAGCGACAAAAGCTGCGACCCAGAGCAGCAGGTGCACCTCCTCGCCCACGCGCACCCCAGACACTCACCTCCTCCGTGCATCTGACACAGGTACGGGAAGCGCCACACGTTGCCCAGTCCCACCGCGTACGAGACACACGCCAGGATGAACTGCACCGGGCTGTCCCACTTCGGCCTCGCGTTGCCCTTATTATCCATGTCCCCGCTGTGAGTGTAGGTGTCCCCCGTGTGCGTGTGTCCGGTGCGTTAGTCCCGGTCCGAGTGCGCTCCTTTGTGTGCGTCGCTTCTTATAACGGCGGCGGAGCGGTGGAGTCAGGTGTGAATGCGCAGACCCGGAGGCTGCGGTCTCAGGCGCCGCACTCACACGACGCAGTTTCAGAAAGAAACTACGACATAACAGTACATCGTATGACAAGCACGTAAACGTAAACATGAGACGTGTTGCAGCACCCGTTCATTTCTATGGTGGTTGTGAAGATGTGTTATTATTTTTGAATATTAATCCTTTTAATCATAATCTTGCTCTTGTAATGGCTTGATGTGAGGCAAGAAAGGCAAAAATATTCAAAGGCATTATGCGTCTGCTCCCTCCTTATCTTTGTACATATATTCAGTCTAAAACAGATGGACATTTTTATTTATATATTTTTTCACGTAGAATCAAATAAAATAGCATAATAACAAGAAAAGAAATGTGATGGATGGAAATCAAAAACCCTCCAGGGCTTGAAAGTGGCACCACCACAAATGCATCGGCTCAATACAATATGAATATCGATCAATGCATAAGATTTACATTATTCCAGAGCACACATCAGGTTAAACAGAACAGATCGTATGGAAAAGCGCATTTTTTCAGTAGTAAACATTTTAGAGCATTTTTAAATTGAGTTTGTGTTCCAGACTTTAGCTCCTCTGTATTGAACACTAAACTGGACTGAGTTGTACGAAAATAGAAGCTCTAATGAGAGTGTGATAAACATGAACATGTTGGTAAAATGTTGTGGAGAAGTTTTCCATATAATTGAGAACAAACATACCAATATCAAATCAAATCAAATCAATTTATTTTTGTATACCCAAAATCAAAACAACAGTCATCTCTGAGGACTTCCCAGATTATTAATTTAGCAAACATGAATAGTAGGAAATAAAATAAAACAATACACATTCAATGAACATTTGATCAAGAATGTCAAAGCAGATTATTAGTAGAGCAAATGAATGATTGTCCAGAGCATCCCCTGTCCTGCCCCTCTGTCCTTAGACCCTCCTTCTGTCCTTAGACCTCTTTCTTAGACCTCCTTCTGTCCCCCTCCTAACCTCCTCTTCCTTAGACCCTCCTTCTGTCCTTAGACCCTCCTCTGTCCTAGACCCTCCTTCTGTCCTTAACCCTCCTTCTGTCCTTAGACTTCCTCTTCCTGCTCCCCCCTCCCTCCTTCTGTCCTTAGACCCTCCTTCTGTCCTTAGACCCTCCTTCTGTCCTTAGACCCTCCTTCTGTCCTTAGACTCTCCTTCTGTCCTTAGACTTCTTCTGTCCTTAGACCCTCCTTCTGTCTTAGCCCTCCTTCTGTCCTTAGTCCCTCCTTCTGTCCTTAGACCTCTTCTGTCCTTATCCTCCTTCTGTCCTTAGTCCCTCCTTCTGTCCTTAGATGTCCTTAGTCCTCCTTCTGTCCTTAGTCCCTCTTCTGTCCTTAGTCCCTCCTTCTGTCCTTAGACCCTCCTTCTGTCCTTAGACCCTCCTTCTGTCCTTAGACCCTCCTTCTGTCCTTAGACCCTCCTTCTGTCCTTAGACCCTCCTTCTCGGCAGGAAAAACTCAAAAAAACCCTAAGGAAAAAAGAGAAACCTGGAGGAGAACCACAGTGAAGAAGGGATCCACTCCCATGGACGGACAGGCTGTAGATGTAACTAAGGCAAAGTTATAGAGTTTATGTTTGTATTTCCATTAGCAGAGGGAAACGACTCGTCCAGCAGGACCAGGACAGGCCAATCCTGGAGAGGGAGGTGGGGCGGAGGTCCAGAAAGAGGAGGGAGTCGGGCATCAGTGGTCCGGTCCACGTCACTGGAACAGCAACGATCTGAAACAGTTACAAGGACAGGGGACAACGAGTGAATAGCAAAGAACAGACTAGAGATTAACTGTAATTTATTATTCTATATGAAGTGGTTCACCTATAGTATTTTAGCTTCTGTAAACAAAGGTTAAGAAGAAAGTCTGTGTCCTAAACCAAATAATACAAAATTTATGTTGAAATATTAAATTAATTTTTGTCAGACGTGTGAGGGAAATAGGCCGGAATGAGAAGGGGTTAAGAGTGCGGGCCGTGTGAGCGCAGCCTCCGGGTCCGTGCGTTAATAACCGGAGGTGCGGAGAAGGAGGGTCTTTTTCTCTCCGCTGGGAAATGTTTGGTCACGGCGACACTTTTTATTTTGTAATGTGTTTGATCTTATTTTTCCAGACCGTGTTTTAGTTTGCCGTTCGATCAAGGCGCTCCTCCTGCTCAGTCTGACGGCCCGGGCCACTCCACGGGTCAATGTTTGACTCGGATAACCCACTTCCCTCCACGCACGATAACACCTGTATGTAACGTTACTGTTATGTCAGGGAAAAGTCATTTCACAACAGCAACAAAGCCTCGGCGAGCTGCAGACGAGTCACTTTTCACAACAGAAAAAGACAGGTCGGTGAAAGTCTTAGGCTCCTATATTTAGTCATATTAGAATATTGTTACATCATCAAAACATCCACAACGTTGTGCTTTCTTTCGGTAACAAATGTTTGAATAATCCTGCTGTCTTTACCTGAAATGTGAAAAATGCTTTATTCCACCTGGTGATGTTTTTACCTGGCAGTTTAATTGTTAACAATTATTTTAGCTTTAATAGAGCCTTTTCACAGAGCTGCGGCTTGGCTCGCCTCGGTCTGAAAATACCTGGGGAGAGTAACTTCTCATCCCATTCATTAATTTAGCTGAAATGCCCTGAAAGTTTTAAGAATAACTGCTTTCCACGAGTATCTGCAGACCTGAGCCCCTCGTCACGTAACTTTAATCTACGGCTTATTACGCTGTAGTCGTTTAGTCGATTAATCGGTCGATGGCATCATCTTAGTCGGTCAAATTTGTATTAGTCGACTAATTTCTTAGCCAGATTATAATGTTTCTATATTAACAGGGATTAAAATAGTGATTTAGTTGAGGATTTAGGATTGATTCATTGTCTTATCTGCGTCGTAGACTTAAGTAGGCCTACCATGTTTCCTTTTCATTTTTGGCATAAATTGTTTTTGCATGAATTCCATTTGGTTTAAGTGTTTTCGCTTGGGTCTGATATAGAACAAAACATACTTTTTAGCTTAAAGCTTAAGCCAAGCCCCCTTTTAGTTGATCGATGGGACATACCTTTAGTCGACCTAGAATTTCTTTGATGACCACAGCCCTACGCTTACTATGGTCTACTACTTTTCATCATCAAGTTACACTTTTTATCCACTTTAACAAATTTTGGTTGCAGACGCAGCCAAATCAAGCCTAATTTTGAGATGCTTGAAATGCATCCAGACAAACCAGCAAAAGGATCAAGTATTAGTTTTTATGACAACCGCTAACTTTACAAGACATGAAAGTGATGAACTGACACGTAAAAAACAAACATGTGTAATAGGCTAACTGGCCCTGGGCGGTCTTGGTAAAGGCTAGTCTGGTCCAGGGAACGGTTATTCAGTTTAGGAGGATGAGTAAGGTTAGGAAAAGGTTTGGGTAAATATTAAGATAAATAAAAGATAACCGTTTAGGCCAACCGTGAACTGTTTTGATTAGCAGCAGTAATTAACTTGACACTTCGCTCTTCTGCTCTGTTTCTTCTGACTTTTTTCTTCTGACTTTCTGCTCTTCTCCTAACCTGGCTCACACCAGATGGATCTGTGTTGAACTCCTTTCTGAGTTCTCACTATATCCATCTGGACTTGACTCGCTAAAAGCCTTTGAGAAAAGGCGGGGCGTTTAGTGAAATACTTCAAGCTGATTGAGTGTGGGGCCAACCTTACAATGTCACACATACCGCTCTTCTTTCAAACGAAATGACTCCGTATTTCTGCTAAAACTGCATTAAAAGCAGCAGAAACACAAACATCCACGAGAGTCACCATCTTGTTTAGCTGAATGAGACTCGGCGGTGCCGGGGCGCTAATTACCGTCTTAACACCGCCCAAACACCGCTGGTTCGGACTCTCAAACCAATCGGGCGGCAGGAAGGCCAGATGGTTTATCTCGTGTTTGTGAATTCACAAATATCGCGAGATAAACCATCTGGCTAGCCAGGTTACTCTTCTGACTTTGCTCCTCTGACTTTCTCTCTTCTGACTCTTCTCTCTTCTGACTCTTCTCTCTTCTGACTCTTCTCTCTTCTGACTCTTCTCTTTCTGACTCTTCTCTCTTCTGACTCTTCTTTTTCTGACTCTGTTTCTTTTGACTCTGTTTTTCTTCTGACTCTTCTCTCTTCTGACTCTGTTTCTTCTGACTCTGTTTCTTCTGACTCTTCTCTTCTGATTCTTCTCTCTTCTGACTCTGTTTCTTCTGACTCTGTTTCTTCTGACTCTTCTCTCTTCTGACTCTGTTTCTTCTGACTCTGTTTCTTCTGACTTTCTCTTCGTTTTCTCTCTCTGACTCTGTTTTCTTCTGACTCTGTTTCTTCTGACTCTTCTCTTTCTGACTCTGTTTCTTCTGACTCTTCTCTTCTGACTCTTCTCTCTGACTCTGTTTTCTTCTGCTCTGTTTTCTTCGCTCTTCTCTTTCTGACTCTTTCTTCTGACTCTTCTTTCTGACTCTTCTTCTTCTGACTCTTCTTCTGACTCTGTTTTCTTCTGACTCTTTTTTTCTGACTCTTCTCTTCTGACTCTTCTCTTTCTGACTCTTCTCTTCTGACTCTTCTCTTCTGACTCTTCTCTTCTGACTTTCTCTCTTCTGACTCTTCTCTTCTGACTCTTCTCTCTTCTGACTCTTCTCTTCTGACTCTTCTCTTCTGACTCTTCTCTCTTCTGACTCTGTTTCTTCTGACTCTGTTTTCTTCTGACTCTTCTCTTCTGACTCTTCTCTTCTGACTCTTCTCTCTTCTGACTCTTCTCTTCTGACTCTGTTTCTTCTGACTCTTCTCTTCTGACTCTATTTCTTCTGACTCTTCTCTCTTCTGACTCTGTTTCTTCTGACTCTTCTCTCTTCTGACTCTGTTTTCTTCTGACTCTGTTTCTTCTGACTCTTCTCTTCTGACTCTTCTCTTCTGACTCTTCTCTCTTCTGACTCTTCTCTTCTGACTCTTCTCTCTTCTGACTCTTCTCTTCTGACTCTTCTCTTCTGACTCTTCTCTCTTCTGACTCTGTTTTCTTCTGACTCTGTTTTCTTCTGACTCTTCTCTTCTGACTCTTCTCTCTTCTGACTCTTCTCTTCTGACTCTTCTCTTCTGACTCTTCCTTCTGACTCTTCTCTTCTGACTCTTCTCTCTTCTGACTCTGTTTTTCTGACTCTTCTCTCTTCTGACTGTTTCTTCTGACTGTCTCTTCTGACTCTGTTTCTTCTGACTCTGTTTTCTTCTGACTCTGTTTTTTTCAGACTCTTCGCTCTAATTGGAGAGCTCCAGAACCTCAAAGGCTGCTCTGAACTCACCCCTGGTGGGCTGACCTACAGTGGGACTTGTGTAACGGCCATGTGGAGCTTCACGCTGTGCCCAGAACGCACGGTGCCGTTAATAAAACCATCCTTTCATAGATCTATGTTGTAGGTCTGTATAAAGCAAAACAATCTTGTCTGCTGCAGCACCAACATCGAGCTTTAACTTCTGTGAAACGTTGTACTTTAATTCTTCTGTTTGTGAGCAAGACGTTGTACAGTAGTGGTTAGCTTATCAGAAACAGAGAAGCTTTAGAAGACGAAGAGCCTGGCATGACTGTACTTTGGCGCTTGAAAGATGTTTTGTGTTTAATCTTTTCTAACATCGTTTCTTTGTCACAAACGCAGCTGGAGTTCTGTCGGTTCCTTACACTGGACAGTTACTTCAGCCCAAACAAAGCCCAGTAACAGTTGAAATGTTGAAACAGTGCGGAAAACAAAGGCCAGCACAAATCCAGAGTGACAGGGACACAAAGAGCAGAGGAGGCCCGCCGAGCGCAGCCGGACCTACACACGCACACCTTTCCCTCGGACCCTAGCCAGGCCCTCCTGCTCCGGCCCCCTCGTACACACACAGGACCCCTAAACAGGAGAAAGAAGAAAAATGTGTGGTTCTGTCCTGTTGATGTAAGTGGGACTACCCCTGTGATAAAAACAAACTATCAAGCTCCTGGAGAAACTAAAGGTAAAAAAAAAAATGCTTATGGATTCAAACCTTCTGGGGTGAATCAGACTCACTTTGTACTGCACACACACACACACATGAAAAAGAACCCACATTTTTTTTCTCAGTTGGGGTCTTCCGGTCTCACGTTGACATAGGTCGCTATATTCAGAAAATACATTTAGTATTTCACAAGTTAATGAAAGTAGCATCAAACTAATCATGAGTAAACTAAAACCATCTAAAGCCAAGGTATATTTGGCCTTGATTCAAATTTGAGAGAAATCACAAAGATTTATTGGCTTTATCAGTCCGATCTTAAAATCTGGAGACATTGACCAAGCGTGTAATTATAGACCGATCTCCATTCTTCCTGTCCTGTTGAAAGTATTGAAGAAAACTGTGGCAATGCAAATATTACATTTTCTTGAAGATCATAAAATTTTACATCCAAAACATTTGATATTTTGACAAAAATATTCAACAGAAATGGCAACATGTTTCCTTATAGATTCTATAAAAAAAGTGTAGACAAGGGGATGTGTTGGGGGCAGTGTTCCTGTGGCCATACCTACTTGTTAAAGCCTGATCCGTCAGATCTCAGAAGCTAAGCATGAAAGGGCCTGGTTAGTACTTGGATGGGAGACCGCTGGAACACCAGGTGCCACAGTGGGACAACAAGAGTTCCTTGTGTCTTTGGGCAAGACACTTAAACTGCATTGCCTCAGTGTCTGCGTACACTGGGTGAGTGGATAACCCCCTGTAAAGCGCTTTGAGTGTCTTGTAAGGTAGAAAAGCGCTATATAAATAGAGACTATTTACCATTTACCTGGACCTCCGTAAGGCCTTTGATGCGGTCAACCACCAGATCCTCCTGCAAAAGCTGACAACATTACAGTTCTCCCAGCATGCTCTCAGCCGGTTTACATCTTACCTGGAATCAGACTACAAAGTTCAAATCAATGGCACCTCAGGATTATAAATTGGGACTTCCTCAAGGTTCCACATTTTTTCTCAATTGGAGTTATGCACTAATGTCTTCCGGTCTTGACACAGGTCGCTACATCCGGTGGCACGGTTGCCATAGCATCAGACGAGGGATTTTGGGCAAGTCCTGACGCATATATATATATATGTTTTCTTTTTTCATCTGTTTCATCAGACGCAGCGATGACTGTAACAGCAGGAATAGTGCAAATTCCGAATCAGGTTTTCATAAGAAAAGTTGTAAAGGTGTGAGCGAACTGAAGCTCCGCGTACAGATGGAGACTCGCTGTGCTCGTGAGCCCGACAGCACCTCTGCACAGCGAGTCTTGGTATGTTAAAAAACTCAGAAAAGTTGACTAACAGGTGAATGGATTTGAGCTAGAAGAAACTGTAGTGCCAGAGTGGAGGTAAGAAGGTTCCAGACCTTTTTGCCCGACTCGGTGGTGCAGTGGTTGAAGCTCTGGCCTTGTAGTAAGAAGGTCATGGGTTCAACTCCCAGGTGGCACATTTCTATATGGAGTTTGTGTAAGCCTCTGTAATGCTTCGGACAGCATGTCCAATGTGCCTCCCCAGAACTACAGATGGAAATTAGCTGTAAAGCTAGACTCTGGTACAAGCATATCTGCCATTGAGCTTAATGTAATTGTACATTGTACTTAAAGGGGGGGGGGTAACTTTCTCTCACAAATCTTTCGATATGTTTTCAATTTTTTTTTCATGTTTTTAATTTTTGGTTGCAAGTTCGACCTAAAACCCTCTTTTTACAAACATTTAAGTGAAACTGGAGAGGACCACTGAAGCTCAGCCAATCAGAGAGCTGCATTTGGCTCCTGGTCTTTGTTTTTCAATTCAGACAGTGCACAGTCTCATTTGTTCACAAAGTGCTGCATTTATCATATATTTTCTGTGGAAAGCACACAATTTACTTATTTACAACTAAAAACTTTAATAAAAATGACCTTTAACGTTCTGGTTTCCTCTTTAAGCCCATGTGCACAGACCAAAACGTTAATTCTACCCTAGAGATTGTTATAGACACGTGCCCCTGTGTCAGTTATGGATGAGTCAAATGCACAGAATACTTTGACATCATTGTGATTAAATAAAGAGCAGAGCATGAGACTGTGTTGTGTGCTCAGTGTGTGCAGCTGGACACTTTGTGAATGAAAAGCCCCGTGTGAGTCTCTCTGTGTGTCTCTGTGTGTGTCTCTGTGTGTGTCTCTGTGTGTGTCTGTGGTGTGTGGTGCCTGGTGTGTCTATGTGTGTGTCTATGTGTCTGTGGAGCAGATGCTCAGGGGCAGAGGTGTTGTTTTGCTGCCCCCTGCTGTCAGGCCGTGCTCTGCCCCACATCCATGTTTGTTTGGAGTGGTCTTCACACAGGCCGCAGGAAGAGCAGCTTCAGTCTGAGTCATCGACAAAACATCACAGAATTATCAAACGAGTCTGTTCAATTATGATGTTTGGGTCAAATAGAACCTGCGAACTACAAAGTGACGACTAAAACCCATTGCACTTTCCAACTTTGTCATGGCTCTGCAGCAGCTAAGTTACGAAATATAAAGCTTTGGAAAAGGTTTTTGAATGGCTTGAGCGATCCTGTCTCTGCTTAAACATCAGCAAAACTAAAGTAAAGACAAATGCAAAATATTCAACATCTGATATTTTTTATCAAAAATGAAAAGATTGTCTGTGTGTCCTAATTTAAATATCTTGGGGTTAAACACCTTGCTAACTTCAGACATATTAGGCCCTGTCTTTCGACCACATGGCAGGCTACAACATCGCGCTGTCGCCCGGCTTGCTCGCCTCTGTCGCAACCACAAAATCAGATTTAGAGAATTATTTCTATAGAATTCTGATAGAAAATGTACCTATATGTTGAACGGGAGTATTCCGGCTGTAGTAAAATGGTAAAGGGAGTCTTTTGGCCCCACTGGGACACAAACAGTGACATTATTTAAATCACAATGGAGTTTGCAACGAGAACGTCTGGGTATTTGGAATAGACAGTGGGTGTGACCAAAATGTAATAAAACAGTTGGCCTCTTTTGGATCAGCAAATTTGACCAAAATAACACTATGGGTAAGCTTGCACATTTCAGTGAAATATTTGTTAAATTAAAATACAGATGATTGAAATGTTGTGCTATTTTCCTGTATCAGTGAAGTTATCTCAGTGTTCTGAATTACATAAGGCTCTAAAGTAAATTAAACAACCAATTTAACAGTGTTATTTACCCTAGTATGTTCCATTATTTCTATGTGGTTACATTCTATGTGGGTCCATCTTGAATCAAAGCAGACAGTATGAAGCATACTACCACCTAGTGGCTGAACTATAACTGTATCCGGACAAACACCGGGATACTTTCGGTCAGCTGGAAGCCAAAAGTCACTGTCCCACAAAAACAATGAGCTATAATGAGCACAGTCAATAATTTAATGCAATTCACTTTTTAAAAAATCATTTTTGGGAAAATATCATACAATAAATTCAATCTTT
Source organism: Mugilogobius chulae (assembly GCA_038363315.1). NCBI lineage: Eukaryota > Metazoa > Chordata > Actinopteri > Gobiiformes > Gobiidae > Mugilogobius > Mugilogobius chulae. Next base: position 21,924,607 of record CM076413.1, read on the forward strand.
CTATGTATTTTGGTTGGAATAAGAGCGTACACTCTCGTCAAGCGACAAGAAATAGGTTGGATTCTATTTTCAGCCCACAGTTTCATTGGACTGCAGTCTAAAAAATACACAAGCATATTAGGTCACTACAGCACTGGCTAGTGTTGCTGCAACAGTTTGTGTCAATCAGCTGCGACCTTTCTGCTGTCAGGCAGCGCACACATCCCCCGTGTTGGGAAACAAACATTTCCCTCTATAAGAAGATTGTGTTTATAATCACACACTTTATAATGCATGCTCCATCGTCCTCTTTACACAACTCTGTGTATCATGCGTTTTATCACTAATGCAAAGTCTCTCACTCATCACTGCACTCTGTATGATTTGGTTGGTTGGTCATCCTTGTCAATTCGTAGAAAATAACATTGGTACGTTTTCATTTACAAAGGAATTCTGGGGAAACTTCCTGGTTATTCGACTAACCAGGAAGTTACTGTCAGCTCAGGAATTACCGGCTTCGTTCATCTTCTCAACTACTTACAATGTGCCTCGGCGCTCACTGAACTGGGAAAAGCTGCCTTCTCGCATTTTTATTGTATTGATGGTGTTGGCTGTTACCTTGGCCAGGTCTCCCTTGTAAAAGAGATTCTGAATCTCAGTGGGACTTACAGGTTAAATAAAGGTAAATAAAAAAAAATAAAAATCAGACCAAATGAACATTCCATGATCGTGCTGGGAGGCAGACTGCAGGCTGGGACTTAGTCATGAGACAGTTTCAGGACTTGATTAGGACTTCCGACACTTTCAACACAAGTACTTGTGGTGCGTTTGCTTTTACTGGGATTACTTCACTTTAAGTAAACTTTAGAGCACGTGTCTAATAAAACCACACCAAGTTGACAGAGAACAGTCTTTTGTTCGACTTCTGAATGAACTTATTAATAGCAATATGTGAATAAGAGGTCAGAAACAAGCAGACAGAACCCTATCATTCTGAAGTACTGCGGCCCTAAAGCTGCTCCCTGTGGCCATCCCTGTGCGCCTACAACCTTTTACAACAGAATATGTGACTCACTTGCATTTCTTATCACATTTTTCAACACGTAAGCATTTTCATCTCACAAAATGTTTCGTTGAGGTGGAAAAAAAAAGTTTTATTGCCAAACTCTAAAGACAGAGAGATGACTGTAGACAGTGATGGTCCGACAGATGCAGACAGAGACCTGGGGCGGAGCTTGTTCAGGCGCTCTCAGGAGATGAAGTTGGTCTTGCGTTGTCAAGGTGATCGCAGGGGGGCGGGGCTGTGTCATAGGGGCGCCAGGCTGCGTGCGACCCGTTGCCACGCCCTCTCCAGCTCGTCCATCACGCGCAGCGGACCCTCGTACATGTTGGTCTTGATGGCTCGCAGTTTGGCCTGGTAGTCCTGAGGTAAGCCGTTCTGTGCCGCGCCCATCACCATCACCTGAGACACACAAGCACATTCACTGGGATGGACACTGACAAAGGTGCTTTACAACGTCTAGAATAAAATGTGAGACTTTTTAAGACCTTTTTAACCCTAGAACACTATTGCTATAAAATTTTCACCCGATATAATATACCCAAAAAAAAGTACTTGTCATAAAAAATACACACTTGACCAATTACAGTGGTTTTCTTTTATTTTCAGTTGTGATATATGTAACAAAATGGAAAATAAAAATATAGGAAGATCCACAAACATGCTTGAAAATTACTGAAAAATTTGGATTTTGAGAACAAAAAATTCCTAAAACAATCCTGATACAGAAACTTGGTCTTTGGTTCACTCATTCTGAGTCATGTGAGACTTCCCTGGTGAAGTCACAGACTCCTGGGCACGTAAACAACTACAGGAGAGAGAAACAAAAACTTGGTATTTTTTCATTGTGTAAAAATGACCACTTGATTAAAATATTGTTTTCACCATAAGAATTCACTTTGAAATCACCACTTTGTGATATATATTCATAATTCATTTAAATAGCTAACTACATAATGTAATTTTTGGCAAAAAAATAAAAAAGTAAACATACATTATCCTCTATCACTGTTGCCGGGTGAAAATCACCCGAAAGCAAACCTGAGTTACTCATGAGCTGAGATGTCAGAGACACTAATCCTGGGACAGAATGAGCTGGAGTTGACCAGGGACAGTAAATATGGTGAAAAATATGGTGAGTCTGAATGTTGTCACCGTTGACATGTGGCAGGATCGCTTGATTTTAAACACTAACACTATCACTGGTGAAATCCACCCCAAAACGTACATTACCCTGTTTCACTATCCCGGGTGAAAATCACCCCGAAAGCAAGTCTGTAGGTAAAAGTGGGCTTTGGGGCAGAGAAACACTCAACCTTCATAGAGTCAAAAACACTGGTGAAGCTCCCCAGGGACTCATGACACTCAGAAAAATGCAACATATTGAAAATCATGTAAATACATTTGCTCGGGTGAAATTCACCCGGCCATAGTGCTCTAGGGTTAAAAACATTGGCACCCAAATGTTATCATTTCTTTATTTCTACAATGACGATGAACTCATTCCCTGCCAATGACAGAAAATTAGACCTTTTATTCTCTGCGGTGATGTGGGGCTCTCTGATGCTCAGCTGACTTGGTCTACAGCCAAATACATGATGCACAGATTCACCAGCAGAGGGGGGAATAGTGTGAGCACAAGCCAAGCCACTTTATTTATATAGCACATTTAAAACAACAAAGATGTTGCACCAAAGTGACTTTAACACAGAACAAAAATGTAAAAGCATAATTTAGACACATTTTTAAAATACAGTATATCTTAATTAGCCACTGTTAGTTAAGTTATTTAAAAGCTATATTAAAAAGTGACTTTTAAAGTTAGTTTTAAAATGTTCAATTGAGAGAGAAAGTCTAATATAAAGAGGGAGTGCATTCCAGAGTTTAGGGGCTGCAACAGAGAAAGCCCGATCACCTCTACTTCTGAGACGTGTTTGAAGGTACAGAGACCTGTTTGACCTGAGGGAGCGAGGAGCAGCGTTAGGGTGTGAGAAGGTCTGATATGTACGCTGGGTAAACTGTATATCAGAGCTATGGAGGGCTTTCAACACAAACAGCAGGACTTTGAAATCAAACCCACAAGGACCCAGGAAATACATGTGTCTGTTGTTTGTCATTTAAAGCACATAAATGTTCCTACACCAGCAAATTCTATGAAACTGGCCTTCATATTGATGCTTAATTGTGCAAATCTGCCTATACTGCGGAGAAAGGACTCAAAACATACAGTGAAAAAAACATACGAGAAAGCGGCCTAAGCTGAAGTCTCCATGTGATCTGGAAAAGTTGAGAACCTTGCTCTAAACAGGAACATCAGAAGAGAGTGTTCAGGGAGAAAGAGGCGGACTAAAACCAGATTCACCAGACAAGTGTGAATGAAGCTGAGTCCAATCCAGCTGTGTTTTTGTAGACGTCAGAACAAGGTGAAAAGCTGTTAAAATAAGGACTGTTCTGTGCCAAAAATCACGTGACTCTCATGTCCCGTGTTTGCTTTGGGGCAGAAAGGCGCGCGTCCAAACCACAACAAAGAGACAAAAGGCCCAGACAAAGCCGCGTTCCCCGGCGTGTGGAGCTACGTGTGCAAAAGAACATTCTGGAAGGGCCTGGTGGAGCGGCGCGGGGTCAGGCTGCCCGCTGCTCCAGATGTGTCCACACAGGCTCCGATGTGGGACAGAGCGAGGTGTTGTCAGCGTCAATCCAAAAACTGGGTCGGGGACAATTTCAGCTTAGTTTTTACGAGGGCCCGAGGTTGAACAGAATATAATCAACACTCGATCTGTTTCAGTTTGATACTAAATGAACTAATGCACTGTAAAAAGTCACAAACACAAAGAGTTAAATGAACTTAAGTCTTTGTGGTTGATGTGAACCTGAGCAATGTGAGTCAAAAGAAATTCAAAGAGAAGAGAGAGAAAAAGAGAGGTGAGAGAAAGAGAGAGAGAGAGGAGGAAGAGAGAGAGAAGAAGAGAGGAGAGAGAGAAGAGAGAGAGAAGAAGAGGTGAGAGAAGAGAGAGAGGAAGAGAGAGAGAGAGAGAGAGAGAAAGAAAGAATAGAGAGGAGAAGTAAGGGGAGAGAAGAGGGGGTGAGAGAGAGAGAGAGAAGAGAGAAAGAGAGAGAGAAAGAAGAGATGTGAGAGAAGAGAGTGTAGAGAGGAGAGTGAGGGGGAGAGGAGAGAGAGGGTGAGAGAGAAAGAGAGAGAAAGATAGAGAGAGTAAGGGGGAAGAGGTGAGAGAGAGAGGAAGAGAGAAAGAAGAAGGTAGAGAAGAGAGAGAGAATAGAGAGGAGAGTGAGGGGGAGAGGAGAGAGAGGGGGTGAGAGAGAGAGGGAGAGAGAGAGAGAAGAGATAGAGAGAGAAGAGAGGAAAAGAGAGAGAGGGGGAGAAGACAGAGGAGAGAGAGAGGGGGGAGCGAGGGAAAGAAGAGAGAGAAGAAGAGAAGAAGAGGAGAAGGAAGAAAGAGAGGGGACAGAGAGGAGAGAGAAGAGAGAGAGAGGGGAGGAGAAAGAGAAAGGAGAGAGGGGGGAGAGGAAAGAGAGAGGGAGAGAAGAGGGGGGAGAGAGAGGGGGGAGAAGGAGAGAGACAGATCAGACAGACAGAGGGGGAAGAGAGAATTAAGAAAGAGAGAGAGAAACAAGAAAGGAGAGAGAAGAGAGAGAGAGCGAGCAGAGAGAGAGAAGAGAAACAGAGAGGAGAGAGGGGGGGAGAGAGAGGAGCAAGAGAGGAAGAGAGAGAGGGGGAGAGAGAAGAGAAAGAGGAAGAGAGAAAGGGAGGGAGAGAAAGAGAAAAAGAAAGAAGAATGAGTGAGAGGGAGTCAGGGGGAGAGGCACAGAGAGTGGAGAGGGAAAGAAAGAGAGACAGAGAGAGAGAGAGAGAAGAAAGAGAGAGAGAGGAGAGAGCAAAAGAGAGGAGAAGGAGAAACAGAGAGAAGAGAGAGAGAGGAGAGAGAAGAAAGAAAGACAGGGAGGGAGAGGAGAAAGAAAGGAAAGAGCAAAAGAAGAGAGAGGGTCAGAGAGACAGAGTGACAGAAAACTCATATACATAAGTTTAACCTGACATAAAACTTGTACTTGCAATTTGAATTCAAAGGACACATATTGTGCAAAATCATCTTTTTTGAGTTTTTAATCTTATTATAAAGTTGTTTTTTCAACCAAAAATGCTGCTGAAGTTTTGTTTGTGAGATACCTTTTGTTCTCCCAAAACCACTGTTCTGAATGTCCCAGATCTGTAATGTCATAAATGGATCTGTGACGTCATAGGTAGATCTGTGATGTCATAGATAGATCTGTGACATCATAGATAGATCTGTGACGTCATAGATAGATCTGTGACATCATAGATAGATCTGTGACGTCATAGGTAGATCTGTGATGTCATAGATAGATCTGTGACATCATAGATAGATCTGTGATGTCATAGGTAGATCTGTGATGTCATAGGTAGATCTGTGATGTCATAGATAGATCTGTGATTGTCATAGGTAGATCTGTGATGTCATAGATAGATCTGTGATGTCATAGATAGATCTGTGATGTCATAGATAGATCTGTGACATCATAGGTAGATCTGTGATGTCATAGATAGATCTGTGATGTCATAGGTAGATCTGTGATGTCATAGATAGATCTGTGATGTCATAGATAGATCTGTGACATCATAGATAGATCTGTGATGTCATAGGTAGATCTGTGATGTCATAGATAGATCTGTGATGTCATGGATAGATCTGTGATGTATAGATAGATCTGTGACGTCATAGATAGATCTGTGACATCATAGATAGATCTGTGATGTCATAGGTAGATCTGTGATGTCATAGGTAGATCTGTGATGTCATAGATAGATCTGTGATGTCATAGGTAGATCTCTGATGTCATAGATAGATCTGTGATGTCATAGATAGATCTGTGATGTCATAGATAGATCTGTGATGTCATAGATAGATCTCTACTCTGCATTGTTTTTAAGTCTGTAAATCATGCAGACTTGTTTTGAGCATTTTTGCAGGATTATAAAACAAGATTGGTTTGATTGCATAGCCTAACTCAGAGATTCCAAAGTGGAGGTGCTTCAGAGCAGGTTTGAAGGAAAAAAACAACACGAAAATGCATTATATGTGTCCTTTAAGCTGGTCTGTTATTTGTGACTGTTATTAAGTATTTTTTGTGTGCTGTATTTGACAGGTGTCAGTAGCCCCCGGGGCCCTGTTTTCAGGTTGAGCTAGTTCTACAGACGCCAGTTTGAGAGGAGTCTAAGCTTTACTGAAACACAAACACCGTGAGGGCTGTTTGAAGCCACTGGTTGGTCACTGATTGGTGGTTAAAACAGAGTCTCAAACAGGAGGATTCCAGGGGTGAACTAGTCAGACTGGCATCGACTAATGGCTTCACTTCATTTATTTTCACTCCAGCTCAATGACAGGTTTCATAAAACTGCACATGGTTCACTCAGCGAACAGAGATAAAGAGGAGGGTGGGCCAGAACCAACTGGAGCTGAGATAGCAGACTGTATATGTTCTGCTTTTGACACACGTTTACTCTCCACTTCCTGGACAACACTGCTGTGTGTCAGAAGGTTCATCCAGTGAAAGACAAGTGGCTGATGAATGAATGATTTATGTATTTATTTATAAAGCACATTTACACAGACTGATGTCTTCCAAAGTGCTTCACACAGTAACCCTCTCCTCACTCAGTGACAGCAGCAGCCCTGGGGCAACTCAGAAGAGGCGAGTCGCCTAAACACATGACGCCTCAACCTGAAGTTTACCTTCAGATACTGAGGAGAAGGTGGAGTTTACCTTCAGATACTGAGGAGAAGTGGAGTTTACCTTCAGATACTGTGGAGAAGGTGGAGTTTTACCTTCAGATACCGAGGAGAAGGTGGAGTTTACCTTCAGATACTGAGGAGAAGGTGGAGTTTACCTTCAGATACTGAGGAGAAGGTGGAGTTTACCTTCAGATACTGAGGAGAAGGTGGAGTTTACCTTCAGATACCGAGGAGAAGGTGGAGTTACCTTCAGAACTGAGGAGAAGGTGGAGTTTACCTTCAGATACTGGAGGAGAAGGTGGAGTTACTTCAGATACTGTGGAGAAGGTGGAGCGTACACACAGCTGTTCATGATGTAGGTGCGACAGCTGAGATCTTCTCCTCTGGTCCTCACTGACAGCTCCACAGGACTGTAGGCTCCTAACGTCACATTCTCCTGTCTGGAACACAGCTGCAAATTAGACTTTAGCAACGGCTCATCTGCCTCTTTCTCCTCCACATCTCACCAGTTTTCACCCATGTCAGGAGTCTGTAACCTGCGGCTCGAGAGCCATTTGTGTCTTTTTAAAGACTAGTGTACAGTGGTGCCTCTGGCCGGGTCTTTTTTGAAAAAGAGATTTAACTCAAGAGGCTTCCTGGTTAAATAAGGCTCAAATATAAACATTATGTTTATTTTAAATTAGCGATTAGTTTAGTAGATGTATACCGGTTATATGACTTCTAAATGTAGTGACCAAACGCTCCAGGTACATACATCATGAAAAGAAGTGCTAAGTGAAACAAGCTGATTAGTCTGCTGCCAAAATCATTTTAGTAACTATACACATTATTGAATTCTGTAAAACATTGTGTAAATTCACACAACTGTCTAATGTTTTTGAACTAAATACAGTTTCCGACTTTGAGTTGGTTTAAGTTGGGCAAATGTAGACCCCTGACCCATATCATACATTTCCCAAAGTAAACTTTCTGTATCACATCTGTGACCAATGAGTTATGACAATGACTAATAACCTGGACCTGAGCTCGTACCCAAAAAGAGTGTTTGAACGTACACGAGAAGGGCGGTGCGTGTTTGATGCGCAGAGTAAGGAGAAAGAGACAAAAGGCTTGTGCATATGTGACACGCACCGAGCAAGTAAAAGAGAAAGAAGAAAGAGAGCGAGGGAGGGCATGTCTTTTATACGCACAGACCAAGGAAAAGATGAGGATGAGAGAAAGAGAGATGCACTTTATGTTACATGTGCAGTGAGAAAAAAAGGAAAAAGAGAGACAGATGTGCAGTAGGGAGAACGCGCTTCTGGTTCAAGAGAGACACTGTATACATGTAAGCGTGTAACCAGATTTGGTTAAATCTGTAAGTATGAAACCTAAGCCTGTGAGAAGTGAACTGGATGAGGAAGAACAGCCGCACGAAGCTTGTTAGAACTGGAGAGGACTATATTATCCAGCAGCCCAGGGAAATATCCTTAAAGGGGACCTATTATGTCAAATTCACTTTCTAAGTTTTTAACCTTGTTATGATAGCCTTCCTTCATCATTAGTTACTCAAAGTTATATTTGAATTGATTCATGCATGTTGGAGTAATCTTGTGTTTTCTTTAGCTGCAGCTCAATGCTCAGAAATCCCGTTCTCACCTACCACTATCCCCTCCCACTTTTCTGAATTTACTTGGTATATTTCAAAAAGATTAAAGCTCAAAGTGAAGCTTATATGGGTTCAATAACTGTCCCATAGTAACTTNAAGAGGTTTCATAAAACTGCACATGTGTTTTCTCAGCGAATCAGAGTAAAGAGGTGTGTGGGCCAGAACCAACTGGAGCTGAGATAGCAGACTGTATATGTTCTGCTTTTGACACACGTTTACTCTCCACTTCCTGGACAACACTGCTGTGTGTCAGAAGGTTTCATCCAGTGAAAGACAAGTGGCTGATGAATGAATGATTTATTTATTTATTTATAAAGCATATTTACACAGACTTACACAGTAACCCCCCTCCTCACTCAGTGACAGCAGCAGCCCTGGGGCAACTCAGAAGAGGCGAGTCGCCTAAACACATGACGCCTCAACCTGAAGTTTACCTTCAGATACTGCGGAGAAGGTGGAGTTTACCTTCAGATACCGAGGAGAAGGTGGAGTTTACCTTCAGATACTAAGGAGAAGGTGGAGTTTACCTTCAGATACTGAGGAGAAGGTGGAGTTTACCTTCAGATACCGTGGAGAAGGTGGAGTTTACCTTCAGATACCGAGGAGAAGGTGGAGTTTACCTTCAGATACCGAGGAGAAGGTGGAGTTTACCTTCAGATACTGAGGAGAAGGTGGAGTTTACCTTCAGATACTGTGGAGAAGTGGAGTTTACCTTCAGATACTGTGGAGAAGGTGGAGTTTACCTTCAGATACCGAGGAGAAGGTGGAGTTTACCTTCAGATACTGAGCAGAAGGTGGAGTTTACCTTCAGATACTGTGGAGAAGGTGGAGTTTACCTTCAGATACTGAGGAGAAGGTGGAGTTTACCTTCAGATACCGAGGAGAAGGTGGAGTTTACCTTCAGATACTGAGGAGAAGGTGGAGTTTACCTTCAGATACTGTGGAGAAGGTGGAGTTTACCTTCAGATACCGAGGAGAAGGTGGAGTTTACCTTCAGATACTGAGGAGAAGGTGGAGTTACCTTCAGATACTGTGGAGAAGGTGGAGTTTACCTTCAGATACCGAGGAGAAGGTGGAGTTTACCTTCAGATACTGCGGAGAAGGTGGAGTTTACCTTCAGATACTGTGGAGAAGGTGGAGTTTACCTTCAGATACTGTGGAGAAGGTGGAGCGTACACACAGCTGTTCATGATGTAGGTGCGACAGCTGAGATCTTCTCCTCTGGTCCTCACTGACAGCTCCACAGACTGTAGGCTCCTAACGTCACATTCTCCTGTCTGGAACACAAGCTGCAAATTAGACTTTAACAACGGCTCATCTGCCTCTTTTCTCCTCCACATCTCACCAGTTTTCACCCATGTCAGGAGTCTGTAACCTGCGCTCGAGAGCCATTTGTGTCTTTTTAAAGACTCTTTGAGATTTGATTGAGAATGAGGAACTATAGTGTACAGTGGTGCCTCTTGGCTGGGTCTTTTTTGGAAAAGAGATTCAACTCAAGAGGCTTCCTGGTTAAATAAGGCTTAAATATAAACATTATGTTTATTTTAAATTAGCGATTAGTTTTAGTAGATGTATACCGGTTATATGACTTCTAAATGTAGTGACCAAACGCACAGGTGCATTACATCATGAAAAGAAGTGCTAAGTGAAACAAGCTGATTAGTCTTGCTGCCAAAATCATTTTAGTAACTATACACATTATTGAATTCTGTAAAACATTGTGTAAATTCACACAACTGTCTAATATTTTTGGACTAAATACAGTTTCCGACTTTGAGTTGGTTTAAGTTGGGCAAATGTAGACCCCTGACCCATATCATACATTTCCCAAAGTAAACTTTCTGTATCACATCTGTGACCAATGAGTTATGACAATGACTAATAACCCTGGACCTGAGCTCGTACCCAAAAAGAGTGTTTGAACGTACACGAGAAGGGCGGTGCGTGTTTGATGCGCAGAGTAAGGAGAAAGAGACAAAAGGCTTGTGCATATGTGACACGCACCGAGCAAGTAAAAGAGAAAGAAGAAAGAGAGCGAGGGAGGGCATGTCTTTTATACGCACAGACCAAGGAAAAGATGAGGATGAGAGAAAGAGAGAGTGCACTTTATGTTACATGTGCAGTGAGAAAAAAAGGAAAAAGAGAGACAGATGTGCAGTAGGGAGAACGCGCTTCTGGTTCAAGAGAGACACTGTATACATGTAAGCGTGTAACCAGATTTGGTTAAATCTGTAAGTATGAAACCTAAGCCTGTGAGAAGTGAACTGGATGAGGAAGAACAGCCCGCACGAAGCTTGTTAGAACTGGAGAGGACTATATTATCCAGCAGCCCAGGGAAATATCCTCAACGAAAAGAATCGTGTACGATACGCCATGTGAGAGGCTCTCGTACAGAAACCAGATGCAGTTTGAGCCAGGTCCAGCTCCAGCTAAGTACAAGAGGCTGTCACACATCCAGTCCCCTGCGCAGAGGTGCTGTCCTCCATAGCCCCCCCACACCCACAGTTCTTCACTGCAAAAACTGTATATCTAGACTTGCATTAAAGTCACTTGGATTAGGAATTTTAATCTGGATGTGAGACGTTTTGACAGATAATATTCAATTGCTTATGTAATGTAGATCAGTGGTTCTCACTTTGAGAACCACTGATCTACATTACCCCTGGGGGTCCCTGGACCATGTGTAGGGGGTCTCCCAAATTTTTTTTTGAAACATTGCTAAATGTTTCAATTTAACAATTTCTCGTGATTTACCATCCAATTTTGGATTGAAAAGAAAGATAGCATTTATTCAAATTTGATATATAGCTTAGCTTTAATTTTTGAATTTTAATGTGATACTAGAGCGAACAGTGACAAACGGTCCTTGGAAGATTTTTGAGCCGATAAGGGGTCCCTGGACTGAAAAAGTTTGAGAACCCCTGATGTAAATTATTTCACTTGTTTTAAGGCGTTTCCGATGGTTATAAGTGAATTTGACTTAAAATGAGAACAAAAATGTGTCATTGGGATAAGAACAATTGTCTTAACCCCATGACAAACAATTTGGAAGTGATGTCTTGAAAACAGTTTGGAAACAGTTTGAACCAAGAAAAAGATCTAGGTGTCTACAATAAACAGAACTTAAATGAGTCAAAATGTTTAAATTTAGGATTTAAATCCTAGAATTAGACAATTTGAACTGTCTTGAAATTCACTTTTTGCCGTGATGTGAGCAAAAAATGACAAATATTCACAAAGCTACGAGCATAAACAGCAGATGACCTTAAACATCTCTTGATTTAATCCAGTAAATCAGTGTTTCCAACCAGGAGTATGTGGATTGTTGGGGTATGCGAAACCTCACCAGACTTTAATAGATAGTGAAATGTGTTTTTAATTAATACAAACATTTAATTTGTGATTATTTTTTAATACTTTTGAGGCATTTTAAGCCAGCATTTCATAAAAATAAGAAAATACAAAAGCAACAATTGGCAGTATTCTACTAGAAAATCCATTAAAGCTCAACTTAGGGGGTACTCGACGTGTGGGACTAAATTTTGGGGGTACTTGGGACAAAAATGATTGGGAACCACTAGCATGAATTACAGTTACTTAACTACAGTGATGATTTATGCTCAGATTTGGTGTCACTGCCATACAATATTACAATACTTACTTTTTACTATTTGTACTAAACAAGAATTATTATTATTATATTATACAAGAATTTTGTAACACATTATATGAATTTTTTAGCCCCAGTCCGGCCCCGCTCGCACCTCATCCTTCCCCTTTCCCACCTCTCACTTGTCCAGAGAGTCCAGGTCCTCCAAGCTCATCCTCCACACCACGCCCCACACCTCGTCCTTCCCCTTTCCCACCTCTCACCTGGCCAGAGAGTCCAGGTCCTCCACGCTCATCCTCTACACCACGCCCTACAACTCATCCTTCCCCTTTCCTTCCTCTCACCTGTTGAGAGGTCCTCCATGCTCACACCTCATCCTTCCCCTGTCCAGAGAGTCCAGGTCCTCCACGCTCATCCTCCACACCACGCCCCACACCTCATTCATCCCCTTTCCCACCTCTCACCTGTCGAGACAGTCCAGGTCCTCTATGCTCATCCTCCACACCACGCCCCACACCTCGTCCATCCCCTTTCCCTCCTCTCACCTGTCAAGAGAGTCCAGGTCCTCTGCGCTCATCCTCCACACCACGCCCCACACCTCGTCCTTCCCCTTTCCCATCTCTCACCTGGTCAGAGAGTACAGGTCCTCCACGCTCATCCTCCACACCACGCCCCACACCTCATCCATCCCCTTTCCCACCTCTCACCTGTCGAGAGAGTCCAGGTCCTCCACGCTCATCCTCCACACCACGCCCTACACCTCATCCTCCCCCTTTCCCACTTCTCACCTGTCGAGAGAGTCCAGGTCCTCCACGCTCATCCTCCACACCACGCCCTACACCTCATCCTTCCACTTTCCCATTTCTCACCTGTCGAGAGAGTCCAGGTCCTCCACGCTCACACCTCATCTTTCCACTTTCCCACTTCTCACCTGTCGAGAGTCCAGGTCCTCCACGCTCCTCCTCTATGCCACGCCCTACAACTCATCCTTCCCCTTTCCTTCTTCTCACCTGTTGAGAGGTCCTCCATGCTCACACCTCATCCTTCCCCTGTCCAGAGAGTCCAGGTCCTCCACGCTCATCCTCCACACCACGCCCCACACCTCATTCATCCCCTTTCCCACCTCTCACCTGTCGAGACAGTCCAGGTCCTCTATGCTCATCCTCCACACCACGCCCCACACCTCGTCCATCCCCTTTCCCTCCTCTCACCTGTCAAGAGAGTCCAGGTCCTCCACGCTCATCCTCCACACCACGCCCCACACCTCATCCTTCCTCTTTCCCACCTCTCACCTGTCGAGAGAGTCCAGGTCCTCTGCGCTCATCCTCCACACCACGCCCCACACCTCGTCCTTCCCCTTTCCCATCTCTCACCTGGTCAGAGAGTACAGGTCCTCCACGCTCATCCTCCACATCACGCCCCACACCTCATCCATCCCCTTTCCCACCTCTCACCTGTCGAGAGAGTCCAGGTCCTCCAAGCTCATCCTCCACACCACGCCCCACACCTTATCCTTCCCCTTTCCCTCCTCTCACCTGTCGAAAGAGTCCAGGTCCTCCACGCTCATCCAACACACCACGCCCTACACCTCATCCTCCCCCTTTCCCACTTCTCACCTGTCGAGAGAGTCCAGGTCCTCCACGCTCATCCTCCACACCACGCCCTACACCTCATCCTTCCACTTTCCCATTTCTCACCTGTCGAGAGAGTCCAGGTCCTCCACGCTCATCCAACACACCACGCCCTACACCTCATCCTTCCCCTTTCCCACTTCTCACCTGTCGAGAGTCCAGGTCCTCCATGCTCATCCTCCACACCACGCCCTACACCTAATCCTTCCCCTTTCCCTTTTCTCACCTGTCCAGAGAGTCCAGGTCCTCCACGCTCATCCTCCACACCACGCCCCACACCTCGTCCCCTGGGCTGTGCTCGATGGTGGCCACTCCTCCGTGCCAGCGCTCACTGGCCAGGCCCTTGTGGTTCCCAAACACCAGCCTGTAGTCCTGCATCACACACTGAGTTAGACACAAACACACATCTACAGGGTGAGAGCATGGTGCCAGATATACAGAGAGCAACAAGTAGCCGAGCTTTAAAAGAACATATTTTGTAGAATCCAGTTTTCTGAGTGGTTGTCTGTGTTCTAACAGTGTCTCTTATCATTAGTTGTATTTGGATTGATTCATAAATGTTTGAGGAATCTTGTATTGTTCTGCAGCTGATGCTCCAGAGGTGATAAAAGTACTAAAGTTCACTACTTAAGTAAAAGTACAGTTACTTGTCTGAAAAATGACCCTAGTAAAAGTAAAAGCCAAGCTAAAACTCATTCACTTGAATAAAAATACAAGTAAAACATTGCAAATTTACTTAAGCACAGTGGCTGGTCTAGCCTAACTGCTGACAATGTAAAAACCTTAACTGGAAAAGGTACTTTTGAAGTTTATGTTGAAGTATTCCTGTAAGCAGCACCTTAACTTTTAAGCACGTTTAGGTTCATGCTTTGGCTTGCATTCCTGTTAGCAGTTTTGTTAATTTTTTTGTAGATGATTCTACAAACAAAACATCCACATAAACTATAATGATGCAAAGAGCCAAAATGCTCCCCGGCCGCCTATTTTTGTGCCACTGATTCATGGCCCTGCCTGGCCACTCCACAGAAACATTTCTGGATTCGCCACTGCTTAAGCCTAAGTCAAAAGTAAAATTACAAAGTCAGTGTTAGCTGCATCGTTGTGTAAAATTCCATTAACAGAGAGACACTTGTAATAAAGCAACTAGTAACTGTTTTCAAAATGTAGGGAGTTGAAAGTATAGACATTTTGTAAATAATGTCAGAAGTAAAAAGTCATCAGATTTTGTAATACTCAAGTAAAGTACAGATACATCTAAAAAACTACTTAAGTACAGTACTTGAGTAAAATGTGTTTTTTGTCCAATCAAAAATCCAGATGGAGGGCGGGAGTCAGCTTTTCCTGTTTATAACATTGCATTTTGACAGGAAACGATAAATGCATTTAAACAAGATTAATTTTCGCTGCCAAACATCTGTATTAAATATTATTGGTCTGGAGAAAGTTGTGATGTCACGTGGCCACAGCCTATGGAAAGAAATAAGTGTGGAATATACTAATATAAGAAATAACAAACGACTGAGAAGAAGAGCCAATCAAACCAACCAAAAACTACAAACTCACTCAATTATTGGTTTACATGTTGTGTGTTGAAGCAATGTTTGAGGTTTTTTAGGACCTTTTTTTTAGTTATGTATGTAAAGTGATTTATAATACTGATTTATTTCATTGATTAGTCCATTAAAGTTTTGGAGTATCTTGATTTATGAATGTGAAATTTTCCAAAGAGGATATGCAGGTTTACAATGTGTGTCATGGTGTTTTGTTATTCTGGGTACAATCTTCCACTCTTTCATTTTATTGTTTATTCAGAGGTCCATCTGTTACCATGGTTTTTCTCAATGAAGGCGTGTGCATTCACAGAGCAGGGGGCGGAGTCAACCCCAAATGACCAATGGACAGAGTCAAATTTAAACTTAGCTCAAATACAGTGTGTGCAATCTTAGCTGTATTTACATAAAACTTTACTTACAAACCTGACATGACAAAAGACACTTGTATGATATGTTATTATGTATATATATGTGAGAAAATTAAAGCATAAGCTTCAATACGAAGCTCTCTCTCTCTCTCTCTCTTGCTCTTTTCTTTCTCTCTTTTCTTTCTCTCTTTTTGCTATCCTCTCTCTCCCTCTCTCTTGCTCTCTTCTCTTTCGCTCTCTTTCTCTCTCTCTCCTCTCTTCCTCTCTCTCTTGCTCTCTTCCATATCTCTCTCTTTCTTTCTCTTTTATGCTCTTCTCTCTCTCCCTCTCTTGCTCTCTTCTCACTCTCTCTCTCCCTCCCTCTCTCTCTCTCTCTCGCTCTTTTCTTTCTCTCTTTTTGCTCTCTTCCATATCTCTCTTTTCTTTTTCTTTTATGCTCTCCTCTCTCTCTCTCTCTCTTGTTCTCTTCTCTCTCTCTCTCTCTCTTTCTTTCTTTCTCTCTTTTTGCTCTCCTCTCTTCCATATTTCTCTTTCTTTCTCTTTTTGCTCTCCTCTCTCTCCCTCTCTCTTGCTCTCTTCTCTCACTCACTCCTTTCTTTCTCTCTTTTTTGCTCTCATCTCTTCCTCTTTCTCTTGCTCTCTTCTCTCTCTCTTTCCCTCTTTTTTGCTCTCATCTCTTCCTCTTTCTCTTGCTCTCTTCTCTCTCTCTTTCCCTCTTTTTTGCTCTCATCTCTTCCATATCTCTCTCTTTTTATACTTTCCTCTCTCCCCCTCTCTCTTGCTCTCTTCTCTCTTTTTTGCTCTTCTCTCTTCCATATCTCTTTCTTTTCTTTCTCTCTTTTTGCCCTCCTCTCTCCCTCTCTCTTGCTCTCTTCTCCCTTTCTTTCTTTCTTTCTTTCTTTCTTTCTCTCTCTCTCTTTTGCTCTTCTCTCTTCCTTTCTCTCTTGTTCACTTCTCTCTCTCTTTTTGCTCTCCTCTCTTCCATATTTCTCTTTTCTTTCTCTTTTTTACTCTCCTCTCTCTCCCTCTCTCTTGTTCTCTTCTCTCTCTCTTGCTCTCTTCTCTCTCTCTTTTCTTGCTCTTTTTTGCTTTACTCTTTCCCTCTCTCTTGCTCTTCTCTCTCTCTCTTTTCTTTCTCTCTTTTTTGCTCTCCTCTCTTTCTCTCTCTTGCTCTCTTCTCTCTCTCTTTTCTTTATCTCTTTTTTGCTCTCTCCCTCTCTCCCTTGCTCTCCCCTTCTCTTCCACGCCCCCCCTCTCTCCTCCTTTCTTATTTCTTTACCTGCACTTCCCCTTCCTCTCTCCTCTCTCTCTCCCCACTCTCTCTTTCTCTTGTAAACTTTTGACTCACTTTGTTGAGTTATTTCAAAAATTCAAAATGAAGAATTTGAAGCTACATGCTAGCCAGCTATGTGCTAACTCCGTCTTCAGTCTAAAACACCTACTAAGGGGGCTGTTGTACTGCATTCTACAACTGTTACCTATTGACAATATGTACTACAAGTATCAAACCAAACTAAATAAATAAAAAAATAAAAATAACCCCATCTGAAGAAGCTAAACAAACACAGACAACTCAAAGTGTGTGTCCCAGCTGGAGTACCTTGAGGCGGGCCACGCAGTGCACGGTGGCAGACGGGTTCTTGATCTGCAGGCGCTCCTTCAGCAGGTTACTCCCGTAGGCGAAGTACAGGAAGGTGCTGGAGAAGGTGGTGGAGGTGGTGGAGATGGTGGTGGAGGTGGTGTCCATGGCGACGGGGCCGAGCGCTGTGTGAGAGAGACAGCGGAGCGGGGCCCAGAGGTATAGGCAACAGTACAGAAAGAGAGAGCTATTCATATGTAAACGAACTGCGCGCTCACCTTTGTACAAATACAGAGGGGGGGGAGAGGGAGGGAGAGAGAGAGAGGGAGGAGAGAAAGGGAGGGAGAAAGAGAGAGAGGGAGGGAGGGGAGAGAGGGAGGAGAGAGGGATGGAGAAAGAGAGAGGGGGGGGGTGGAGAGAGGAGAGGGAGGGAGAAAAAAGAGAGAGAGGGAGAAGGGGGAGAAAGAGGGGGTAGAGAGAGAGAGAAAGAAGGAGCGAAAGGGAGAGAGAGAGAGTGGGGAAAGAGAGGGAGGGAGAGAAAAAGGGAGGGAGAAAAGGAGAATTGGGGAGAAGAAAGAGAGAGGAAGTAGAGAGCAAAAGGGAGGGAGAGGGAGGGAAAGAGAGAGAGGGAGGGAGGGGGGTAGAGAGAGGGAGAGAGAAAGAGAGAGAGGAGAGGGCGGGAGAAAAGAAGAGAGAGAGGGAGAAGGGGGAGAAAGAGGGGGATAGAGAGAGAGAGAGAGAGAGAGAAAGAAGGAGCGAAAGGGAGAGAGAGAGAGTGGGGAAAGAGAGGGAGGGAGGGCAGGGAAAGAAAAAGGGAGGGAGAAAAAGGAGAATGAGGGAGAAGAAAGAGAGAGGAAGTAGAGAGCAAAAGGGAGGGAGAGGGAGCGAGAGCCAGGAAGAGAGGGAGGGAGGGAGAGAGAGAAAGACACAAAGGGTGTGGAGAGAGAGAGGAAGAAGGGTGAGGAAGGGGCGGGGGGGGGTGTAAAAAGAGGGGGAGAGATAGGAGAAGGAGGGAGGAGAGACTGACAGGCAGGCAGGGGTATGAGAGATGGAGGAAGGGAGGGAGGGAGGGGAGAGAGAAATGGGGGATAGAGGGAGCGAGGGATGGAAAGAGATGAGAGGGGAGGAGAAGAAAGAGAGAGGAAAAGAAGCTTGGCTCAGATTTCAAACTTGTCCCCTCTCTCCATTTTTAATCACTTCTTCTTCTCCTTTCTAATTCTCTCTCCTCTTTCATCACCTTTTCCCTCCTTCCTCATCTTCTCACTCCCTCCTTTTTCATCTCCTCTCTCTTTGCTTGTCTCTCCTGTCCTCTTTTCTTTCTTTCTTTTCTTCCGCCTAATAGCTTTACTCCCTTTTAGAATTGTCCGATTAAATAAACAAGAATCTTTGCAACTATTGGTACGCTCTAACGACGTGACAGCGTCCTTACGTAACGTCACCACCAGAACCCAGAGACGCGAGGAAGTGTTTTGGCTCCCTCTGCTGACCAAAGCCGTTTCCTCTCAGGTTTTTGGAGAGAAGAAGAAGAAGAAGAAAAAAGAAGAAGAGAGTGAAACCTGAGGCCGGGTCCGCTGTGTCTCTGCAACGGTAAATCTACAAAACATGTGCTTAGCCTGGACTGAGGACTGAGAGGAAGAGGAGAAGTGAAGGAGGAATAGAGAAGGAGAGAAGAAGGAGGACGGGAAGAGGAGAGGAGGAAGAGGAGAGGAGAAAGAGGAGAGGAGGAAGAGGAGAAGTGAAGGAGGAATAGAGAAGGAGAGAAGAAGGAGGAGGGGAAGAGAAGGAGGAGGTGAGAAGGAGAAAATGAGAGGAGGAGAGGAGAAGAAGAAGAGAGGGAGGAGGGGAAGAGAAGGAAAGGAGAGAAGGCGAAAAAAAGAGGAGGAGAAGAGGAGGAGGAGAGAAGGAGGAGGAGAGGAGGAAGAGAGAAGGAGGAAGAGAAAGAGAGGAGAAGGAGAGAAGAAGGAGAGGGGAAGAGAAGGAGGAGATGAGAGGAGGAGGAGAGGAGGAAGAGAGAAGGAGGAAGAGAAAGAGAGGAGAAGGAGAGAAGAAGGAGGAGGGGAAGAGAAGGAGGAGATGAGAAGGAGAAAATGAGAGGAGGAGGAGGAGAAGGAAGAGAGGAGAAGAAGAAAAGGAGGAGGAGAGAGGAAGGAGGGGAAGAAGATGAGCAAAGGAGGAGAAGAGAAGGAGAAGAGGAGGAGAAAAGGAGAGAAGGAGGAGGAAGAGAAGTGAAAGAGGGAAGAAGGAGGGGGAGAGAAGAAGGAAGAGGGAAGGAGAAAAAGAGAGGAGGAGGAGAAGAGAGGAAGAGGAGGAGGAAGAGAGGAGGAAGAGAGGAGGAAGAGAAAAAGAGAAAGAGAAGGAGAGAAAGAGAGGAGTAGGAGAAAAGAATGAGGAGAGGAAGAGGAGAAGAGGAGGAGAAGGATTGAAGGAGGAAGAGGAGAGTAGAAGAGAAGGAGGAGGAGAGAAGAAGGAGAGGAGGAGTCTGGACTGAGTGGCACAAGTGAAAATGTTTAAGATGTTTCTGCTCATGACGAATAGAACTGGAATGAGACCGTCATCTGGACAGGGCATGTTCTTCTGTTTCTGAGGTTCACGGTGAGTTTAGAGCAACGGAGGAAAGGAGTGGGAGAAGGAGAGGGGGAGAAGGAAATGAGGAGGAGGAGGAGGAAAGGATGAGAGGAGGAGTTAAAGAAAAGAGAAGGAAAGAAAAGGAGAAGGAGTAGGAGGTGGAGGTTAGGAGTCTGGACTGAGGTATCAAATCACACTCCCAAAAACACTTTGTACTTGCACTCAGACATTGGCTGGGTACAGCTGGACCAAAGGCAGCAGCATCAGAGGAGTCGTCTGCACCTGGAGCAGAGCCACCACCAAAGACCCCAACTCGAGGCCCTGAGAAAAGATGAGTCAAGAAAAAGCATAGCAGAGCTGAAAAAAAATATAAGTAAGGTATACTTATTGTAGGAAATTGTCCTCTGCATTGCCATCCTTCAATGTCTGGGCATCTCTCGGAGCAGTGATGCCCAGTGCAGCGCTCGGGACCATCCAGATGTTTGCTAGGCTTGGTCAGGACTACCGTAGCTGGAGGATATTACCTAACATGCATGTATGGTTGGTGGGGAAACGGAGTGCGGAGGAACCCAGACCGGGAGAAACATGCAAACCACACAGAAGGCCGGCCGTGCGGGAAGAACCGCGACCTTTTGCTGTGAGGCGAGAGACTAACCGCTCAGCATATGACATAAAAAGCTAAAAAATGGTCTCGGCTCTTAGGGATATTTGAATGATGCAGATTAAAAAGTAGAATTGCATTGCAAGTATTGTCAAAAAAAAAAAAATATATATAATAATATATAATAATATAATAATAATAAAAAAATAAATAATATATATAAACGTACACACGTTACACAAAGGCAAATTTTGAAGGAATAATTAAAACTATGAATTATGGCTATGGTTATGCACGAATCATTTATTCAAAAGTGTTATAATTTAGTGACATTTCTTCAATGTATTTCTTTGTTGTCGTGGCAACAACTTGTCTGCTTCAAGCTTGTCTGCTAACAACAGTTGATGATTTAGGACATTTTAACTGCAACAAACGACTCAAAAACATATTTTTAAAGAAGAAAAAGGTCATAAGTTCAACTGTGTGTGATTTCAGTGTCGTGATAAATGTGAGAAGCTAAAGTCTTGTTGTTTATCTGCTTTGCTACAACTGTTGACTTGATTTTCTCTTTTTACATGTCAGTTACAAACCCAGTGCTCAGGAGACTTGTTGTGGGTTGAAGTTGTTATCAAACTGTAGTTTATTTTTCTGTTTTAGCTGTTTATTGAACTCTTACAAGAGAAAATGTCCTTTCTCTCCATTAACTCTCTCAACATGAACATTTAGACTGAGTCATGTACCTGCAGAACCTCTATAAATGAAAATATATCAGCAAAGATAAAATATCTAAAAATACACAGTATAAGGGACCTCCATGCGTGGGTACTCAAGATGTAAAAGGTTGTGAAGTTTCATTTGCTAAATCTTATAAAGTCCTGATGGGGTATTTATACTGATTGATTGATTGATTTGGTTGGATTTGATAAAGAACGCAATGGTCAGACAATCACAATCTAATCTAATTCTAGCACCTTCTAACTTGGTTCCATTCTTGTTCTTCTTCTTCTTGTTCTTCTCATCTTTTCTTTTCTTTCCTCTTTATTTCTTCTTCTTGTCTCTCCTTACTCTCCCTTTTCCTCTCTTCTTTTGCATCCTCCTGTATCTCTTCTTCTCCTTCTTGTTCTCTTTTCACTTCTCTCCTCCTCCTCCTTCTTTCTTCTTCTTCTTCTTCTTCTTCTTCTTCTTCTTCTTCTTCTTCTTCTTCTTCTTCTTCTCTTCTTCTTCTTCTTCTTCTTCTTCTTTTCTTCTTCTTCTTCTTCTTTCTCCTCCTCCTCCTCCTCCTTCTTCTTCTTCTTCTTCTTTCTTTTCTTCTTTCTTCCTCTTTCTTTCTTTCTTCTTCTTGTCTCTCCTCATTCTCCCTTTCCTCTCTTCTTTTGCATTCTCATGTGTCTCTTTCTCCTCTTTTTCACTCCTCTCATCTCTTCTTCTCTTTCTTTCTCTTTTCCTCCTCCTCCTTGTCTTTCTTCTTCTTCTTCTTCTTTCCTCCCTCCTCCTTCTTTTCTTCTTCTTCTTCTTCTTCTTCTTCTTCTTCTTCTTCTCTTCTTCTTCTTCTTCTCTTTCCTCACTTCTCTCCTCCTGGTCTCCTCTGCTTTCTTCTTCTTCTTCCTTTTTTCTTTCTTTTCTTTTCTTGCCTCTCTTTTCACTTCTCTCCTCCTTGTCTTTTCTTTTTTCTTCTTCTTCTCTCCTCCTCCTTCTTTCTTCTCTTCTCTTGTTATTCTTCTTCTTCTCCTCCTTCTTGTTGTTGTTGTTGTTCTTCTCTTTTCCCCTCTCATCTTTTACATCCTGCTGCGTCTCTTCTCCTTTTTCTTGCTCTCTTTCCTTTTCTCTCCTTTTCTCCTCACTCGTCTCCTCCTCCTCCTCCCCCTCCTCCTCCTCCTCCTCCTTCTTTTTCTTCTTCTTCTTCTTCTTCTTCTTCTTCTCTTCTTTTCTTCTTCTTCTTCTCTTTCCCCTCTTCCTCTCCTCTTTTACATCCTGCTGTTCCTCTCCTCTTTTTCTTACTCTCTTTCCTTTTTCTCTCCTTCCTCCTCACTCGTCTCCCTCCTTCCTCGTCCCCTCGCTCGCGCACAGGCCCCTCCCCCTCCTCCTCAGTCTGGCACCAGGACTTTTTCTTCTTCGCAGCGACAGAGAAGAAACTTTCCAAAAGGTAAGACGCAGCGCACTTTGTTTGTTTGTTTGTTTGTTTGTTTTTACTTACGCTAATTTACGTAACAACGCCAAACCACCCAGATTCTCCTTTCCCACTTTGCTTGCGTCTCGTGCGTAAAACTGACGCGCAGCAGGGTTGAACGTTTTAAAAGTGTGAGTTTGCGCTGAGGATGCGATGGAAAATGTGCCGTTGCGGAGTCAGTTTGTTTGTTGCGTTGTGAGATTCGCTTTTACGTAATGCGTCAGTGAAGTTTGAACATTAAATTTTGCTGCAGAAGCGATGCGCGGGAGGTTTACGTGGCGCTCTGGTGTCTGCGGCTCGCGCTGGGTCCCTGTGGCACATCAGAACGCTCTTGTTTTACAGGACAGTGCCGTACGCGCGCGAGGCTGTACGTGCGTGGTGTGCGTGTGTGTGGGGGGACGGTAGAAGTTCAGTCTGTGCGCTGCTCGGACTGAAGGATCCACATTTGGAGATGCGCGCGGGGCCGTTTTGTCACGTTCGCGCTCCTCGGACATATTTGGTAAAGCTGTCATCTTCACGCGCACGAGCTCACCGACGCTTTATCTTCTTCCGCTGCAGGAGCGTAACAGACGTGACAAACGTGCACGGAAAGTACATTTGTAGGTCTAAAAACGACTCCGGTCTCAGTGATGTGACTCGAGTGAGCTACACAATCACAACACTGTAAACTAGGGCTGAAGTTGACCAATACAGGCCTATCTGTCCCTGAGAGTTCAACTGCAGGAGGTTCTCTCAAACCCTGAGGAGAACAGAAAATGTCGAATGTGTGAAGTGGGAGAAGTTAGAGCAAAGTGCATTTTTGTCTTTTTATAATGATTTCAGAATCCTCTGTTTGAAACAAGTTTATTAAAAATCCTGGGGTAACACTTTATATTAACTACATCTTGATTAGCCTTAATACACTCTTAATAAAGCATGAATAATGGGTTGATTCTTAATGAACAAATTAGAAGTTAATGAACAAAATAGGCTGTTAAGGCTTAGTAAGGCTTATTTATCTTAAAAGACTAATTTTAAAGGGGCACTGTGTAAGATTGAGAGGAATTTTAGAATAGAATAGAATAGAATTTATCATTGTCAGGAAAAAACAATGAAATACAGTTGGTTCCTCTATAGTAAGGCAATACAGTATTACAGTAAGCTACATAATTGGAGTAATTGCTTTAACAGCCTGTGGATAAAAGCTGTTCTTCAGTCTGTTAGTCCTTGTCTTCAACAGCCTGAGCGTTTGCCAGAAGGAAGAGCAGTGAACAGTCCATGTCCAGGGTGCGAGGGATCTTGTTGTTTTTATTGTAAGCACTGGACAGTGCTAACAACTCCTCTCTGCTGTACTGGACATGTGCCGACACTACTGATGCAGATAGACAAAATGCACAGATTAAAATGCCTAAAACTGAGAGGAACCCAGTCCGCTGCGACCACTCGCGCCGCCATCTTTTTATTATCACATATAGTCCACAAACATTTAAATCATATTTATTCTTTACAACATGAATACTTAAGAGAGCACTGTTAACCAATCCACATCAATTATGATACATTTATACTTATTTGAAATGTTTTATTACGGGCCGGAATGTGTATCATTGACGCTAGACGGCTCATGCTTAATAGGCAAAATGCATGTGAAAGGCTCCCTCTGGTGTTCAAAAGTGGAAATCACTTTGTTTGTTTGTTTTTCTTACAGAGTGCCCCTTTAAGATATTTTCACCTCATAAGACCAAGTCTTACTAATTATACGACTTGTTTTAAGATTTTTCTCATTTTTTACTTTAGGTATACAAACTTATTTTAACACTTTGTTTTAAGTCATAATTGCTTGAATCAAAAGCAAAATTGTTTAAAAATCTTGTCAAGAGAACTTGAAACTAACAAAGTCTGCTCAAAACAAGATTTGTCATTTTGTTTGAAGTTAATCAAATTTTCTTTCTGCACTGGCAGATTATTTCACTTGAATTAAGACTTTTTTTTTTTTTTTTACTGCAGAATGAGCAAAATGTTCTTATTTTCTGAAAGGCGTCTTTTGCAGTGAACAATTTACAGACAATTTCTAGAAAAGTGTGTATTTATTTGCAAGAAGGCAGATTAAACCAATGATTTTATTTAGCTGATTTATTCTTTTGTTTGCTGCGGTGCAACTTAAATACTTACTCAATAGTCTAAATAAAAATCAGTGGTCCACTAAGCCTCCACGACTGATTAATCGACTAAAATAATAAAGACTCTTTACAGCTCATGTAAACTGACTTCAGAGACACATTTGAATCGGCTCCTAAAGAAGCTTTATTATTTGAACTGAGCCCACTTCATCCACAGAGTTCGATGTGTCGTTAGATATCAAACTGTGGCCCGGGTGCCAGGTGCGGCCCTCGACATGTTTTAACCAGGACATGAAAAGGAAAATGAAGATGTATTATTTCAAGGTTATTTCAATTCATTTTTCTACAGTCCCTGACAAAAGTCTTGTCGCTTATCCATTTTGTAGAAACAAAAGCTTATAACCTGACTTTAAATGAATCGATTGGTTTTAGAAATGTCTCATATGAAAGCTAAAGCCCTCCCAATATGCTCAATATACTAAAATAAATTGCACACATAAAATGCTCACACTTAAAAACCGCAATTCTTTCATAAAAATAACCAACATATCATCGAAGATCATTGGCCTACCTCTTCCCAGTCTCTCACAGTTAAACTCTAAAGCCATTCTACGTTTGGCACAGACAATAACACAAGACCACACTCATCCACTACACCGTTATTTCACTCTGCTCCCCTCCGGACGATGATACAGGACCCTAAGATGTAATAAAGCACGTTTCAAAACAGTCTCATACCTACAGCCATTATTAGTTTAAACAAACAATAGGCCTTATTTTTGGATACATCTTGCACTTGAATTATGTCACCTATTTGTCTATGTCATGTCAAATGTATGTGGTGTTATATGTTTGTAAAATGGCGTTCCTTATGTTAATGTACAACTGTGAAGACAAATTTCCCCTCAGGGACAATAAAGTAACTAACTAAACAAAAATTTGCTTCACTGAAGAAAGATTGATCATTTAATGAACACAGAAAGGTCAGATTTGGCAAGACAAAAGTCTTGTGGCCTTGTCCTATGATGCACCCAATCCTAGATTACAGCCTCACCTGTGATCAGTTACTGATCAGTCAATTAGTGGGTGTGTAGAAAAAGACCTTCACATCAACTGCAACTTGACCGCTGACAACATGCCTAAGATCCACCTGAGACCAAAGCGTTAATTATCAAGAGGATGAAGACCAGATCCACTGCTGAGGTGGCGACACCTTCAATGTGTCTCAGCGTCAAGTACAAAGAATAAGAAAAAGCTCTGAAAAGACTGAAGATGTTTCTGACAAGCCCAGGTCCGACAGACCCCGCAAGACAACTGCTCGGAGGACCGTTTGTTGATTGAAAATCCAAGGCCAGCCCCTTTTCCACTGCAGCAGAGCTCCACCAGGCCTGGTCACCTCAAGTGCCTGTGTCAACCAAACAGTTTGCAGAATTCTGTCTAGAAATGGCCTCCATGGTCGAATCAGTGCACAGAAACCAGCACTAAACAAAAAGCAATAAGGTCCTGCTAAAAGGTGGACACTGGAAAAGTGGCAGAAGGTGGATTTCTCGATGAATTACATCACAGCCGCCGCAAATATTGCAGGAGACCTACAGTACAAAATGGATAAGCGACAAGACTTTTGTAGGGACTGTAAGTAAGCTTCATGTTTTTCACTCAACTGTCTGTGATAAATGTGAAAAATGAGACGACTGAAGAATACTTGAGCTGTACTTGGGTGGTCCTGTTTAGTTTCAGTTTGTTGTTTATAAAAAACAAAAAAACATTTATTGACCATAACCACAGCCAAAATAAAAACGGCAGAAGATTTATGAGAAACCGTGATCGTGTTTGCAGTGTGAAAATCAACTGCTCCAGCTTCAGCGAGAATGTTTCTGACAATAAAGTTGAAGAAGATTAAGTTTAAGTTTTACCAGATTAAATTCCCAGGACTTCTTCAAATCAATGTTAAGAATGTAACTTATATTAAAATGCAGAAGGATTATATTTTCAATTGTCCTATAACTAAAGCAGTGCAGGTTCAGAAATGTAAAATAATTCAAATATTATGAGTTTAAATATTGCGATACACGTCTCTGTGTCGATATAGAGGGATTTTCGGTCGACGTCACTCTCCGCCCTACTGCGCGTGCGTCGTGCAGAAAGAGCTCATCTCCATTTGTTTACATTGGGAAACGTGTTCGAATTAAACAACGAAACGGGACGACAGCTAGCTGCTTTCATCAGGTCTGAACCGGTCTGACAGACGTCTGTCCCTGAAGCTCGAGACAGCGTTTTTCTCACAGTTTTTCTCACTTACCTGAATGTAACTTCTAACGGTCGTAGGATCGAATTTCATCCATAAAATTTAACTTTTTGTTTTCGCAAAGTGATAAACTCTTGACGTTAGCTGACAACGAGCTTTTTTGACTTGTTTCCACTGTTTGTGTCTATGTGCGGAGGCTCTTTCTACAGGGGGGTGCGCGCACATGCCCGTGTTGAGAAACAAAAAATCCCTCATATAGATATGATCTATATCCTGATACTGATTCATGGAGACAGCCCAAACATGCACAGGGCAATGTTAGAAAAAAATATTTTTTTTTTTCACAAACTTTAAAGCTCTGAGTTTATTTTCATGAAATAAATCTCAAAAATGTGTTTTTTCTTTTGCTTGTTCCTTATACATGTAAAAATGTGCAGCAGCAAAGAGAATCTGTTGACCTCCATGGTTTGAACATGGCCCCAGACGGATGCACCGATCCGATACTGGGATCGGATATCAGTGCTGATCGGCTCCATGATGTCGGTTCAGCCAATATCAAGGTTGAGCCTGGCTGAGCTTTACTGGCTGGAGTTGATCCAGAACTCATAATGTTTGACATTTATTCACATTAAGTTGTTTAGTTGTGGGCCTTCGTCTAAATGGTCTAATGTTTTGATGAGACAGAAAAGCAATTTCAGTCCTTACACGCGAAAGGTTGATATCGATATAGACAAAGTATCAGAACTGAAAAAGCTGGATCTGTGCATCCTGAGAGACATGGAATGTGGTGGGTGGTGGTCAGTCGGTGCACAATGGCAGCTTCACTCCTGTCAATGAGGATAAAGCAGATAAAGTGTCACTGTTACACCTGGTTCAGTCCTGGTTCAGACCTGGTTCAGACCGTGGTTCAGACCTGGTTCAGTCTGGTTCAGACCTGGTTCAGACCTGGTTCAGACCTGGTTCAGACCTGGTTCAGACCTCCTGTCACATGTATCTCAGTCTGACAGAAGATGACAGTGTTTTTGGTGCAAATGTGGTGTTTAAAAGAACTGTTTCAGAAGCAGCTGTTCCTCACTCAACCCCCCCCTCTTCTCTCCCTCTCTCTCTTTCTGTCTTCTCTCTCTCGCCCCCTCTTTCTCTCTCTCCTCTCTCTTTCTCTCTCTCCCTCCGTTCCCCTTCTTTCCCTCTGTCTGTCTTTTTTCTTTATCTCTTTCATCACTTTTCTTCTCTCTCCTGCCTCTTTCCTTTGTCTCTCTATCCTTCTCTTCTCTGCCTTATCTTTCTCAATTTGTCCCTCCATATTCCCTGTCTCTCTCTTTTCGGTCCTGTCCCTTTCTCTCTCCTCTCTCTCTTTCTCCCCTCTCCCCCTCTCTTTCACTCCCCTCTCTTCTTTCTCTCTCTCCCTCCCTCTCTCATTTCTCCTTCTCTCCTTCTCTCTCTATTCTCTCTTTCTCTCCTTCCTTTCTCTCTCCCTCCCTCTCTCTTTTCTCTCTACACTCTCCTCTCTTCTCTCTCCCCTCTCTCTCTCCTCTCCCCTCTTTGCTCCTCTCTTTCACCCCCCCTCTCCTCCCCTCTCTACCCCCCTCTCCTCTCTCTCAATCTCCTCTCTCTTCCTCTTCCACTCTCTCTTACACCCCCTCTCTCTCCTCTCTCTACCCCACCTCTCCTCTCTCTCTCTCTTTCTCTCTCTCATTCCTATCTCTCTTCTCTTCCACTCTTTCTCTCCCCTCTCTCCTCCCTCTCTCTTTCCCCTCTTTTCTCTCTCTCTACTCCCCTCTCTCTCTCCCTCTCCCCCTCATCCCTCTCTCTCTCTCTTTACAGTTGTGAGGTGTGGATGAGGTGAAGTCTAAATCTCTCTGACATGTTTTGGCTGAGCTACTGTACAGTCTTTTCTCTCTCTCTCTCTCTCTCTCTCTCTCTCTCTCCTCTCTCTCTCTCTCTCTCTCTCTCTCTCTCTCTCTCTCTCTTTTATCCAAACACTTCAAACACTGACAGTTTTTGTTATGAGCAGCTCCTGTTCTCAGCCTCATTTAGAAAGTGTTTAACTCTCCGCAGACGCAGCAGATATGTGTGTGTGTGAGTCCGTGTTGAGCTCATCTCTGAACAGTGATAATAAAGAATGCTGCGCTCTGATTGGCTGAGCTTCATCCTCTTCAGTTTGTTGTTTGTAAAAAGATGTTTAAAAGCCATAATTACGACTAGGGCTGTCACTAACGATTATTTTAATAGTCGATTAGTCGGCGATTATTTTTTTTTACGTGATCTGCTAAACACATTTTTGCTTACATCATGCTTTAAACCATTCTCAAATGTTCCTGTTGTAAATTGTAACAACAAGCTCGAATACCGCTGGATTCTCACTCCAGGCTTTGGAAAAATTCCCCATAGACGGTCAATCATTTTTCGGCGCTTCAAACTGCTATTGCTCCGCGGACACGGCACCTACAGCTTTAACTAAGGTCTCATTTTGAAGGTATTTCTCTCTAGTTTCACTACATAAATTTTCCAATTTTTCGATGCCCCAAACGCTTAAACGGGGTTTAGCCTAGCTTACCGCTCTGCCCGCGCTCTCTCCGCTCCCCCCGCTCCTCCGCCGCTCTCCCCCCGCTCAGGCCACCATCGCTCTGATTGGTCAGAACTGATCACGCTGTCACTTTTCTGACGTCACGGTAGTGGGAGGCGCTAGCCCGCATTCAGGAAACAGCGCGGAAGAAAAAATCTTTTTTGGCATCAATGCGCCACTGAGCACAAGCCATTGAAAACAACGGGCCGCCATCTTGGACTCATCTTCCAGTTATAATGGGCTGTGTGCACGGAATTTCAGTTGGCTTGCGATTGTTCAAAAATGCTAACTTCTGTACATACAACCATTTCCTGTTAGCGTTAGCATTTAGACACAATTATGTCTCTTTTTAAACACAGAAGTGTCTCTGATGAAATATTCCTCTGATATGTAAAGTCTTTAACATGTTTTCTGTAACATTCACCACAACTGTCTGATCTAAAGAGGATTTATTTGTTTTTAACTGATGTAGTGAAAACCTCATTGAAGAGCATTGTACAGGAAGTGGTTGTATGTACAGGATGTAGTATTTTAAACCAAAACAAGACAACTGCACTCAGCCAATTATACTTCCATGGTACAGAAGTTAGCATTTTTGAACAATCACAAGCCAACTGAAATTCCGTGCACAGAGCCCATTGTAGCAACAAGCTCGAATACCTCTGAAATCTCACTCCAGGCTTTGGTGAAAAGTTGGCAGCCCTGAGAAAAGCGATATTTAAGTTAGCACTAGATGCAGAATTGATTGCACGATGAAAACGCGACATGCTTTTTTAACGTAACATGAGTTAAAGTTACCTGGAGGGCGATGACAGCGAGGACGACGCCAAAACACCGGGATGCTTGCGTTTAAGGTGTTCGTGCTTAGCCGTCGTGCTGCCGTAAAACATGAGTTTGGCTTTGCAAAGTTTACATGCCACGGATCTTGCCGTCTTATTTTCATGGAAGTGTTGCCACATTTTTGAATGTTTGAGTCTATTTTTTATCTCCGGTAAATCCGTGTCTTGTTGCTGTTCCGCCACGTTGTTTTTTGGCTCCTGCTCGTGTCTTCTTCTCAGGTAGAGGCAGGTAGAATACGAGCGATCGCTGTTGTTGTTTTCTTCCGTTATTTGTGGCACGTGCGCGCGCAGCGGTAGCAGAAAATGACTGCAGCGTATGAGAGTGCACATGTTTTGGGCTTTTCACACGGTTTATGATTGACATGTTTGTTGATTTAGTTTTTTATGATAGTGTCTGTCACCTACACTGTCTGTGTATAAAAATATACAAACGAAAACTTAAAAGTAAGAAGTTATCGGCCTTCTTGTTGATGAAGCTTCCTTCCCCGTCTTAACACAGTCACCATGACGAGTATTATTGTAAAAAATCACCGACCATGTTACTGTGAGGAAAAGCCCTGGGACTTAAATTACAGACAGAATCACAACCTGCTAGATTTAAGCTAAAAGAAGCAAATTTGTGCCGATAGCTAGCGGGTGGGATCCCTCCCAGAGAAGCAGCCAGGAGGAAAGACGAGGGAAAGTTAATTTCTTCATTGAGTTTCATCATTTTAACATAGCAGATTTTACTCTTTTATTGCCATTATTTAGGAAAATGCATTGTACATGTGAATAGTTCATTATGTCATAGTTGACTGTAAAACAATTAAGCTGCCTGTTACATCTTCCAGTAACGTTAGTATTCCACTGCCCATCGCACTGTATTGTGATATTAAACAAACTCGAGGCTTTATTTGTCTAGGACTTTGGTGAAAATGTTTTGTAAATGCAGTTTGGCGACATGTGCTGATTGTAAAGTCTAATCAATCCTGACGTGATGCTGCGCTAGGCGGCTATTACTACCACAGATTACTGGCGTGAATTTGTTTCAAACTTCCCCAAACTGTCTAAAACATTCACCTAAACCCTCACAGGTCTTTTGGACCCGCTCGTAAAAAAGAAAAGATATAACGATTTGTTAGTTTATTCCACTCCGATAGGCACAGCTCCGTTGACTGTGTTGTGTTTTCTGCCTACCAGGGCAGCACTGCTGCCGGATTTGACGTCACCGCGATCCCTCGTATACTGCCCCCTGAAGTTCCTGTAGTGCTATGTCCACTGAAACAAAAGACTCTGTGGGGGTTTATTATTGTAAAATGGACGACAATAACAAATCTGCTGAGACGATTTTTTACTAATCGTAACAGCCCTAAATGCGACCAAATTGAATATTATGTGAAATCAGTTACCACAGCTTTAAACAGGAAGTGCACTGCCAACAAAAAGTAGGCGGGGCAGAATAAGTTGAATATAAATTCAAAAATTACGAACGCTAAAATTATATTCGGTTTGATTTTTTTGAAAGTTGTCAGTTTGGTATTTTCGGTACACTTTCAGTTCAGGTTTTATTTTTAAAAGGACAATAAATATTTGTACATTTCACTGTAACAGGAACATAAGTCTATTCATATTTAATTAACACTGATGCCCTGCAGCAGGAATATATGAATCTGTGCAATTGTGATTCATCTAATGTTGCCTAACAGGAGGAAAGCCTTTTAGACGGTTCTGTTTGATCCACATGCACTTTAATTTACAGAGAGATCCACTCATTATTTTAGGGCTCCTCTGAGATCAAGTCAGTGTTTGGGGTGAAATGATTAAAAGCTGTTTAAATGTATATTTTTTGTCAAATGTTCTCAGGCCAACTTCATAAATCATTACAGTTTAAAGACAAACTTGCCTTGTGCACAGA
Organism: Mugilogobius chulae; assembly: GCA_038363315.1. NCBI lineage: Eukaryota > Metazoa > Chordata > Actinopteri > Gobiiformes > Gobiidae > Mugilogobius > Mugilogobius chulae. The sequence goes on from CM076413.1 coordinate 21,956,777, forward strand.
GCAGAGAGAGAGAACCGCTCAGAGAGGAGCAGGGGGAGGGGCTTAAACCACACAAAGCCCCGCCCCCCCGAGCCCGCAGCCCCGCCACAGACCCTCCCCTCCTCGCGCTGCTCTGGCTCTGCGGTTTAGGGGCGACTGAGTTTATTTTCCTCTCTCTTCTTCTCTGTTTAAACACAGTGCTGGGTTTTTGTGGAGATTTGCGCTTGGGTCAGAGAGGCAGCCACTCCTCTGCCCTGAGAGCCCCGGGGCAGCTGTGGCTTCTGTCTCTGCTGGTCCCGGGGCAGCTGTGGCTTCTGTCTCTGCTGGTCCCTGTGGCTTCTATAAACTATAAACTTTGGCTCCGTTTTGAAACTTTTAGTATAAAATCTCTCTCTCTCTCTCTCTCTCTCTCTCTCTCTCTCTCTCTCTCTTTCATTGTCCGTCCTGTTCAGGCAGATAAATACTCCAGATGCCCTTCCCTCTGCAGTGTTCCTCTTAAAGATGCACAGTGACTCTGCTGTGAGGAGATTCAAATCCATAGAGATGTTGTACAAGTTTTTAGTCAGTACTTTGACAGTGTACTTCCTTTTCACAATCTTATGAGCAAAACAGCTGAAGAAACAATAGTTTGACAGTTCCAGAATTACAGCCACGAGTCAAACAAACAGATTTCAGACTGAATTGTGCTTTCGTCAGGACCTGCAGTGTGTTTCTGCTGAGACGGGACAGAGCTCAGAGGACTGACTCTGATACAGGATTGTGTCATGACAGATCAGTAGAACTATTTCATCTTTTAAACAGCTGACTGACTTTGTTTTTTAAAGTCCAGACTGTTTGGAAATATAATTTTGTAACTAGATAACTTCAATTAACAACAAACAACAACTTTATAACCTAAAAGTCTTTGGGTGGACTCCTGTCACAGATCTGCACAAAGATGATGCAGCTGCAAAACAACAAAAATACATTTCAGCAATAGGAATTGGAGCTGAATATTGAATATCTGTATTAAATATAATTGGAAAATAAAATGTTGTAATGTTACGTGAGCAGAACCTGTTGGTAACAAGTAATCAATCTAGAAAATGAGACTAACTTATGTGCTTGCACACTAGGCTCTAAGGCCTATTGACCCTATTTTGTCCCGCCTACTTTTCTAGGACATGCACTTCCTGTTTAGCTACATTTAGCCTGTAGATTTCAGTCGATGGGTTTATTTTAACTGTCAGTATATTTAATTGAAATTGCCCCGCAAGACAGACAAACAAACACGTTAGCTACCTTTACAGAGCTAAACAGGAAGTGCATTTCCAAGCCAAGTGGGCGGGACAAAATAGGGTCAATAGGCCTAATATGAACGTGTAGGCTGTTTAAATTTGCTCTTGGGTGAGTGTCTACTTTATATTATTATTTGGCTAAAATTATTTACTTATGTTTTTATTTTATAGCCTGATATACCAGCCAGTTTCAAACTAGTTGCTGGAGTGAAATGAAATGGAGCAGAGGCACTAGGTGGCGTTAGCCTGGTTATGAAGCCTACTTCTTTTGTGGCTCTGTGCACAGAAGTCAGTTGGCTTATTTATTTTCAAAATACTAACATGTTGCCGGCAGGTTCATTTCCTGTTTAGTTCATTTCTATGAGGTTTTCACTGCCTCAGCCTAAAATGAAAAAAATGACTAAAGATCGGCCAGTGAACAGTGAGTTGTTGGTGATTTTTTCTGAAATCCTGTTAAATACTTTACAAAATGAGGAACATTTCAAAGGAACAAAGTGTGTTTATAAAAAGACGTGTTTGTCTGTCAATGCTAACGCTAAAGTCTATGAAAAGAAACAGCCTCTATGCACAGAGTCAGTTAGACTTTGTGTCTTTATCATGGAGCCTAAAAGCCATGATAAAACAAACAAAGAAATAAATAATACAGGAAAAATATAGTTTTATTAATTAGGCTCCAGGCTTCATTTTCTTTACAGCTCCCAGGTTTTTAGCCGATCTGTATCTTCACGTTCTCGAGGCTCCACCTGCACAAACTCAGCTCCACCACCAGCACCGACTGTTCCACCTTTTCCACTTCACACTGCGTCTAGTCTTTCCTTTCCTGGTGGAGACTTTTGGCACCAATAGAAATAAGCTTAAGTTCTGATGTTTACATGTAATAATGTCATAATATTTACCACTGTGACTGACTAAAGTATATATATATCTTTTAGTGTCTGATTTCGGATCGTTTTGACAAGCCGACTGCATTTACACGTTTAACAACACGTGGACCAAACCCAGATATTGATTGAGAGAAAGTGAGCACACACAGATGATTGTGTTTTGGTCCTGCACACACACAGATAAAGACACACACACACACACACAGATAAAGACACACACACACACACACAGATAAAGACACACACACACACACACAGATAAAGACACACACAGATAGAGACACACACACACACACAGATAGAGACAGAGTGGTCCACGTGGCTCAGGCCTCAGATGTAGTGACTTCCAGATGGAGCAGAGGGGAGTGTGTGTGTGTGAGAGAGAGAGAGAGAGAGAGAGGGCTTAGGTAAAGACACATGTGGTTTCCAGGTATTTAGAAGGCTGCTCAAGTCCAAAATAAATCTTTTAACATTTTAGTTGTTGTAAACCGCAGTATGAGAGGAGCTCCAGATCAGACATTTATGCAGATCTGTGACATTTTACCGAATCAGTATCGACTCTGTGATTGTAGTTGAGTCTGGAGAGTGAATCTTTGTGAATCTTCTGAGTCAAATTCAACTGAAGCAGATTTTAACTTGTTTTTAAAAGATAGATGTTAGCAGTGCTTTAGGTGAGAGTTCTCAGTCTGATTCTGTCTCAGTCTGCTGAAGTCTGTACTTAAATAGAACATTAGGCGTTTTCCCACATGAAAGTACCAAGAACTAAGTTCCCACATCCCTTTAGCCCCTGTTTAGTCAGAGGAACTACACTGTCCCCATGTTTGGGCTCCAACACAGTCTCACAGATGGCGTACTTTTACCACGACACAAAAACAGCGTATTTTTACCACGACTTCACAGCTATTGTTAGTACTTATGTTACGCCGTGCATTTATGAAAAAGTAAAAATGACACGAGATTTGGTTGAAGCCACGTGGGGACGTTTTCTTCAGGTGAAACGGGTAAGTTCAGGCATCAAGTTACTAAAATTGGTAAGATTAGGTCTGGGGCTTGGGGCAAGTTAAGATTAGAATCAGGATTTCATTAATATTCACTATAATTACACAGGACAGCCATGATAATCATACCTAATTTACATATTGTGTAACGTCGTGGTAAATGTAGCCTACACTTTCTTGTGAGATCGGGCTCTGAGTTCACACAGCACCAGTTTCTGAAAAGCATCTGTTAAGTCTGGAACATTTAAATAAGTCATTGTTGGAGTTTGGAAAACAAAAGTCCCCCCCCCCCCCCCCCCCCACAAAAAAAAAAAAAAAACTAAAATCAACAATAAAACACGACTATTCACTATTATTCCTAATACTAGTTACAATTAACATATTTAAGCATTTGTATTGGGAGCTGCTGCATTTAAATCTTTCAATTAATTTTTTATCAAGGACAAGGAAAGTTTGTATAAAAACCAGAAAATATAAAACATGTTTCTAACAAAGTTAGTGTTCTAAATATGCTTGTGTCACAAAAAAGGTTCCAGGCCTGACTAGAAAGTACCTGCCCCAGAGCAGGAACTAAAAAGTTATTAAAGTGTGACCCCTGTCCATAGTTCCTGCTCTGTGTGAACACACCCAAAATGGGGACTGGAACTAAAAAAGTTCCTACAGTGGGAAAAGGCCTCCACTTTTTTACATTGTCCACCTTCACTTCACAGGAGATATTTCAATGATTTTTTTGTTCCAGCCATATTTTCCAAATTTGCAGTTTTGCTAAACCCAGAGTCAGTTGTGTTGTCCTTATGTTCTGTTAGAGCCTTTTACTTCACCTTTTTTGACAGCTGTAAAAATATAGTAGATTATTCATTTTGTAAGTGACTTTTTTTGCCTAAATATGTTAATCCTCTTCTGGTCTCACAAAAACAACAACAACAACAACAACAACAAAAACCTCAGTGTTTTATTCTTTGTACACTCTTATAAAAAGCAGATTTTCAGAGAAGGTGAAAATGGCCAATTTTTAATCTAAAATGTGAATCTAAACTAGATTTTTTAATATATATTTTATGACACCCTTCTACATGTTCAAAATCAGTCCCAGCTTTGACTCTGGTGATTTTGTAGTTTTTGTGCAGAAGGAGTTTGTAGTTTTGTCTCTTGTTCTGTTGGAGCCATTTTGTCCCATTGACTTCCATTAGAAACACTTTTTGTTATTGCTCTGAAAATCCTCTATAAAAGTGATTTTCCAAACGTTTATGTTTGTTCCTTTTCAGAAGAGCTGAACTGTGTCATTTTTAGACTTGATGATGAATTGTGTTTATTTCCTATTGAAACAGGCCTGTGAAGAGTAAGACACAGTTTCCCCATGTGAACCTATGGAGCCACCAGGAGACAGGACATGTTTGGATTTAGGAGGCTGTAAGAAATATCTACTCAAGATGTCCAATTTTTATTCTGAAAGATAAAGACTTTTTGACTTTTACAGTGCAGTGTGGTTGGACGAATCTGCATAAGTGAACACTATTATGACACAAATGCAGCCTTTTTCTGTCCCGAGCTTTGCAGCGTCTTTGTTTTGTGCAGAAACAGTTTTGTGCACAATCCTGTAGGGTTGTGGAAAAACAAGCACGAGCCCCCAGAGCAGAAACAGCAGCAGCAGGCACACGCCACCAGAACGGCCCATAATGTGAAGCAGATGTGGGGCTAACTCAGGCTGACGTCACCCTCTGCTCCGCCGGGCTCCAGAGTCAGAGAGACCAGGACTTTACCCCCAAACCCTCTGCTCCTCCAGAGTCAGTGAGACCAGGACTTTACCCCAAACCCTCTGCTCCTCCAGAGTCAGTGAGACCAGGACTTTACCCCAAACCCTCTGCTCCTCCAGAGTCAGTGAGACCAGGACTTTACCCCAAACCCTCTGCTCCTCCAGAGTCAGTGAGACCAGGACTTTACCCCCAAACCCTTGCTCCTCCAGAGTCAGTGAGACCAGGACTTTACCCCAAACCCTCTGCTCCTCCAAAGTCAATGAGACCAGGACTTTACCCCAAACCCTCTGCTCCTCCAAGTCATGAGCCAGGACTTACCCCAAACCTCTGCTCTCCAGAGTCAGTGAGACCAGGACTTTACCAAACCCTCTGCTCCTCCCAGAACCCCCCCTCCCCCCAGTGAGACCAGACTTACCCCCCCCCACAAACCCCCCCCCCCCCCTCTCCCCAGACGCCCCCCCCCCCCCCCCCCCCCCCCCGCCAGACCCCTCTGCTCCTCCGTCAGAAAAACAAACCTCTGCTCCTCAGTGAGACCAGGACTTTACCCCAAACCCTCTGCTCCTCCAGAGTCAGTGAGACCAGGACTTTACCCCAAACCCTCTGCTCCTCCAGAGTCAGTGAGACTTACCAAACTTGTTATCTGAACCAGCTCCAAACCCTCTGCTCCTCCAGAGTCAGTAAGACTAGACTTAGTCCCTTTAAAATTGTTTGAAAATCATAGACAAGAAAAAAAAAAAACTAAACAAAAAAACATATTCCTTGTGTTATCTTCCTAGTCAGTCAACTGGCTCACGCAGATTTAATTCTTCCACTTATCCATCTGAAACTGATGTTCTAAGTGTTTGAGAAAGGACGTTTAATAACACTTGCCACTTGCTGTTATCTTGCTAACCCCCCAAACCCCACCCCCTGCTGCAAGTGATTGGACCGTTAAACCATTGGTTCATACTCTAAACCAATCATGCTGTGTTCAGACCGGACAGCGTTTAAGCGTCTAAATTCGAGTATTAATCGTATTTTGACGCAGAATATTTTCGAAGCTGACGCCCCAACAAGCGCCCAAAACGCCTCAATGCGCATTGAGGGACAAGGACAATTTTACGCTTCTGTGAGTTCTGCTTGTTTGGAAAAGACTTTGTTTTGCCGTAGATAGATCAGGTGAAGAGAGAAGGAGGGAGAGAGATAGAGGCTTGTTGCATTTATAAAGCGCAACTTACCTGATCGCATAACTTTCTCCAGGTAGTGTCCTTTTGCTGTCTCTGTCCTCCTTGTCTTCCAGTGTACGTTGTACAGCAGTGGTTTAAACACGGCAACGAGCTATTTTAATAGATCCATGTGAGGCGTTGTCAGTCCAGATCATGTCCCGTGTTGTTCGTTTTGCCGTGTCGTCAGATTTTCAGAGCAACAAGCAACCAAACCTTTGAAAAAAGCCTCCAAACAAGCGACCTTTGTTAAAAAAGTTATTAAAAGACTTCAGAAAACATTCGTCCTTTCCTCTTGATGTGAGAGGAGAACAGCAGCATGTCACAGGAGTGTCGTGTAGTCTCTGATCGACTGTCGCAGACTTCCAACGCGAAGTTGCGACCGCTGCAGGTTTGAGCTTCCACCTTGCAAGACGACGAGTCTTCAGAGGCATGAAGGCACCAATATGCACCGCAAATTCGCTTCAACGGTTTACAATGACTTGACATTAAGAATGGACGCAAAAACACAAATACGCTGTCTAAATTTATAAGAATTCATCTGACTGGAGATGTTACTAGTCAATAGTCTGGCTGTTTGTTTCCATCTTTTCACATTAAGGCACGATACACAATTATCAGTCCTCACAATGTTCCAAAGTCTGGTTGTTACATCTCCAGAAAGTTACACAGTGCACCTTTAAACAGCACGTGTTAGTATCATTGCAACACTTACACTGCTGCATCTTCGGTTCTCTCTCGTCCAATCACGTCGCTGTAGAACATTCCCAGAGCCACAGTACTTCAGACTCTCACGGGGCACTTTGGATCACTTAACCGGACCAATCCGATGCACTTGAGACATGCAGAGGAGATACTTTTGGTCGTCTAAATAAACCCTTACATCACCGAGCTCAAAAGCCTATCATTTGGAAAAGTTTCAGCGGCTTTGTGTCGTTGGAGAAGAAGAAAACAGCTTTAGTAAACAACAAACATGTGATGGAGCAGTTTGTGGTCTGGGCAGAACGCGGCAAAAATACAACAGTTGTTCATAGAAAGAGGGTGAAAGTTAAGCTTAAATCTGCGTATATAAAGTTTAAAGAGCACTGCTGTTTTGAGTCATTTTTTCTTTTTGTCAATTCAAACTGAGAAAATTAGACAGTTTGAGGTCATGTCATGTGCACATTTCTAGCCCTTTTTGCTTCTCTATTCATCTTTCTATACACCTTTTTTTACCGTTCCATACAACACTGCCGGTCAGCTAATCCCCCGTTTATTTCATTGAAGTAAACAGCTGCAAAATAATATTTCAGTTAGGTTATTTTTTCCAAATATTCTATGGTCATATATTACTTAAACGGTTGTTTTCAAGCGATCCAGAGAAAAGATTCCTTGCTTATTTATTGGTGCACATGACCATAACATATTTGGAAAAATGATCCTACCTGAAATAGTATTTAGCATCAGGTCTTTTCAGCAGGTTACTTCAATAAAATTAACGAGGGAGGAGCTGACCGGAAGTAAGACCACATGAAGACAAAACTAGGATAGTTTTAAAAACGATCTGCGCAAAGATGGAGCCGCCTTAATATTTATCATCGTCCACATGAATCAGTAGATCAGCCTGAAGCCAGTGTAATGCCTGTAACTGACCAGAGAGTGGTGCTGTGACACTTACCCAGACAGGAAGTAGAAATGACGCAAAAAGTAAAAAAAAAAAAAAAAGTTTAGCATAAACAAAAACTTGGCGGATAACTTTTCACTTCACAAACATTCTGAATGAACAACATGAATCTAAAACCTACAGAAGAGACAGAAAGTGGATTTTTGCTTCAGAATCTTTGGAATTTTTTGACAATGTTTCAATACGGATTTAATGGGGATTGCAAGGGATTTATTTTGTATGTCTTCTGTGGTTTACGGTGAAATGAGACGCAGATTTTCACAGTGAACATCGGTACATTCTGCAAATGAGACGTGACTTTGGTGCAGTGATGTCGTCATGAAAAAAAAAAAAAAAAATCCACATACAGCGTAACTGCGGAGACGCTAAACCGGAGTTTTGACATTTTTTCACCCTGAGACATGGTTTCAAAAATTTTTGTTTACACTCTCCTAAAACTGCTGCTTCGTGTGGACGATGTGTGGTTTACTACAAATATTTGTGCTGAAACGCCTGAGCTTGGCTTCGTGTGGACAGGCCCTAAGTTTCTGAGTGTTGTGTGGAATGGTAGAAAAAGTGGGCAGGGTGAAAAAAGATGAAACAACTCTGTGAAAAGTGTCAAACAGACAAACATCTGTTTTCTTAGCGTCTGGGTCTGTATGATCATTTGTCATTATTTAGGTTTTGACAATTCCTTTTCAAAAGCTGAAGCTTTTCATTAAAATGACTTTTAGGGACTTGTAATAATTAGTAGTGATGCACCGATCCCATACTAGGATCGGTTATTGGTGCAGATCCAGGAGATTTTGCTGGATCAGGTACGTTATCGATTCACCCGATATCCTAATTGTGCCTTTAGTTGGGCGTAATGAGACTTATTTACTGCTGACGTTGATCCAAAAGGTCTCATGTTCTCCTTCAGTTCCTGGTCCCTGTAGCTTGCACTTGTATCTGTTTCTTGCTGCTGGTGTTCCACTTCAGTTCCTGGTTCAGTTGTTCCCTACTTAGTTCCTGGTCCTGTTCTTGTAGCTGCCTGGTCTGCTGGTGTTCCTCTTTAGTTCCTGGTCTCTGTAGCCCGCTCCTGTAGCTACTTTTGTTCCTGGTCCCTGTAACTTGTTCTTGTAGCTGCTTTAGTTCCTGGTCTCTGTAGCCTGTTCTTGTAGCTGCTTTAGTTCCTGGTCCTGTTCTTGTAGCTGCTTTAGTTCCTGGTCTTGTTCTTGTAGCTGCTTTAGCTCTTGTCCTGTTCTTGTAGCTGCTTTAGTTCTTGGTCCTGTTCTTGTAGCTGCTTTAGTTCTTGGTCCTGTTCTTGTAGCTGCTTTAGTTCAGGGTCCTGTTCTTGTAGCTGTTTTAGTTATTGGGCCTGTTCTTGTAGCTGCTTTAGTTCTTGTTCTTGTAGCTCCTTTAGTTCCTGGTCCCTGTAGCTTGCGCCTGTAGATGCCTGTGCTCCTGGTGTGTGTGTGGTGCAGTAATTACAGACCTCTCTGCTCCGGGCCCTTAAACCCTCCGGAGGCTCTCATTTGGGGTTTGCCACCATGTTAGCGCTGGTCAGAGGCGGTTAGCATCGGTTAGCGTTGGTTTGGACCGGACCAGACTTTGGCCTGGACCCAGAGCAGCACAGGCAGAGACACCCATGGGTGCTGCTGCTGCTGCTGCTGCGGGTGTGAGGAGGAGTGAGTGAGCTAACACTGTGGCATCATGGGTAATTATAGAGCGTTCACTTAGCACTACATCTGTCACAGGAAAGAGATGTTTGTCTCTGCAGATCACATGACGGGCACAAGTTCTTTTATCGGACAAAAAAAAAATAATAATAATAATTTGAGCCAAGTTTGCAGAAATTTGAAGATTTATTTGCAGGTTCTTAAGGCATAAGTAGCTCGGATATATATTTATTTATGTATTCTATTTTTAAAGTCAATTCGTGCCTGAACAGGAAGCCAGTGAAGATTTTTTTTAAACATTTTTTTTGTTTTGTTTTTTTGAACCATTTTTAATACTTGTACTAGTTAAATTCATTTTGAAAAACAGCCATTACATTACAATGTTCCATAGAACTCTCTGAAAGAAATGGATTAATTTAGAACACAGTGGACAGTTGTAACTGCAGGAAACTTTGTCATTCATCCATTTTCTGCCGCTTGTTCCCGTTAGGAGTCGCGGGTGACTGGAGCCTATACCACTGACTTTGGGCCTTAGGCGGGGAACACCCTGGACAATGCTTAACTCATTGAAGAGTTAGACAGACAAACATTCACTCTCCCATTCACTCACAGGGGAAATTTACAGTGATGCCCAATTGTCTCTGTGCACAGAACTTCAGTTGGCTTGTGTACGTTTAAAATAGCTAACTTCTGTACGACCATTTCCTGTTAGAGATACACAATCATGTCTCTTTGTAAACACACCAATGTCCTCTGGTGAAATATTCCTTTAATATGTAATTCACCACAACTATCTGATCTAAAGAGTATTTATTTGTTTTAAAGATCTCATAATCTCTAGTGTAGTGTTGTTTAGTGTGAGGACGATTGTGCAGGGGGAGGACGGTTGTGTAGCGTGAGGACGGTTGTGTAGCGTGAGGACAGTTGTGCAGTGTGAGGACGATTGTGCAGTGTGAGGACGGTTGTGTAGCGTGAGGACGGTTGTGTAGCGTGAGGACAGTGTGCAGTGTGAGGACGATTGTGCAGTGTGAGGACGGTTGTGTAGCGTGAGGACGGTTGTGTAGTGTGAAGACGGTTGTGCAGCGTGAGGACGGTTGTGTAGTGTGAGAACGGTTGTGCAGTGTGAGGACGATTGTGTAGCGTGAGGACGGTTGTGCAGTGTGAGGACGGTTGTTTAGTGTGAGGACGGTTGTGCAGTGTGAGGACGGTTGTGCAGTGTGAGGACGGTTGTGCAATGTGAAGACGGTTGTTTAGTGTGTGGGACGTTTTGTCGACGGTTGTGCAGTGTGAGGACAGTTGTTTAGCGTGAGGACGGTTTGTGCAGTGTGAGGACGGTTGTTTAACGTGAGGACGGTTGTGCAGCGTGAGGACGGTTGTGCAGTGTGAGGACGGTTGTGCAGCGTGAGGACGGTTGTGTAGTGTGAGGACGGTTGTGCAGTGTGAAGACGGTTGTGTAGTATGAGGACGGTTGTGCAGTGTGAGGACGGTTGTGTAGTGTGAGGACGGTGTTTAGCGTCAGGACGGTTGTGCAGTGTGAGGACTGTTGTTTAGTTTGAGAACGCTTGTGGTAGTGTGAGGACGGTTGTGCAGTGTGAGGATGGTCGTGTAGTGTGAGGACGGTTATGCAGTGTGAGGACGGTTGTGTAGTGTGAGGACGGTTGTTTAGTGTGAGGACGGTTGTTTAGTGTGAAGACGGTTGTGCAGTGTGAGGACGGTTGTGTAGTGTGAGGACGGTTGTGCAGTGTGAGGACGGTTGTGTAGTGTGAGGACAGTTGTGCAGTGTGAGGACAGTTGTGTAGTGTGAGGACGGTTGTGTAGTGTGAGGACAGTTGTTTAGCGTCAGGACGGTTGTGCAGTGTGAAGACGGTTGTTTAGCGTCAGGACGGTTGTTTAGTGTAAGGACGGTTGTGCAGTGTGAGGACGGTTGTGCAGTGTGAGGACAGTTGTGCAGTGTGAGGACGGTTGTGCAGTGTGAGGACAGTTGTGTAGTGTGAGGACAGTTGTTTAGCGTCAGGACGGTTGTGCAGTGTGAAGACGGTTGTTTAGCGTAAGGACGGTTGTGTAGCGTGAGGACGGTTGTGCAGTGTGAAGACGGTTTGTAGTATGAGGACGGTTGTGCAGTGTGAGGACGGTTGTGTAGTGTGAGGACGGTTGTTTAGCGTCAGGACGGTTGTGCAGTGTGAGGACTGTTGTTTAGTTTGAGAACGCTTGTGTAGTGTGAGGACGGTTGTGCAGTGTGAGGATGGTCCGTGTAGTGTGAGGACGGTTGTGCAGTGTGAGGACGGTTGTGTAGTGTGAGGACGGTTGTTTTAGTGTGAGGACGGTTGTTTAGTGTGAAGACGGTTGTGCAGTGTGAGGACGGTTGTGTAGTGTGAGGACGGTTGTGCAGTGTGAGGACGGTTGTGTAGTGTGAGGACAGTTGTGCAGTGTGAGGACAGTTGTGTAGTGTGAGGACGGTTGTGTAGTGTGAGGACAGTTGTTTAGCGTCAGGACGGTTGTGCAGTGTGAAGACGGTTGTTTAGCGTCAGGACGGTTGTTTAGTGTAAGGACGGTTGTGCAGTGTGAGGACGGTTGTGCAGTGTGAGGACAGTTTGTGCAGTGTGAGGACGGTTGTGCAGTGTGAGGACAGTTGTGTAGTGTGAGGACAGTTGTTTAGCGTCAGGACGGTTGTGCAGTGTGAAGACGGTTGTTTAGCGTCAGGACGGTTGTTTAGTGTGAGGACGGTTGTGTAGTGTAAGGACGGTCGTGTAGTGTGAGGACGGTTGTGTAGGGTGAGGACAGTTGTGCAGTGTGAGGACGGTTGTTTAGTGTGAGGACGTTTGTTTAGTGTGAGGCCGGTTGTGCAGTGTGAGGACGGTTGTGCAGTGTGAGGACCGTTGTGCAGTGTGAGGACGGTGTGTAGTGTGAGGACAGTTGTTTAGCGTCAGGACGGTTGTGCAGTGTGAAGACGGTTGTGCAGTGTGAGGACGGTTGTGTAGTGTGAGGACAGTTGTGCAGTGTGAGGACAGTTGTGTAGTGTGAGGACGGTTGTGTAGTGTGAGGACAGTTGTTTAGCGTCAGGACGGTGTGTGCAGTGTGAAGACGGTTGTTTAGCGTCAGGACGGTTGTTTAGTGTAGGACGGTTGTGCAGTGTGAGGACGGTTGTGCAGTGTGAGGACAGTTGTGCAGTGTGAGGACGGTTGTGCAGTGTGAGGACAGTTGTGTAGTGTGAGGACAGTTGTTTAGCGTCAGGACGGTTGTGCAGTGTGAAGACGGTTGTGCAGTGTGAGGACGGTTGTGTAGTGTGAGGACAGTTGTGTAGTGTGAGGACAGTTGTTTAGCGTCAGGACGGTTGTGCAGTGTGAAGACGGTTGTGCAGTGTGAGGACGGTTGTGTAGTGCGAGGCGGTTGGTGCAGTGTGAGGACGGTTGTGTAGGGTGAGGACAGTTGTGCAGTGTGAGGAACGGTTGTTTAGTGGAGGACTTTGTGTTTAGTGTGAGGCCGGTTGTGCAGTGGTGAGACGGTTGTGCAGTGTGAGGACCGTTGTGCAGTGTGAGGACGGGTTGTGTAGTGTGAGGACAGTTGTTTAGCGTCAGGACGGTTGTTGCAGTGTGAAGACGGTTGTGCAGTGTGAGGACGGTTGTGTAGTGCGAGGCCGTTGTGCAGTGTGAGGACCGTTGTGCAGTGTGAGGACGGTTGTGCAGTGTGAGGACGGTTGTGCAGTGTGAGGACGGTTGTGCAGTGTGAGGACCGTTGTGCAGTGTGAGGACGGTTGTGTAGTGCGAGGCCGGTTGTGCAGTTGAGGACGGTTGTGTAGTGTGAGGAAGTTGTGTAGTGTGAGGACAGTTGTTTAGCGTCAGGACGGTTGTGCAGTGTGAAGACGGTTGTGCAGTGTGAGGACGGTTGTGTAGTGCGAGGCCGTTGTGCAGTGTGAGGACGGTTGTGTAGGGTGAGGACAGTTGTGCAGTGTGAGGACGGTTGTTTAGTGTGAGGACGTTTGTTTAGTGTGAGGCCGTGTGTGCAGTGTGAGGACGGTTGTGCAGTGTGAGGACCGTTGTGGCAGTGTGAGGACGGTTGTGTAGTGTGAGGACAGTTGTTTAGCGTCAGGACGGTTGTGCAGTGTGAAGACGGTTGTGCAGTGTGAGACGGTTGTGTAGTGGAGGCCGGTTGTGCAGTGTGAGGACCGTTGTGCAGTGTGAGGACGGTTGTGCAGTGTGAGGACGGTTGTGCAGTGTGAGGACGGTTGTGCAGTGTGAGGACGTTGTGGCAGTGTGAGGACGGTTGTGTAGTGCGAGGCCGGTTGTGCAGTGTGAGGACGGTTGTGCAGTGTGAGGACGGTTGTGCAGTGTGAGGACGGTTGTGCAGTGTGAGGACGGTTGTGTAGTGTGAGGACGGTTGTTAGCGTGAGGACGGTTGTGTAGCGTGAGGACGGTTGTTTAGTGTGTGAGGACGGTTGGTGTAGCGTGAGGACGGTTGTTAGTGTGAGGACAGTTGTTCAGTGTGAGGACGGTTGTGCAGTGTGAGGACGGTTGTGTAGTGTGAGGACGGTTGTGTAGTGTGAGGACGGTGGTAGTGTGAAGACGGTTGTGTCGTGTTTGTGTCAGAGTGAACACATGTCGTATTAAACATAGCAGAGGTAATTATAGTGTGGTTGTGACTCACAGTTTAAACCACAGCTCGCGTCTGTTAATAAAATACAACTCACTCTCACTCTTTCCTTTCTCTTTATTTCATCTCATTCTCTCTCTATTCAAAGTCATTCTCTCTCTCTCTTTCCATCTCTTTCTCTCTCTTTTTCTCTCTATTCCATATAGTTCTCTCTCTCTTTCTCTATTCCATCTCTTTCTCTCTCTTTTTCACTTTATTCCATCTCAATCTCTCTCTCTCTTTCTCTCATTCTATTTCTTTCTCTCTCTCTTTCTAAATCTCTGTATCTTTTTCCTCTCTATATCCCTCTAAGCCTTCTCTCTCTCTCTGTCTCTTCTTTCCTTCTCTAATCCCACCTCCTATACCTTTTTTTTCAATCTCTTTTCTTTCTCTCTCGACCCCTGTCCGTCTTTCTCCCTCTCTCTGCCCTTCCCTTCTTCTCTCTCTTTCACTCCCTTTCTCTTTTCTCCTTCTGTCCTTTTCTCTCCTCTCCTTTTCTCTCTATTCTCTCTCTCTTCTTCCTCTGCTCTCCTCTCTCACTGTGTCTCTTACCTTTTCTCTCCTCTCTTTCTCCTTTCACTCTGTCCTTCTTTCTTCTCTCTCTTCTCTCCTGTCTCTCTCTTCCCCTTCTCTCACTCTATCCCTTGATTTTTCTCTCCTCTCTCTCTTCTCTTTCTGTGTCACTTCTTGTGGTTTGCGGTTAATGACGTTGTTTTCCGAGCAGTGCGTTGGTCGTGCCAGATCCTGCCACACAGACCTTCTCTCTCTCTCTCTCTCTACCCCCCTCTTCCCTCTCTCTTCCCTCTCCTCTCTTCCCTCTCTCTCTCTCTGTCTTTTCTCTCTCTCCTGTTGCAGACCTGCTGTCGTCAGTCTAACCTAACACACACTTATTAATTCACAAAAGTCTCTCTTGGAGTTTGTCATGTGTTGCCCAGACTCTACCTCACATACTGGCCCCGCCCCCTTCTCTCCAGATCACGCCCCCTTCCCCACAGGCCCGCCCCCTAATGTGTTTTAATGAAGTGTTTTAATGAGGGGCCTTTATGGTCTGAGTGTAACGAGCTCCAGCTGCGTGAGCTCCATAAAGACGGTAAACAACGGCACATAAGTCTCTGTCAGGCACATGGCACTAAACAACAAAGGACGACAACGCAACAACAGGACAACACAACAACAACAGGACAAAACAACAACAACAGGACAACAAAACAACAAAACAACAAAAACAACAGGGCAAAACAACAACAACAATGACACAAAAGCACAGTACATTTTTTAAAATGTACCTGTTGTATTGTTTGGTTGTTTATTTATTCCAAACTTTGAATAGAATGTACACACCAAGAGAGAGAGAGAGAGAGAGAGAGACAAGAGGGAGAGAGAGAAAGAAAAGAGAAAGAAAGAGAGAATAAAGAGATAGACAAAAGAGAGAGAGGGAGAAAGTAAAAGAGAGAGAATAAAGAGAGAGGAGAGAGAGACAAAAGAGAGAGAGAAGAGAGAGAGAGAGAAAGACAAGACAGAGAGAGAGACATGAGAAAAAAAGAGAGAGGGAGAAAGAAAAAGAGAGAGAAGAAAGAGAAAATAAAGAGAGAAGAGAGAGAGAAAGAAAGAGAGAGAGACAAAAGAGAGAGACAAAAGAGAGAGTGAGAAAGAAAGAGAGACGAGAGAGAGGGAGAGAGAGAGAGAGGAAAGAAAAAAGAGAAGAGAGACAAAAGAGAGAGAGAAGAGAGAGAGAGAAAGAAAGACAAGACAGAGAGAAGAGACATGAGAAAAAAAGAGAGAGGGAGAAAGAAAAAGAGAGAGAAAGAAAGAGAAAATAAAGAGAGAAGAGAGACAAGAGAGAGAAAGAAAGAAAGAGAGAGAGAGAGAGAAAGAGAGACGAGAGAGAGAGAGAGAGAGAGAGAGGAAAGAAAAAAGAGAGAGAAGAGAGACAAAAGAGAGAGAGAGAAAGAAAGACAAGACAGAGAGAGACATGAGAAAAAAAGAGAGAGAGAGGGAGAAAGAAAAAGAGAGAGAAAGAAAGAGAAAATAAAGAGAGAAGAGAGAGACAAGAGAGAGAGAGAAAGAGAGAGAGAGAGAAAAGAAGAGAGAGACAAAAGAGAGAGTGAGAAAGAAAGAGAGATGAGAGAGAGGGAGAGAGACATGAGAGAGAGAGAGAGGAAAGAAAAAAAAAGAGAGAAGAGAGACAAAAGAGAAAGAAAGAGAAGAGAAAGAAAGAGAGTGAGAGAGAAGAGAGAGAGAGAAGAGATAAAGACAAGAGAGAGACAGAGAGAGAAAAAGAAAGCTAGGACAGAAAGAGAGAGAATTAAGAGAGAAAGAAAAAGTAAGAGAGAGAGGGAGAAACTGAGAGAAGGAATCAGAGAGAGAGGGAGCGAAAAGCAGGCAGAGAGAGGAGACTGAGGGGAGTGGAGAGAGAGAGAGAAAGGGGAGAAAGAAAAGAGAGGGAGAAAGAAGCTGGGACTGAAAGTCGTCAGGAAAAAAAACATATTTGAATGTGCTTGAATCTGATTGGTCGAAGTGTCTGAGTGATGTTTTTCTGTTAAATCCAGTCGACTCTGGATCTAACTCTCCTCTGTGTGCACGTCTTTTAAAACTCAAAATATTCAGTCATTTATTTTGAAAGTGCTGCTTTGCCCAAACCACAAAGCTAGGCCCTGATTGGTTGGCTGCTGCGTTGTGATTGGTCGTCTTTAACCGTACGGTGAGAGTGTCTCCAGTGTGAACCATGGCTCCCAAACAATAATCAAAATGATCACAAACAAGCACATATTCAAACAAACAAACAAACAAAAATTGCACTAAAGCAAGTTGGGAGCCACTGTCTTTGTCGACCAATATGTTTTTTGGGGGGGATTATTCCAATTTATACGTATATAACAGAAGCAGAAATCAGAAGGCATAAGTTCAATTGAAGAAAAGTTGTGAGTTCAATAAGATTTATATTGTTCGTTAGGTTCTTTTTTCTCCAAAGGGTTGTGTTTTTGTGTGAACACTGTGCAGCTGTAGTTTATGGCCTTTTGTCACTAAAGCTTTGTGGTGAGTTATACTTCACGAGAAACCGAAAAGTTCCAAAAAGCAGTTCTACAGACACAGCAAAACTGTGACGTTTTCAGTGGAATCATTTATTTGTTCAAGCTTATGTAAAAGTCTGGTCTTATCTCATGGTGTCAGTGCCTCGTCTCACGTGTGATTCTGCTGCTGTTTTCTTCAGAAGTGTGTGATTCTGTGTCTGTTTTCTTCAGAAGTGTGTGATTCTGACGCTGTTTGGTGCGAGCAGAGTGTGGTGTGATAAAAAAAGCTCCAAACACAGGCTGACTCTGTGGAGCGGAGCGTGAACTTTCCACACAGAGGTTAGAGCTCCAGAACAGGCAGACAGAGTGGAAAGTGTGAGCTGTGACAGTGAAGAGAAGATGCTCCTGTGCTTTAGTGTGACTCTGTGATGAGAAGATCAGAGCCAACATGGTCGCCTCGCAGGTAGAAGTAGACTGGTCTGTGGCAGAGAGTATTAAAAACAAGAGCAGAAAATTCTCCGCTGATGTCGTGAAGGAGAGAGTACAGACCTATGGTCATAACCAGTGATTTGTAAATCAAACTTTGTCAGAACCAAATGTAGCTTTTGGACCAGGTCCAAACAAGTTGAACCTTTAACGGAACAAACACAATAAGTGAACATGGAGGCTCACCACTGCCGTAGTGCCGTGCGAGTTTGGTGCGAGGCAGGACTCGCACAACTGTCGCAAGACTTAGAAAGTGCTTAAACCCAATGTGTCCTTGTACACAGACCTCAGTGCAGTGTGAGCCCACGTCTGATGCTGCGTTCACACTGGACAGCGTATTTGCGTCAAAATTTGCGCGTAAAAGCGTATTTTAACGAAGAACATTTTCTAAGCTGACGCCCAAATAGAAATGCCCCAATACGCATCAAGGCTTTGGTGGACAAAAAGACACTTAACGCCCCAACGCGCTTCTTTGAGTTCCCGCTTGTTTGCAAAAGGTTTTGTTTTGCTCGTAGAGAGATCACATTGAGAGAGAAAAGGAGGGAGCGATGGAGGCTTGTTGCATTTATAAAACATAGTTTACCCGATCTCACAACTTTCTCCTCCTCCAGACAATGTCTTTTTGCTGTCTCTGTCCTCCTCCAGTGTCACGTCTTACAGCAGTGGTTTAAACACGACAACGAGCATTTTTAATAGCTCCATGAGAGGCGTTGTCAGTCCAGATCATGTCCTGTGTTGTTTGTTTTGCCGTGTCTCCAGATTTTCAGAGCAACAAACGGCCAAGTCTTTAAAAAAAAACAAACGCCCCAGACGCGGTTTACATTGACTTAACATTGAAAATGGATGCAAAGATGCCAAGACGCTGTCTGGTGTGAACGCACCATGAGAGTTGCAGGAGTGCGCGGAAAGAATCCGTAAAGAGCCTATTTTATTCGGAGGTTACAGTAGTCTGATGCGACTTTCAAGTCATATAACAAGCATTTTCGCGGTAATCCATGTGAATCCCCGCGACTTTGGGCAGTAACGGACCGCAGTGGACTGCTGCTGGTGTACAAGGCACAAGGCACACCGGACTCACCTCGCAGTCTGTGTACGGGAAATGTTAGAAATACTGATATAGAATCAATTTTGTCTGTATTACACAAGTTTTTTACACGTCACATTGAGATTTTCATTAATTCTGACAGAAATCACAAGCCCACCTGCCGCTGAATCTGATCCACAGAGACAGAATTCTCTCCCACACGCGCTCGTCCTGCACCTCAGCGCACTGCCTCTGCATCAGTATCTGACCCTCCACAAGTCAGTCACCACAACAACGCAGTAGACACAGGTCTCGTACATCAGCCAAAATACACATTAAAACAGTTGCACTTATGAAAGAAAGCAGACATATCTTTATCGCTCTGTACTCTCCAAACAAACGTGACACTCCTGCTACTGTCTCCGCTTTTACTCCATCAAAACGAGTCGCAAAATAACAACAAATAGCTATAAAATCCACCATATTTTCTGTTTTGGAAGAAGATACAGAAGCGCGTCTCACCAGAAACCAATGAAAAGTCTCAAACCCGCCTGCTCTGCCTCTGATTGGTCAAATTTCCGGTCAGTTTTTGTTTTAACCAATCACTGTGACTCCGTCTTGACCCGGTTTCTAGTTTCTGTTCATGAGAGACGGGAGAGCACAGTCGTGTCTCATAGAAGAGTGACACATGAATGCTTTACCGGAGCAGACTAAACTGTGTTATGTGCAATAGTCCAGTACCAAACGGTAAACTCTGCAGATTGTTTTTGTACTTTTCATCTTGTGGCGTGAACCTCGTGGACCTCAGAGCTCTGAGCCAAGACCCACTGCAGATACTGTAACTGTAACCAGAAGAGCTGATGTATTTGTATGTGTGGTGTGTGTGTGTGATCCTCAGACGGAGCAGACCTCAGCCCTCCTCAGGCCCTGGTCCAGATGTAACCCCTCCTCAGCAGCATGCCTGTCCCGGTCCTGCTCCTGCTGTGCCTGATGCCCTCCCTCTGCTCCAGTCTGGACCCTCGAGACCCCAACGTGTGCAGCCTGTGGGAGACGTGAGTTCAGCTGTGTTCATCCAGCAGAACTATAGCCACAGATCAGTTCAGTCATAATCTGGATGGTTCAGATCACAATTATAGGTCTTTTCCCTCTGTAGGAACCTTTTTCAGTTCCTTTTAGGTGCATTTACACAGAGCAGGAACTATGGACTGAGGCCACAAATTAGGGACTTTTTTAGTTCCTGCTCTGGGCAGGTACTTTCAGTCAGACCAGGAACCTTTTGGTGACACAAACACATTTCCAATGGGTGAATTAATTATAATTCATCTGCTCTGATACACGGCAGCACAACAAGTTTGACCTGGTTCTAAAAGGAAAAAAACAAAAAAAACTGTTTATGGGTTTATAAAGATGAGATATGGGTTTTTCTTGGCCCGATACCGATGTCGATACCGACCTAACCCTTTCAAAACCGATTTCTGAGGCCGATTTTTTCTATTTTAGTTTAAAAAAAAACATAGCTGAGATTAGAGACCTGCACGAGACTAGATTTTCATGACCGCTCCCGCCCGATCCCGAAGCATCCGTGACCGTTCCCGCCCGATCCCGACGCCCCGTGTGACGGGACCCGCCCGAGAAACCCCCGCAGGTCCCGTCGGGTCCCGACTTTTTTTTTTTTTTTTGTGTGACACGGAGTTTGCGTGGCGGCTCCAGGCATAACAACGTGAACACAAATGACTAAACTCTGCATAACTCTCTGCATCTAGACTTAAAATGATTAGGCACGAGCCTAAATAATCTGCAACAAGGCAATATGTTCATTTGACACATACAATCATAAAGCGATGTTGTCTGTGTATTTCTTACCTGAAATACAAAGCTCCTCACACCTCCAGTTTCTTGCCCAAACTCCGTGTGTATTATTTCCATCTCCCGTGCGTAAAAGCCAGTCCTTCATTCATTCCTCTGGGCCCGTCCTGCTGCTGCTGGCGCGAGTACTCACAGCTGATACGCACGCTATAGACTAGGAAATACAGCAGCAAGTTTACGTGTCTGCACCTCACAGGTGTCAGTGCTGTGTCTCTCTGTTGAACAGCAGCGCGCACAAAGCGGTATTTCTTTCTTGCTACGTAATATTTTTAAGACAGCGGAGAGAGCGCGAGTCCGTTCGGGACCCGAGGTGTTTGGCCTGACCGCCCGCTCCCGCCCGAGGCAACGTTAAAACCGCCCGATCCCGAGGGTTTGCTCACGGGTCCCGTGGGTCCCGCGGGAATTCCGCCCGTTGCAGGTCTCTAGCTGAGATTAGATAGTCTATCCAAAAAAGAAAAAGTTCAATCTAAATTATTATTTTGTCTCATTGTTTAACAAACCGAACATATTTATTCTCATTTATAAACATTTTACAGAGTAATTCATAACAGTGCACAAACACAGCAAAATGGAGAAATATAAAACAAACCGTATAATTTCTCTCCAAAACTCACTTGGAGTTCAGCGGATCACTGTGAGTGCAGCTCTACTGTGCAGACGACTATTTAAACAACTGCCTCATCAAATATCGGCCCAAAAATATCGGTTGCCCCCCCAAAAAATCGGTCTATCTCTATTATAAAGTAAAAAGTAGAAGTAGAAAGTACAGATATTTCTTGAAAAATGTCAGAAGTAAAAGTAAAATGTCATTAGATTTTGTAATACTCAAGTAAAGTACAGATACTCAAAAAACTTGCCTTACTTTTGAAAACCTCTGACTTGTGTGTGAATCTTGTGTGTCTGCAGCTTCACCACGTCTGTGAAGGAGTCGTACTCACAGCCGTTCGAGCAGGTGTCCGAGGAGGCGTGTGTGAGCGGACAGGACCGACACCGATGTGTGCGGCACAGGTCAGATCAATGAAACCCTCATCACAAACAGACTTAAAGCGCTTATATATGTGTGGAGGATTCAGAGCGCCAAAATTCAATATACAAATACATAATTAAATATGCCATTAAATATATATAATTAACTGTCTAGATAAATAGTTGTGTGTGTTACAGAGTGTTGTACAGAAGTGCTTACAGACAGGCCGTGAAGACAGACTACCGCCGCAGATATCAGTGTTGTCCTGGATACTACGAGAGCGCCGACAAGTGTGTGGGTAAGAAAGTGAGAGGCTCTTCTGTGTGTTGAGGACATTTATTGTTGTGAACAAAGAGAAAATATCTCCAGTTATGCTGCTTCACTTAAGCAATTATTTTGTCAAAACTACTGAAAATGACATTCATTATTGTGAATTCAAATCCTTTTAGCCAAAACGTATCTTTTTGCCCTGTAGTGTGTTTAAGTTAGTTAACATAGCCACTGTGCGTTTTCCAGTAGTATTAGCTGTAGCAGACTGTACATTTCCCCTATTTACTACACTTTTTGTCGTTGTAGAAATCACTAATGATTTGAACAATATGGAAAAAGTTCCCTTTTTCTTGATTGAGCACAAACTGTTTGTGCATGATCCTGGTGAAGCCTTTATGTTTCATCGTGTGTATCAGGACTGCAGTGGTTCTTATGTCCTTCACTGTTCTTACTGTATCTGTCGTGTTCCCTCAGCTCGCTGCACCAGAGAGTGTGTCCACGGTCGCTGTGTGGCCCCGGAGCGCTGTCAGTGTGAGGGAGGCTGGAGGGGCCCCGACTGCTCCAGCGGTGAGTCTCACTGTTTATACTGACTTTTACATCTGCTTTATCTAGGCTTTTAAATCACGTTCTGTACCATGGCCTATCAAAATAAAGAGCCTGGAATCTAATCTAATATATGAGGGTCACTAAAGTTCATCAGAGCGACCAGGGAGAGTGACCAGAGAGAGCTGGAGCTGTGGGAACCAGCAGAGAGGCCGAGGTCTGGGATCAGTCCTATTCCCCTGTGAGATGAGGCCGGCAGGCTTTCACAAATATGTTTTACACAATGACAGCTCACAAATACCATGTGCACAGCTATATTTAGAAAAGAACACTATTGAAGACTGAGGACAAATCAATCTGCTTGAATCTGCGCAGCACTGGAGCCTCTGTAACACTGTGTTTTGTAGTTAAGCCTGTGACGCGCAGCACCGGAGCCTCTGTAACACTTTGTTTTGTGATTACAGCCTGTGACGGCTGCACCAGAGCCTCTGTAACTCTGTGTTTTGTTATTACAGCCTGTGACGCGCTGCACCAGAGCCTCTGAAACACTGTGTTTTGTGGTTACAGCCTGTGACGCGCAGCACCGGAGCCTCTGTAACACTTTGTTTTGTGGTTACAGCCTGTGACGCGCAGCACCAGAGCCTCTGTAACTCTGTGTTTTGTGATTACAGCCTGTGACGCGCTGCACCAGAGCCTCTGTAACTCTGTGTTTTGTGATACAGCCTGTGACGCGCAGCACCGGAGCCTCTGTAACTCTGTGTTTTGTGATTACAGCCTGTGACGCGCAGCACCGGAGCCTCTGTAACTCTGTGTTTTGTGATTACAGCCTGTGACGCGCTGCACCAGAGCCTCTGAAACACTGTGTTTTTGTGGTTACAGCCTGTGACGTGCAGCATCAGAGCCTCTGTAACACTGTTTTGTGGTTACAGCCTGTGATGCGCAGCACCGGAGCCTCTGTAACGCTGTGTTTTATGATTACAGCCTGTGACGCGCAGCACCGGAGCCTCTGTAACGCTGTGTTTTGTGGTTACAGCCTGTGACGCGCTGCACCAGAGCCTCTGAAACACTGTGTTTGTGATTACAGCCTGTGACGCGCAGCACCGGAGCCTCTGTAACCCTTTGTTTGTGGTTACAGCCTGTGACGCGCTGCACCGGAGCCTCTGAAACACTGTGTTTTGTGTTACAGCCTGTGACGCGCAGCACCGGAGCCTCTGTAACACTTGTTTTGTGGTTAAAGCCTGTGACGCGCAGCACCGGAGCCTCTGTAACACTTTGTTTGTGGTTACAGCCTGTGACGCGCTGCACCGGAGCCTCTGAAACACTGTGTTTTGTGGTTACAGCCTGTGACGTGCAGCATCAGAGCCTCTGTAACACTGTTTTGTGATTACAGCCTGTGACGCGCAGCACTGGAGCCTCTATAATGCTGTGTTTTGTGGTTACAGCCTGTGACGCGCAGCACTGGGGTCCCGGCTGCACCAGGACCTGCCGCTGTCAGAACGGGGCGCAGTGTGACCCGGTGTCGGGCAGGTGTGAGTGCGCACCAGGCTTCACAGGGGTGCACTGTGAGGAGGCCTGTCCCCCCGGCACGTACGGCCGCGCCTGTGCACAGAGGTGCAGGTGTGGAGGAGGAGGGGCCTGTAACAGAACCACCGGGGAGTGTGTCTGCCACAGCGGATACACTGGGATCTAGTGAGTACACTGTCTGTCTGTTCATTCATTCATGTAGGGTTGGAGTTTGGGTAGGATGTCCCACTTTATACATTTATACCTTTTTATTGTGCGTGTCAGTGAGAGCATATAGTTATTAGAATGATTAAAAAATCAGCAAAATCACAAGACAATACTTTCTAAAACATGCCAATTACCTCTGCTAAAGGCTAAACATTATGATTTAAATCTATTAAATCTAATTCAGTGAATTTACATGATCAGGGAAATCAGACAAGGTTAAGAAACTGACTCTTTTTGGTTTTCCCTTCAAACCGGTTGGACTCAGTTTGACTTCAGTTTAAGTGAATCTAAACACTAAAATGATCTTTGTGTTATACAGTATTGTGTTATATTTAAACAGCAATGCCTACTATTCTGAGTCATTTTTATAAAATTACCGTCCAACCAATCACACTGCTGCTATTCACTCTCAGTCCCTCCTTTCACTTTCTCCTAATACTTTTCCAGCAGCCTGCTATTTTATGTGCTTGTGGGAGACGTTTATGGGGTTAGCTTTAGGAATAAGGCACAGCTGCATCACATCCATAACTGAGCAACTGAACACACATGTGGGAGGAGCTTATGTTTGTCTCCCTGTGTCTGTGTCTGCAGCTGTGACAAGCCCTGTCCCGGAGGTCGCTGTCCGCCCGCTGTCCCTGTCAGAACGGAGGCATCTGCAAAGGGAAGGGAGTGTGTGCCTGTCCTCCCGGCTGGACGGTGAGTCTGGTCAAAGCACTGTAGGAACTTATAATCCTGAGAAGAAAAAAATGCTCTGCCAATATACAGCGGTCCCTCGCTCTATCACGGTTCACTTTCCGCGGCTTCGCTGTTTCGTGGATTTTTTTAGTGCAATTTTTTTTTTTTTTCAGTGCGCGGTCCTAGACGTGCGCTGTAACACCGGGCTGACACTGCCTCCAGTCCAGATCCAGATCCCTCTGGGTCCGGTCGTCGCTCAACTGCTCCAGAATATGCACACGAGTTCACGGGGATTCACGCTCAACTTGGGAGTTTCAGGGAGTTTACGTGATCTCTGGCACATGGATATGTAAACAAGGAACACTTGCGCGTGTTTTGGCTTATTTCACGTCACTTCATTTCTGTTGGATTTTTCGACGCATAATGGGTAAGTACGGGACATTTATTTGCCTCCTGTGTGTTCAATAGTCATGTATATGTCGAGCATTTTGCCGTATTATTGTAGTAGCAGAAACGTAATGGTATTACTATGAAACCACCGGATTCACTTCACCCGCGAGCGCTTGGTTTCCTGTTTGTCGTGTCTTGTTTTCACAACTTTACCAAAAAGGGCTCCGGAGCGCTCCGCAGTCCGAAAATTTCAATGAAAGGAAACGATCCGGACGTACAGAGCCGCGCGGCTCATGATCGCGGTGTGAGAGCCTCTCATTACTTTTCAAGAAACGGAAAGCCTCCGTACGCCGGACCGGAGTACGGACTGGATCCTGAGACCGGGGTAAGCATGCTTTTCTCTCAACACACTGTTTGGGGACCGTATCACATCGACAGCATTCACAGGCAACAGCACAGAAGCTCTTTTATAAAACTTTAGACAGTTTGGATCATGCAGGGGAAGCTGACCTGACGCTCGGACGTTTCTCCAGGTGAGGATTTGACTCTTTGAGCTGTGGTCCGTGGAACGTTATTTGTGTAGTTCAGAGATGTGTTTGAGGAGCGTGTTGTGACTTCACTAGAGTCCGGATGTGTTTCGTGGCTCTGGAGTCCGTGTGAGCCGTGGCTCTGAGGTCGGCTGTGGAGCGCAGCGGGACAGGCAACGTACCAAAAGCAGAGCAGGCGAACACACACAGCACCGTCCCTCTTTAAGCGTCACAAAAACACTCGCGCTGTTGTATCTGGCGGTGAATCATGTGTTCAGCGCATTATTACCTGTACAAAAGACACTAAACATCAGAACCAGGCAGGTTATCAACGGAAATTACTGGTAAAAATGAAGATCACTACTTAGCGGGTTTTGCCTTTCACGGGTTATTTTTGGAACCTAACCCCCGCGATAAACGAGGGACCACTGTAATGCAATTTTTTAATTCTAAGGAATAGTAAAGCATTGTCATTGTATTTAAGTCATATCACTTGAGCTAGCATGTCTCTCTATGTCACTTTGTATTATTCATCCAGAATCACATCCACACAATCAGATTTCAGTCTCTCTACTTTAATACATTCACAGTTATAGAGTCTTTCCATCCAAACTTTGCAATACAAATACAAACAGTTGTACACATTTCACGACTCAGCGTATTGATGAGCTGACTTATGTTCTGGCGACAGGGCTCCGTGTGCACAGAGCGCTGTCCTCCAGGTCGATACGGCTCCAACTGCTCATCAGAATGTGTGTGCCACAACCGAGGACAGTGCCACGCCGAGACGGGCCAGTGCCAGTGCACCGAGGGCTTCACAGGAGCACGGTAAGAACAGGCTTACAGGAGCACGTAAGAACAGGCTTACAGGAGCACGTAAGAACAGGCTTACAGGAGCACGGTAAGAACACACTTCACAGGAGCACGGTAAGAAAGCTTACAGGAGCAGGGTAAGACACGCTTCACAGGAGCACGGTAAAACAGGCAACAAAGAGCACGTAAGGACAGCAACACAAGAGCACGGTAAAACATGCTTCACAAAAGGCAGCAGGTAAAACAGGCTTCACAGGAGCACGGTAAAACAGCTTCACAGGAGCAAGGTAAGAACAGCTTACAGACACGGTAAGAACAGCTTCACAGGAGCACAGTAAAAACAGGCTTTACAAGACCACGGTAAGAACACGCTTCACAGGAGCACGTAAAAACAGGCTTTACAAGACCACGGTAAAAACGCTTCACAGGAGCACGGTAAGAACAGGCTTTACAGGAGCACGGTAAGAACACCTTCACAGGAGCAGGTAAAACAGCTTACAGACACGTAGAACGCTACAGGAGCAGGTAAGAACAGCTTCACAGGAGCACGGTAGAACAGCTTCACAGAGAACACCTCACAGGAGGTAAAACAGGCTTTACAGACCACGGTAGACAGCTTTACAGGAGCACTGTAAGAACAGGCTTCACAGGAGCACGGTAAGAACAAGCCTCACAGGGAGCACGGTAAGAACAGGCTTCACAGGAGCACGGTAAAGAACCGCTTCACAGGAGCACGGTAAGAACACGCTTCACAGGAGCAGGGTAAGAACACGCTTCACAGGAGCAGGTTAAGAACACGCTTCACAGAAGCACAGTAAGAACAGCTTTACAAGACCACGGTAAGAACAGGCTTTACAGGAGCACTGTAAACAGGCTTCACAGGACACGGTAAGAACAGGCTTCACAGGAGCACGGTAAGAACAGGCTTCACAGGAGCATGGTAAGAAACGCTTCACAGGAGCACAGTAAGAACACGCTTCACAGGAGCAGGGTAAGAACATGCTTCACAGGAGCACGGTAAGAACAGGTTTTACAGGACCACGGTACGAACACGCTTTACAGGAGCGCAGTAAGAACAGGTTTTACAGGAGCACGGTAAGAACAGGCCTCACAGGAGCATGGTAAGAACAGGCTTCACAGGAGCACAGTAAGAACAGGCTTACAGGAGCATGGTAAGAACAGGCCTCACAGGAGCACGGTAAGAACAGGCTTTACAGGAGCACGGTAAGAACAGGCTTCACAGGAGCACGGTAAGAACAGGCTTTACAGGAGCACGGTAAGAACAGGCTTACAGGAGCACGGTAAGAACAGGCTTTACAGGAGCACGATAAGAACAGGCTTTACAGGAGCATGGTAAGAACAGGCCTCACAGGAGCACGGTAAGAACAGGCTTTACAGGAGCACGGTAAGAACAGGCTTTACAGGAGCACGGTAAGAACAGGCTTTACAGGACCACGGTACAACACGCTTTACAGGAGCGCAGTAAGAACAGGTTTTACAGGAGTGCGGAAAGAACGGGCTTTACAGGAGCACAGTAAGAACAGGCCTCACATGAGCACAGTAAGAAAAGCTTCACAGAGCATGGTAAGATTACACTTTACAGGAACACGATAAGAACACGCTTCCAGGAGCACGGTAAGAACAGCTTCACAGGAGCACAGTAAAAACAGGATTCACAGGAGCACAGTAAGAACACGCACACAAGACAAAGGCACGGTTAGAACATGCTTCCAGGAGCACGGTAAGAATATGCTCTCACTGTGTTCATGTCCACAGGTGCAAGAGTGTCCCGTGTGCGCGCTCACACTGTGTTGATGTCCACAGGTGCAGTGAGGAGTGTCCCGTGGGCTCTTTCGGGCAGGACTGCGCAGGGACCTGTGACTGTTCAAACGGGGCGCGCTGTTATAACATCGACGGAGGGTGTCTGTGTGAGCCGGGCTTCAGGGGCCCACAGTGCACTCAGAGGATGTGTGCGCACGGATCCTACGGCATGCACTGTGAGAAGAGCTGCCTGTGCCAGGACCAGAACACGCTCAGGTGGGACATCAGCCCAAACTCAGACACACTTAGGACACATGTAAAGAGAGTATAAAGGACACTGCTTCACCTCTCTCTTGTTCTCTCTCTCTCTCTCTTTCTCTCTCCCCCTTTCTTGCTGTTTCTCTTCATCTCTTTTTCTTTAGTGGTTTGTTTTCTCTCACTCACTATCTTTCTCTCTTTCCTTCATTTAGTTCTTTCTCGTTTCTTTCATGCTTTCTCTTACTCTCTCTTTTCTGCTGTTTGGCTCTTTTTCTCTCTTTTTTGCTCTCTCTCATTCTCTTTTACTGTCTTTCTCGCTCTGTCACTTTATCACTATTACTCTTTCTCTCTTGTCTCTCCCTCCCTCTTCTTATCCCCTCTCTCACTCAATTTCCCGCCCTCTCTTTCTCTCTCTCTCACTTTCTCTTCTCTCTCTTCTTCCCTCTCACTCTTCTTCTCTCTCACTCACTCTTTCTCTCTCCTGCCTCTCTCTGTCTGACTCTCTCTCTCTGCACCCTCTCTTTTTACCCTCCCTCCCTCCCCCCTCCCTCCCTCCCTCCGTCTCCCTCCCTCTCTCTCTCACTCTTTCTCTCTCTCTCTCCCATCTTTTTCTTTGACTCTTCCTCTCCCTCTTTCTGTCACTCTCCCCGTCCCTCTCCTTTCTTTTCTCTCTCACTCTCCCCCTTTTTCCTTCCTCCTCTCTTTCTTCTTTCCTCTCTCTCTCGCTCTCTCTTTCCCCCCTCTCTTTCTCTCTTTCCCCCTCCCTCTCTCTTTGTCTCTTTCTCTCTCCGACTCCCTCTCTCTCCTTTCCCCCCTCTCTCCTTCCTTCCCTCTCTTTCTCTCTCAATCCCATCTTTTTCTCTTGCTCTCCTCCTCTCCCTCTTTCTCTCTCCCCCTCCATCTCTCTCTCCTTTTCTTTCTCTCTTGCTCTCGCTCTCCCCTCTCCTTCTCTCCTCCCCCCTCTCTCTCTCCTTTCCTCTCTCTCTCTCTTTGTCTCTCTCCCCTCCCTCTCTCTCCTTTCCTTTCTCTCTCTCTCTTTCTCTCCCCCTCCCTCTCTCTCTTTCTCTCCTCCTTACTTCTTCCCTCCCCCTCCCTCTCTCTCCTTGCCTCTTTCTCTCTCCCCTCCCTCTCTCTCTTTGTCTCTCTCTCCCCCTTCTCTCTCCTTTCCTTTCTGTCTCTCTCTCTTTCTCTCTCTCTCCCCTTCCTTCTCACTCCCCCCTCTCTCTTTCTCTCCTCCTTACTCTTCCCTCCCCTCCCTCACTCTCCCCCTCCCTCTCTCTCCTTGGCTCTTTCTCTCTCCCCCTTCCTGTCTCTCTCGCTCTCTCTCTCTCCCTTCCCTTCTCTCTCTCTCCCTTCCCTTCTCTCTCTTTCTCTCTCTCTCTCTCCTGCTTTCTTCTTGCTGTTATTTTTTTTGTTTTTCTGCAATCCTGTTCCGTAGTTCAGCTGATCTAGGCCAGCGCCTGTTCCTCACACTTTGAGCCGTGGCAGTGGTTGTTTTTGTGAACGGTAAAAACTCACAAAAACCTCGACGTTCTGATGCGTTTAGCAGACGTCCACCGCCGCAGCAGCAGCAGCCGCAGCCGCAGCAGAGAGCAGTGTCGCCCCCCGAAGGCCCCCAGGCTCCACTGCACTCTGAACTCACACTCACACTTTCATAAGTCACACTTTCCACTCACTTCTGCTCTGTGGGAAAGAGGGGACAGGAGGAGAGGGCGAGGGGGTCCGTGGGAGGAGCTGAGGGTGAGGGACGGGACGGGGGGGCTGTAGGAGGAAGAGAAAGAAAGAGAGAGAGGGAAGAGAAAGAGCTAGAGAGCGAGAAGGACAGAGAAAGAGTAAAGAAAAGATAAGAAGTGGAGAGACAGGGTGAGAGCTAGAAAGGCAGAGAAAGCAGGAAAGGAGGAGAGAAAGCAAAGAGAGAAATAAAGAAAGAACAGTGAGAGAAAGAAGGGATGAGAGAATGGCAGAGAAACAAGAAGAGAGAGAGAAAGAGTAAGAAAAGATAAGAAGTGGAGAGACAGGGTGAGAGCTAGAAAGGCAGAGAAAGATGTACAGAGAGAAAGAAGGGGAGAAAAAGAAGGACAGAAAGAAAGGGGGGAGTGAGAGAGAGAGGACAGAGAGAAAGAAGAGAAGAGAGAAAAAGAGAAAGAAGGGGAAAGAAAAAAGGACAGAGAGAATGAATGGGAGAGAGAAGGACAGAGAGAAAAGCAAGGGGAGAGAGAGGACGAGAGAATGAGTGAAAAGGAGAGGGAGAAAGGAGAGAGGAAAAGAGAAAGAAGGGGAGAAAGAGAAGGACAGAATGCATGGGAGAAAAGGATAGAGAGAAAGAAGGGGAGAGCCAGAAGAAGAGAGAAAGAGTAAGAAAACAAATGAAGTGAAGAGATGAAGTAAAAGCAAGAAAAAGAGAAAGCAGGAGAGAGATTGAGAGAGAAAGAGTGAAAAACAGTGAGAGAGGACAGAGAGAGAAGGACTGAGAGAAAAAAGGAGAGAGAAATGAACAGAGAGAGAGAAAGGGAGAGAGAAATGAACAGAGAGAGAGAAGGGGAGAGAGAAATGAACAGAGAAAGAAGGTGGAGTGAGAGAATGACAGAAAGAAAGAAGAGGAGAAAGAAGGGGAGAGAGTAAAGGACACTGAGAAAGAAATGAAGAGAGAGAAGGACAGAGAAAGAAGGACAAAGAAAGCAAGGGAGAGAGAGAGGGCAGACAGAAAGAGGGAAAAGGACATAGAGAAAGAAGAGGAAGAGAAAAAGAGAAAGAAGGGGGAGAAAGAGAAAAGGACAGTAAGAAGGTGAGAGAGAGAAAGACAGAGAGAATGAATGGGAGAGAGAAAGAAGGGGAGAGAGAGAAGGACAGAGAGAGATGAACAGAGAAAGAAGGTGGAGTGAGAAGGACAGAGAGAAAGGAGGGGAGAGAGAGAGAAGGGGAGAAAGACAGAAGGGTAGAGAAAGAGAGAGAAGGACAGAGAAAGAAGGGGAGAGAGAGAGAGAGAGAAAAGAGTTTTATGACATAACATTAGATTGTGGAGGAAATCCCAAACAAATAATGAGAAGACTGAACATTTGTGAGTCATAACTTTCTTTCAAAAACATTCCCTGTAGCGTTTTCCTCCTGGCAGTGACCAGTCGATCAGATTGAAGACCTGACAGCGCCCCCTTGTGTTGTGTTGTGTTGCAGCTGCCACCCGATGAAAGGCGAGTGCACGTGTGAGCCGGGCTGGGCGGGGCTTCACTGTAACGAGACGTGTGCGGCGGGTTTCTACGGTCACGCCTGCCTGGAGCCGTGTCTGTGCGTGAACGGAGGAGCGTGCGAGGGGGCCACGGGGAGGTGTGTGTGCGGACCAGGCTTCACGGTGAGTAGACGTTTTCACTCTCACTAACGCACGTGGCAGGCGTTAGGGCAGGGCTGTTCAACTTCATATTTCTTTTTGGAGAGCCGTAGCATCAGGGCCGGGGTAATTGCATAACATGTGAAAAATATGCCAAAATATAGGGTTTGTACAAAATATCTATTGTACAAAATCTGTTTTAGTATTGTTAGCAACTACTGTTACAGCCCCTGTTGCATTTAAAACCAGCGCTGAGCCAACAAGAAAAAAAGAACAAGACCAGGATTAGCCAAGTCTGAACCAAGTCTAACTAGTATTAGGTAGGTCTTTAAACTCCCAAGCCACTTTTGTTCCCGCTCTCCTTCCTTGCACATGTCGCCATTTTACCATGAAGACATCAGTTTACAATTGAAATGAACAGAAATTAACTTAATCATATTATAATAGTTTTCACGCACACAGACAGCACTTTTGCCCTTCATCGGGAGAAGTGGCGTTCCCTCAAAGACAAGTTACAAGGTCAATATAACCCATGAACAGAACAGGACTGTGAGGGATTGTCAAAACTAAATTGACTAGATGCCAAGCCTGAAGCCGCTCCAATTTTCCTAAGCACAGTTTCCGTTTGAACAGGGTCCTCACTGTGTGTGTGTGATTGTGTGTGTGTTTGCAGGGTCCTCACTGTGAGACGGTGTGTAGAGCGGGACCTTTGGACACAACTGCTCTCAGGAGTGTGACTGCCTTCACTCTGTAGACTGCTCCCCTCTGGACGGGACATGTTACTGCAAAAGACGGTGGGTACAGCGTCAGCAGATAAAAGATGGATGTCCTTTTATCTATCTGACTGTGTGTGTTGCAGGCTGGAGAGGCCCTCAGTGCTCAGCTCCATGCTCAGAGGGAACCTGGGGCCCCGGCTGTAACAGGACCTGTGCCTGTGCCAACGGGGCCAAGTGTAGTCCTGCTGACGCTCCTGTACCTGCTCGTCGGGCTGGCAGGGGCCGCTGTGTGACCAGCCCTGCCCCGTAAGTACAACAAACACACTGTTTGGTAATGTACATTATTGTATCTGCCGCACATATTTGACTTCACGCACATTCAGGCCGGACAGCATTTTTGTGTCAGAAATCCCACGCAACTCCACATATTTATGAAGTTTGCACATTAACCCTGGTCTTTGTCGTATGAAACAGGCGTCCGGTTGTTCTAGCGCTGTAGGCTCGATGTGGAAGGTTGAAGTGGTGTCTTTGGTGTGTTTAGTAAACTTAGCCTTATATAACAAATTCTCTCCAGCTTCTATTGCCGAGACAAGGGTACATCTTTGCCCAGATGTTCTTGCTAGGGCGCTTAGGACAGGTGCAGTGAGACTATAGACGTGGCTGGAGGATGAAGTGAGCTCTAACAACTTTTTTTTTTTTTTTTATTGATTATTGCATGCTTACTATCAGTCATTAACAGCAAACAGTGTCATTTCTAGATTCAGTAATGGTCTATTTATATAGCACTTTTCTACCTTTCAATGCGCTTTAAAATCTAACATCCACTCACCCATGTACGCAGACACTGAGGCAATGTGAGTTAAGTGTCTTGCCCAAGGACACAACGACAATCTCTTCTCTTGTGCTTAGTTTCTGAGATCTGATGGGATCAGGCTTTGACAAGCGGGTATGGCCACTGTGACGTGGTGTGAATTGTCCTCTCATAACTGAGCACCAATTACAGACACCTGCTGTCAAACTAATCACACTGATGTTCTTCAGTCTCAGCCCCTCCATTTCTCTTTCCACTGTGCTTTTCAGTGAGTTTGCAGTGTTTGAAATGTGTTTGTGGGTGGAGTTTAGGAGGTTTGCATTGACAGAACATTTAAACCTGATGCCACTATGCAGAAGTGCTATCCGGTCTGAGCGCAGCATGAAGGGTGATTTCTACTTCAGTCACATGGTCAGGTCCTCACACAGTTTGACTTTGGAGCTTCTGTGTCGAGTTAATCAGATTCCAAGTGAGTCGAGTCTATTTAAACCAATCACAACCAGATCACAGATCAGCTGTGTGCTTTCAAGTGACTTGTGAGCGGAACAGCACGAGAACAGCATGGACACGGTGCTAGTGCTGCTGGAAGCTTTCTGATTGGCCACCAGACGCCCAGGGAAGAAACAAGCCTGTGTGAAGAACTGATTATGTGACTGATCTGACAGACAACTGTAAAGATGTAGGTGGACCACTTCAGTCTCTCACTTCTGTTGTCTGTTGTCAGAGCGGGCGCTTTGGTCCGAGCTGTGAGAAGAGATGTGACTGTTTCCAGGCCGAAGGCTGCCACGGCTCCACAGGAGAGTGTCGCTGTCTGCCGGGCTGGACAGGTACGTCGTGTGTGTTACAGTTAATAAACATGTTTTGGTGTCTGAAGTACATTTAAAGCTGTAAAAG
The DNA here is from genome assembly GCA_038363315.1 of Mugilogobius chulae. Lineage (NCBI taxonomy): Eukaryota > Metazoa > Chordata > Actinopteri > Gobiiformes > Gobiidae > Mugilogobius > Mugilogobius chulae. Next base: position 21,990,865 of record CM076413.1, read on the forward strand.
TGTTTGTGTCTGTGCTGTGGTCAGGCTCTCGCTGCAGTGAACCCTGTGCAGACGGACTGTGGGGTCCTGGATGTAACCAGAGCTGTGCCACTCACTGTCCCAACAGCGACACGTGTCTGAGGGACAGTGGAGCCTGTGTGTGTCGCCCGGGCTTCTGGGGACCGCGCTGCCAGACCAGTGAGTGACCTCCATCTCTGTCAGGAGCTACATCGTTAGTTTGTCTTGTATCACAACATTCTCCAGGCCAATAATATTTCCCACAGATGTTTGAAAATGAATATTATGTTTTGTTGTTTTACAAAATTTAATGTGTCTAGTCAGTAAGAGAAAAAAAAAAGAAATGTTTAGATTATGAGTGTGTAACTGTAAGTACAAGTGTATTGAGTTCTACAAAATCCAGAAACTTTTTACTTTTACTTCTTGAGCTGCGTTCACACCGGACAGCGTATTTGCGTCAAAATACACTTTTACGCGTGAACAGAACATTTTCGAAGCTGACGCCCAAATAGGCGTCCAAAACGCCCCGATGCGCGTCAAGACATTGGGGGACAAAAAGACACTTTTAACGCCCCAATGCACTTCTTCGAGCTCCTTCTTGTTTGCAAAGGCTTTGTTTTGTTCATAGACAGATCACATTGAGAGAGAGATAGAGGCTTGTTGCATTTATAAAACATAGTTTACCCGATCACACAACTTTCTCCACCTCTAGGCAGTGTCTTTCTGCTGTCTCTGTCCTCCTCCAGTGTCACGTCGTACAGCAGTGGTTTAAACATGGCAACGAACATTAATAGATCCAGGCGGTGTAGTCCCTCATTCATCCAGGAGTGATCCATAGTAGAAGTCTTCAAAGTAGTCATCTGGACCGTGTTTCCGAAGATCAAGACGTTTCGACTCTCATCCGAAAGTCATTTTCAATCTGATGGAAGTAGACTGAGACTGGCTGTATTTATATACTAAGATAAACCCTCCCCCTAGGAGGGGCTAAACCCACCCAAACTTGTTCCTGAAACCTGTTCCTAAAACTGGTTTGGTAAGCCCTAGCTTCCTATCCATTGTTCCCTGTTTCTATTGTTCTATTGTTCTCTGCTTCCTCTCCATTGTTCTCTGCTTCCTCTTCATTGTTCTCTGCTTCCTCTTCATTGTTCTCAGCTTCCTTTCCTTTGTTCTGACTGGGCCTGCCTAGACTGTTTCAAGCTCCCCTAACTAATTCACTGGTAAATTGCCCTGGCTACCTGTGAACAAGATACAGTAGCATACTGGGTGATCTTGTTGTAGACATAAGTCCTGGAGACTGTGCTCTATCTACATTTCTTTCCCTTTAGACCAAGGGGTAAGAATGCTACTATACACACCCGGTAGGTTGTATCTTAAGCCTCCATTCCTGTTTAGTGATGGGTTTTCTTTTTTCACAAGATGGCTTCTTTTACACCTCTTTCAAACCATCCCTTCTCCCTGCTAAGAATTTTAACCTCACTGTCCTCAAATTTATGCTTGGTGGCTTTAAGATGCAGATGTACAGCTGACTGGGGACCACTTGTGGCTTCTCTTCTGTGTTGGTAAAGTCTTTTGTGAAGTGGCTGTTTGGTTTCCCCAATATAGTGTTCGTTGCAGCTCTCTTCACTGCAACGAATAGAATACACTACATTGCTCTGTTTCTCTGTAGGCATCTTGTCTTTAGGATTGAACCAATTATACATTAAGACAAAAATTGGTTCATCCTAAAGACAAGATGCCTACAGAGAAACAGAGCAATGTAGCATTCTTACCCCTTGGTCTAAAGGGAAAGAAATGTAGATAGAGCACAGTCTCCAGGACTTATGTCTACAACAAGATCACCCAGTATGCTACTGGATCTTGTTCACAGGTAGCCAGGGCAATTTACCAGTGAATTAGTTAGGGGAGCTTGAAACAGTTTAGGCAGGCCCAGTCAGAACAAAAGGAAAGGAAGCTGAGAACAATGAAGAGGAAGCAGAGAACAATAGAACAATAGAAACAGGGAACAATGAAGAGGAAGCAGAGAACAATGGAGAGGAAGCAGAGAACAATAGAACAATAGAAACAGGGAACAATGGATAGGAAGCTAGGGCTTACCAAACCAGTTTTAGGAACAGGTTTCAGGAACAAGTTTGGGTGGGTTTAGCCCCTCCTAGGGGGAGGGCTTATCTTAGTATATAAATACAGCCAGTCTCAGTCTACTTCCATCAGATTGAAAATGACTTTCGGATGAGAGTCGAAACGTCTTGATCTTCGGAAACACTGTCCAGATGACTACTTTGAAGACTTCTACTATTAATAGATCCATGTGAGGCGTTGTCAGTCTAGACCAGGGGTTCCCAAACTTTTCAGGCCGGGACCCCCAAAATAACCGTGTAAACCAACTCGCGACCCCCACAGTAAATATATATACTTTTGTAATAATTTTAAGTTCCAAAACTGTTTAAAATGGGTTGAATTATGTTTATTTTGATAGTGTATTGCTTTATATGAACCCAATTCCCCAAAAAACTGATAAAATGCCAAGTCATAACTGTAATAATGCATTTTAAAATCATCTCGCGACCCCAAGATTTTGCTTCGCGACCCCCCCGAGGGGTCCCGACTCCCACTTTGGGAACCACTGGTCTAGACCATGTCCCATGTTGTTTGTTTTGCCGTGTCTGCAAATTTTTAGAGCAACGAACGACCAAGCCTTTGAGACAAGCCCCAAAACAAGCGAACTATTGCTAAAAAAGTTATTAAAACACTTCAGTAAACAGTCCTCCTTTCCCCTTGATGTGAGAGGAGAACACGTCACGTGTCACAGGAGTGGAGTCTCTGATTGGCTGACGCCGACTACCAACGCGTGAAAGATGGATTTTCCCAACTCCTGCGGCAGCTGCAGATTTGAGCGAATTTGCATCTGCTGCAGCTTCGAGCTTCCAATCCACAGACGCCACATTTTCGGACGCAATACACAGCGAAAATACGCTTGAACGCCCAAGAAGTGGGTTTACATTGACTTAACATTGAAAATGGACGCAAAAACACAAAGACACTGTCCGGTCTGAACGCACCATTACATTTTTCAAGACTCTACTTTCTGTTCCTTACATTTTAAACACGGACTTGTTACATTTTAAGTCCACACACTCCGCTGTGCAATGTTAGCGCTTTGTGAACCGTTGTGATGTCATGTGTTATATTGTTTAGGTCTTTTTCATTGTATCTTACTGCTGTGTTTGGTAATGCATGGTTGTGTGTATTATCATGTAAAAGTGTTGTTCTGTTTGTGCAGAGTGCAGAGCCGGCGTATACGGGGAGCAGTGCAGTCTCACCTGTCCGTCCTGTGGGGGGAGCTATCTGTGTCATCACGTGTCCGGTGTGTGTGAGTGCCCCCCCGGGTACACGGGACACAACTGTGAGCAGGGTAAGACACTGCTGTGCACTACTGAACAGACTGAGCAGGATTTGGAGCTCACACTTGTCTCTGTGCTGTTCCAGTGTGCCCCTCGGGACTGTTTGGGCCTCAGTGCTCGCAGGTGTGTGGACCCTGCACTAACTCGTCATGTGACCCTCGGGACGGGCGCTGTGTGTGCCCCGCAGGCTGGACCGGACCCGACTGCTCCAAACGTCAGTCTCATGTCTAACTACACCTTATGGTTTGTTAAGTGTTGATGCTGGAAAACCTGGATTTATGATTTTCAAACGAAGCACACTACGCAACGTGCTACAGTTGATCAATATTCAGTAACTTCACATTTCTGGAATCATGTAGAGCTCTCTTAAATACTAAGAAGACCAACACACAGCTGTGCAAGAGTAATAACTGGGTAATAACTGGGTAACCTGACTCTTGGTAGATCCATGTGTAGCACTATTGAATTGAAGTTTACTCATTAATCAACCTGGAAACTTGTTAACCCTTTTGGGCACCAGCCTTTTTTTTTTCTTCACTAAAACACAGTCTGATTAAAGTTGTCCAAGAGATGTTTCAAAACCTTTGGATATAATCCATGTATATGTATAGTGCTTCTATGTAGATGTCTTAAAATGAAATGATCAGTAACTATGCTAAAATAGCTTGAAGTGCGTTCATCAGTGGCACCATGTGGTTTGTTGCTGCGATCGGTTCAAACCCTATGACGGTTGTCCAGCACAATGAACTCTCAAAAGGTTATGAACTGAAGTCACAAATACTACAAGAATTCATCTAGAAAAGGCAGATGCATCCAATGGAAGAATGTAGGACTGAGGAGGCTGGTGGTCCTGCTGCTGCGGTGTCTTTATACTACAGCTGCAACAAGTTAATCAATGAATCGCAACTAATCAATTATTTAAATGATCATCAACTAATTTAGTAATCAAATAATCATCATAGGGTTTTATTTAGGTTTCAAACAGGCCATGTACAGAGAAAACAGTAAACACTATAGTTTCTACACCGTCAGAATGTTCTTCAATGGTGTTGCACAAGAAAAATACAGACTTGAACAAGGTAATAGAAAAAAGCATCTAAAATCAAGAAAATGTATTTTATTTGAGATTAGAGATTAGACTAGAACAAGCAAGTTTTATTCTTATTTAAAGTGAAGTGACAATTTTATGCAAGTTTTATATTGTTTGTTCCATTTGCAAATCATATCTTAAGACAGTTAAAACTTAATCAAAACAAGATTAAAGTATCAAGCACTCATAAACTCATTTCCTTTTTTAAGATGTTACATTTTTCCATTGTAGCTCAGCAGTGTTCAAGTTACTCATACTCTCTAAACAACTAATCGGTTATTTAAATGAAAGCGTTTTTCTTCTATATCAGACAACTATCGGTAAGAGATGGTTTATTACCTGACTAGTTTCGACGGGTCACTTCCGTCTTCGTCAGAGGCGTCGCACGTCGCCTAGGTGACGTGTCTTATCAGCTGCTGTTCCCAGGCGTGGCCAGCCCAGCGGACCCGTGAGGTCTACCGGGCTGACCACGCCCCCCGCCGCTCGGTGGTCGCTGGAGAAGGCTGCTCCATGTACAAGAGAGTTGGAAAGCTGATGTATGAAAAATCATACATCGGGGAAACAGGGAGAGCTTTTAACATCAGGAAAAATGAACACAAAAAGGAATGCGAGAAAGAAACAACAGGACGTTTAACAAGAGCCGAACGACAGAGAGCGCAACAGGACAATTTGAAGTCAGCAATATCAGACCACTGCAAACGGGATAACCACATTATAGACTGGGACAATGCGCGAATGATCAATCAAGAAACCAACAAATACAAACGATGGATCAAAGAAGCAATAGAAATCAGAAAGCGAGGCCCACGCACTTTGAATCGAGACGAGGGAGCTTTCCAACTCTCCTTCTCCAGAGACCACCGAGCGGCGGGGGGCGTGGTCAGCCCGGTCGACCTCACGGGTCCGCTGGGCTGGCCACGCCTGGGAACAGCAGCTGATAAGACACGTCACCTAGGCGACGTGCGACGCCTCTGACGAAGACGGAAGTGACCCGTCGAAACTATTATCTTACCTAGTCAGATAATAAACCATCTCTTACCAATACTTGTCTGATATAGAAGAAAAACGCTTTCATTTAAATACTTTAAGAAGACATGATGAACATCCCTAACCAACTAATCGGTTAATCAAAAGAATAATCATCCAACTAATTAATTACCAAAATAACTGTTAGTTGCAGCCCTGTTCTCCACACTCTGCTGTTGTGGTGTAGATCACGTGTGTGTTGTGTGTCTGTCCACAGCCTGTGAGGCCGGTCGCTTTGGTCCGTTCTGTGCTCAGACCTGCTCATGTGCGCCCCCTCTGGTGTGTGATCGAGTGAGCGGCCAGTGTGTGTGCAGCGGGACCGACTGTCAGCCTGGTACAACACGCACACTAACACACACATAGCCTGGAGACTAAGGGCGTATTCAGGCCTATAAAATTTGGTCGGATTTAAACGGTCCAGAATTTGTTTCCACGGACTTTTTTCAGGTCTGAATAAAGACGAGGGAATTCTGATCTGAATCAAACAATCGGCCCGAGACCACCTCTTCAGGTCGGTCTCGGGCCGATTGCAAACAGATTCTATTGCGGATCGTTTATGGTCTGAATACAAACAGCCTCGATCTGAAACAAACACGTTAAACAAGCGCTTTTTTGGACTTGACGAGCCACCATCACAACGCAGAGAGACAGGAGAAGGGCTGTCCGCTCATATATTGTATTGTATTCTAAGCATAAGTTCCCACCTGCGCTATTTATTCTGTTCTCTACATCGGTCTGAAAACTTAAAGATTTTCTCGCGCTTGTTTCTATCTAATAAAACACTTTCATTCTTTCATTCTTAACCCTGCATGTTTGCACAATAAACAGCAAAACAGTAACGCTTGGACAGCCTTCTTACCGGGATGGAGCAGAGACGAGGCTCAGTCCATTTAAATCCAAATGTCCAGAAAAAAAAGAAAGCACAGACAGGCAACTCTTCCATCATGAGCACCGCTGCGCCCGGTCCCGCTGGTACATGGAGCAGTCCTCTGCGTTTGCGCCAAATCCTCGCAAAATACATCCTCCCCGCGAGCGTCAGGTCTGCCGCACACACACCCAGGCTCCTGCCGCTTTACTGGCTCTACTGCTGGACTGGAGTCTGGGTTTGGACCCAGACTCTCTTTTCCACACTGACAAATAGACCTAATTCTAAGTCTATTGACCCTATTTTGTCCCGCCTACTTTTCTAGGACGTGCACTTCCTGTTTAGCTGCATTTAGCCTGTAAATTTCAGTCGATAGGTTTATTTTAACTGTCACTATATTTACTTAAAATTGCCCCACAAGACAGACAAACAAACACAATAGTTACCTTAACAGAGCTAAACAGGAAGTGCATTTCCAAGCCAAGTGGGCGGGACAAAATAAGGGTCAATAGCAGTTATCATAAGGCTGTTATGATGATGAACGAATAACGAGCTGCTACTTTAATATAAAGTCTAACTTATCCACAAACACTTCTTGTGAGAAGCCACGCCCCTACGTCAGATCTGTCCAATGAGAGTGCTGGTTCTCACATATGTGCGTCTGTTTACGTTTTAAGGTCTACTTGACATGAGCGCAGTGAGAATACGAACCGAACCAACTGATTCAGATCAAACAAGCGGACTTTTGCACTTGTCTGGTCTGAATACACCCTAAAGCTCTACATCTGCTGCTTTCAAACTTTTCTAGTTCAATAAAAAATAAAATAAAATCAATAAACTAAACCACAGCAAACGCCAAATTTTATAAGTTTATATTCTAGTTCAGTGTTGCAAAGTTTGATTGAAACATTGTCCTCTTTGTCCAGAGCCCACAGAGCAGGCGGGCAGTGTGATGGTGCCTCTGCCTCCCAGTGAGAGGGAGTCGTGGGGGGCCATCGTGGGCATCATGGTGCTGGTGCTGCTGGTGGTGCTGCTCCTCGCTCTGCTGCTGCTCTACCGCCACCGACAGAAGCAGAAGAACAACGCCACGCCCACTGTGTCCTTCTCCACCAGCCGCAACACAAGATCAGAGTATGCTGTGCCAGGTAAGCCACGCCCACTGTGTCCTTCTCCACCAACCGTAACACAAGATCAGAGTACGCTGTGCCAGGTAAGCCCCTGTTATCAGTTAGGCTTATTGTTATGAGAAAAATTTCACTAAATTTGAAAAGTAAAAGTATTTAGGCTAAAATTCTCTGGGGGACCACCTCCAGACCCCCTTCCTGGACTAATCGATTAAGCCAATTACTCTAAATAAAATTTGGCTCTCAACCTGTCTTTCAAACACTGGACAATATATTTGGTCTTTTTTTTTTCATTGGGGTTGGTACTAGTCTTGACTTTGGACATTGGGTTCTTTGTTCAGAATTGTTTAGGATCTAGTCATGCCCTAGGTTAAGTACTAGAATGCCAAATGTGCAGAGTGGTTTTGGTAAAGTCTTTAGTCTTCTCTTTGTAGATGTCCCACACAGTTACCACCAGTACTACTCCAACCCGAGCTACCACACTCTGAGAGACAACCGACCCACACTGCCACACCTGCCCAACAACCATGAGAGGAGCATCAAGGTGAGTCTGCTCACACTTACTTCACACTTTATTCATCCATGTAGCCATGAAACCTTCCTCAGAGCGCTCCGAGGAAGGCTTTTTTCATGTAGGCCAATGAAAAACTATCTTCACTACTTGAAAACTCCATCCCTGGAGTGGGAAATTCATTCTCTTCATCTCACCTGATCTTCAGAGCCAGGAGCAGTGTGTTACTGCTGAACAGCCCTCAAGAACCAGCTCCATGATGTTGTGCTTGGCTTAGTCGGGGCCTTAGCTGGAGGATTTGGTGTAACAGTTACTTGATGGTGGAAAACTGGTGTGATGTTCTGTAGTATTTCTGAAGTCTAAAGCAAGCATTTGTAACTTCATGTCCCATCTCCATGGTTACAAGAAAAACAAACAACTCTTCACAAAACCTAAAATTTGTTTGTTTAACATCATAATGTGGTATAAATTCCAAGATGCAAAGCATTTATTTCTGGAAAATTCTTTGTTGCATCAGCTATGAAAAAAGCTATAGCTAACATAGGTAGCAGTAGCTTTTGCATGGTCTCCATGGTTACTAGAGTGGTGGTGTTGTCATTGCCCACTTTGTACCGGAAGCACTTAGTACCTTTAGCTTTATGTCTCTTAATTTTTTTATTAAACACAGACAAAACTAAACTGATAAACACAAAACCTCTTCATCAATTCAACAAAGCGAATGATTGTAAAATGAGATTATTACGTTTTCAAAGCCGTAAATTCCCAATTTAGCTAGTACTGGCTGCTAACTTTTATCTTAAAATGATACTTAAGTATTGTGTTTTGGGTTTTCTATTAGCAAACATTTGTGAGAATCATTCATTAATATCAGTATGTATAATATTAACTGTACACTTACAAATAATGGTTTTACAAGATGTAATTTCGGCCTGCACAGGAGGAGTTGCATTACTATCAGACCTGACTCATGGTACAGTTGACCCAGTTGACTGTTTTTGCATTTTCCTCAGAACACCAATAATCTTCTGTTTGGAAGTCTGAAGAACACCGAGCGGCAGAGGCGAGGTCTGTACGGGATGGACGGCAGCAACACCCTGTCTGCAGACTGGAAGCCCCACCACCCCTGCAACCACTCAGGTCTGTCCCACCGCCCACCAAACCACTCAGGTCTGTCCCATCGCCCACCAAACCACTCAGGTCTGTCCCACCGCCCGCCAAACCACTCAGGTCTGTCCCACCACCCCTGCAACCACTCAGGTCTTTCCCACCGCCAACCCAACTACTCAGGTCAGTCCCACCAATAAACCCACCCAACCAACCAACCAACCAACCAACCACTTATGTCTGTCGCACCACCAACCCAACCACTCAGGTCTGCCCCACCACCAACCAAACCACTAAGGTCTGTCCCACCACCCCTGCAACCACTAAGGTCTGTCCCACCGCCCACCAAACCACTCAGGCCTGCCCCACTACCTTTACAACCACTCAGGTCTGTCCCACCACCAACCCAAAGATTCAGGTCAGTCCCACCGCCCACCCAACCGCTCATGTCTGTCCCACCATCCCTGCAACCACTCAGGTCAGTCCACCACCCCTGCAACCATCACTCCTCATTAGATTTGATGTTTGTTACTCAAACATTTACCAACATAATTAACTAGAGTCCTCTAAGATACAGATTTACAGGAGTGACCAAGGTACAAGAAGATGTAAAGAATTGTATTTGTGCAAAAATGTCTAGATTAAATTAGAAGATATTCTTTTAATTTCACTTTATCATAACGTTAAAGTAAGCTTGGTGGAGTCATTTGAGTGTCTGTTGCTTAAATGAATGTGCTTGTTCACAGGAGCGTTTGGAATAGATCGCAGTTACAGTTACAGCGCTGGAGCTGGAAAATATTATCATAAAGGTACCTTATGTTGAATTTGTGTAGGACATTTACTGTAAACCAGGGGTGTCCTCATGCATTGAACCGTACTGAGCAGAGAGAGAGTGCATTTACCTGTGCCCCTGGTGTTCCTCAGAGCTGAAGGAGAGTCTGGCTGTGAGCAGTAGTTCAGTAAACAGTGAGAACCCGTACGCCACCATTAAGGACCTGCCTGGGCTGCCCTTCTGCGGGTCCCTGGATCCCTCCTGCGGGCTCCCCGAGAGCAGCTACATGGAGATGAAGTCTGCTGTTCCCCGGAACCGCTCCTACACTGAGATCAGCCGGCCGCCACCCACCACCCCGCCCCCCAGAGGTACTCACTGAGCCACGCCCACTCAGAGCATGAACTGTAGGCCATGTGAATCATGTTAGTTGTTAGCTTGACTATATTTTCATTATTTTAACTATCAGAAACCGTTGCAAATGTTCTCTGTCAGTTGCCTTGGATCACCGCTGATGAGTTCAACAGTTTGTTAATATTAAAAATAGTAAGTTTATTGTTTATTATTATTCTTCTATTAGCCACTGTCAAAAGTAAACAAATATAGGAAACATTAATATATATATTATATGTGTGGCCATAGTCAAACATCAGTGTTTACCGGTGTTGCTGTAGTTACAGACCAACGTTTGTGCACTTGTGCAGAAGCTTCTGGGCATGTGCTTAGACTTTTGACTCAAATTCAGCAATGACCCAAACTAAGAAATGACAAGCCAACCCTAGTCAGTGCTGAATTAGTCAAAATTCGATGTGCACATTCCCACAAACTTTTGCAACGTTGGTCTGTGACCACAGCAACACCTACAAGGACAAACAACGTAGAATGTGCTGTATTTATCATTTACTTTTAAAACATTTTTATTTTAAGTTAAATCTTTGTTGAGTATTTCTGAAAACACAATAATCAACTTTTAGTAAACTTATAGCAAAGCTTATAGCAAAGAAGAGTCAGCTGACATTATAGTGCAGATGCCAGAAAGAAATTCCACTACATCTGCCAATACCTCACTCTGCTCATATACTTAAACTTATATCAAAACTATGCTAGAACCCACATCCTGACCTGAGTTGTTCATCCACAGAACCTGGCTTCTTCACTCAGGACGACCCCCTGAGTCACTACGACCTTCCTGTCAACAGCCACATTCCGGGTCACTACGACTTACCCCCGCTGCGCCGCCCACCGTCCCCCAGGAGACCTCCATACTGACCCCAGAGAACCACCATACTGACCCAGAAATCCTCCATACTGACCCAGAGAACCTCCATCATGACTCAAGAGAACCTCCATACTACTCCAGAGAACCTTCATACTGACCCAAGAGAAAATCTATCATGACCCAAGAGAAAATCCGTACTGACCCCAGAGAACCTCCATGCTGACCCAAGAAAAACTCAATACTGACCCCAGAGAACCTCCATCATGACCCAAGAGAACCTCCTTACTGACCCAGAGAACCTCCATCAGGACCCAAGAGAACCTCCATTCTGACTTAGAACATCTCTATACTGACCCAGAGAACATCCATCATGACCCAGAAAACCTCCATACTGACCCAAGAGAACCTCCATTCTGACCCAAGAGAACCTCCATCATGACCCCAGAAACCTCTGTCCTGACCCCAGAAAACCTCCATCATGACCCGAGAGAACATCCATCATGACCCCAGAAATCCTCCGTACTGACCCCAGAGAACCTCCATCATGACCCAAGAGAACCTCTATACTGACCCCAGAGAACCTCCATCATGACCCCAGAGAACCTCCATATTGACCCAAGGAACCTCCATACTGACCCAACAAGACCTCCATGCTGACTCCAAGAGAACCTCTATACTGACCTAAGATAACCTCCATCATGACCCAAAAAAACCTCCATCATGACTTAAGATAACCTCCATACTGACTCAAGAAACCTCCATAGTGACCCTAGAAATCTCCATACTGACCCAGAGAACCTCCATTATGACCCAAGAGAACCTCCTTACTGACCCAAGAGAACCTACGGACCCCAGAGAACGTTATACGGACCCAAGAGAACTTCAATCATGACCCAAGAGAACCTCCATACTGACCTTAGAACATCTCCATACTGACCCAACAAGACCTCCATACTAACCCAGAGAACCTCCATACTGACCCAAGAGAAAATCATCATGACCCAAGAGAAAATCCGTACTGACCCAGAAACCTCCATACTGACCGAGAAAAACTTCATACTGACCCAGAGAACCTCCTTATGACCTCAGAGAACTTCCATACTGACCCAAGAGAACCTCCATCATACCCCAGAGAACCTTCATACTGACCCAAGAGGAAATCCGTACTGACCCCAGAACATCTCCATACTGACCCAACAGACCTCCATACTTATCCCAGAGAAAATCCCCACTGAAGAACACTGACCCCAGACGTAACAGACCTGCGTGGACCTGCGTGTGGACCTTGTGCGGTCCTTGTGGTAAAGCAGACCATAGACTGCTGCATGTGCACAAAAACATGAGGAATGTAGATTTGGGCTTCTGTCTGTGGCTTTTTAGGGTCAGAGCCACAACTGTCTCCAGTTGTTCTCCAACATCAAGGTACAAAAACACACAAATGTTTACTAAATGTAAATACAATTGACATATATATATTTTAAAATGTAAAAAGCACTTACAGATTATCATGTGGAGGAATATTGATATGAAAGTTGTGTGGCCTTTTTAAATGTATGAAATTGAAAAATGCATCACATGTCTTGCCCAAAAATGCACGATAATGTTCCCCGGTGGAATCTGAACTGGTTACCCTCTGGTTTATAGGCAGATGCTTAACCGACTGTACTACTGCTGCTTTTTGCTGAGGGACAGAGGAGTCTGATGTATATGATTGTTAGTAACAAACAAAATGCACATAATGGTACTTAAGGACAGATGCTATAACAATAATTTACAGCTGCAGTGACTGATATTTTCAATTTGTCCAACAAATTTCCAGCTCACAATGATCCTTTTTACTAGTCATTATTCACAAATGTTTATTTTTTATTTTAAAACTATAATTACAACTTAAAAATATCTTTTTACAAACAGCAAAGTGAAACTGGAGTGTATGAGAACTAAAAGTCATAAACATGTCTTGAAAAACGGCCATTGATATCACTCGACAAAATTTAAAAATAGTGGTATTGGCAAAAAAACATATGGTAAATCTTTACCATCGAGACTGTTGGTTTTGCAAGAGAGCTTGTGTCAACATTTGTTTCTTTCTTAAATATTATAACAAAATATTACAATAAAATAATGCCTTGTCCACACGAAGCCAAACTCAGGCGTTTCAGAACAAATGTTTGACCTAAACCACACATCGTCCACACGAAGCAGGAGTTTAAGAACACTGGAAATAATCTTTCTGAAACCAGGTCCCAGAATGAAAAGATCTCAAAACTTTTTAGCGTCTCTGCAGTTACGCTGAAAACATCTCTGTCCCAGAATCACATCTCGTCTGCAGACTTTACTGACCTTTATATGAGTTCACTGCGAAAACTCTGCGGCTCATTTCACCATAAAACAAGCTTAAAATTAAATAAATCCCTTTCAATCTCCATTAAATCCGTTTCGAAGCTTTGCCGTAATGTCCCAAAGAATCTGAAGTCTGTGTCTCTTTGCAGGTTTTAGATCCCTGTTGTTCATTCAGAATGTTTATCAGTTTAAAAGAGTTCTCTGCTAAGTTTGTAACTGTTATTTCTAGTTTCTTTCTGTGTCAGCGTCACAGCGCCACACTCTGGTCAGTTACAGGCATCACACCAGCTTCAGGCTGGTTTTTACTGATTCATGTGGACGCTCACAAATTCTAAGACAGCTCCATGTTTATGTAGATCGTTTTTAAAATCTTGTTTTGTCTTCGTGTGGACAAGGTATAAATAGCCCATAATTTACAGAAACATGTGAGTAATAATGACAATGTGTTACTCCAAAGGTCCGACACAGAGAACAGCCTAACCCTGCAGCCTTTGGCCCTGTAAACATGGACAAAAAGAGCCAGTTCTAGTGGATTTTAAGGAGGGAAAAAATAGGGAGATTTAGACGCAAGTTATTTTATGTTTGCTAGGCCAGTGTTTTTCAACCAGTGTGCCGGGGAACACTAGTGTGCCTTGAAAATTGTGTCAGTTTTCAATATTCAATCTATAAAATAAGCTTAATCAGATTTATTAAAGGGGACCTATTGTGTTTTTTTAAAACTATTTAGTATGAAACTAGAACTTGTGCAGATTAGTAATTTATCTTTTGTTCATTGTAAAACACAAAGTTGATCTAAAACAACTTAATAATAGAAGCAGCTCTTTGACTTCCTGTTCAAAACTGCAGAACTGATAAGCCCCGCCCCTTCATTTTAAAATGTACTGTAAAAAGCAACAGATTTTTTAAAACTATTTTTTATTGTTGGAAAGTGGCTCTGAGACAGTTCTGAATCATATAAGCTTAGAGATTTCTGAGCACTTGACCTCCAGCTGAAGAACAATACAAGATTACTCCAACATGTTAGGTTTTTTTTTTTAGCCACATTTGAATAAGTGATGTCCCGGAAAAAAAAAAAAGGTTGGGAAAGACTGTGCTATGAAAAAAATCAAATAAGAATAATAATCCTAAAATATCCTAACTAGGATTCAATTTGTGAATAGTAGGGCAAATCTTTGTCTTGACTTTTAGTGAAATTGCAGCGATCATAGGCACTTTCATGACCAATTCTGTTTTTTTTAAAATGTCATTAAGTTGAATTCTGTGCTAAAGCCACTGCCAGACGCTGGTCACTGCCACCTCTGTGTATAACTTGTGTCTTTGTATCTTTGACTGTTTGTTCTAAGCTGTAAAAACCATGTGTGTGTGTGTAAATATGTAAATAAACGATGTGCGTTATTCAAAGAAGCACAAGCTCAGCAGGTGTGAGAGTTTTACTGGGAGTCAAAGAAAGAACAGGCACAAAGCAAAAGTTACATTCACAATGGTTTCTCAGATTCTTTATAATAAGTATTTCAGCATCTGCAGCACCAGAGTTTTTTTTTTTTTTTTTTTTTGGCACATAATACACACAAACAGGGCTCGGACACAAACCAAACACGACTTTTTCGATAACTCTTCCCAACTTTTCCATGTCCATGTATCACTTCTCATGTTTTTAATCAATTACAAAACAGATTTAGACCAAATACAATGTTTGCATTTATAAATATGACACTATTCCCTTTCCAGAGTCAATTAAAGGTCTGGATGATGCGTACAGTCATATTCCCTGTGTAACTTTTACTGTGGAAAAAAGCACCACTTGTTACAAGACTTGTTTAGAAAAATCCATTATGTGATAGTCAATGTGTCTCCATGGCGACGGAGGACACCATCATACCAAGGTATAGGTCTGATTGAATCCATGTTTTTTATCTCTTCGTTCGAACTCAAATTATAAAAAGAGCAACACAGATGGACAGAAACCTCTGCTGTACAGTTATAGTGCATTCAGACAGGACAGCGTTGGAGCGTCCAAGGCGTTACATCAGGACCGACACTGGTCATAGACAAACGAGGAGGCTGCCTAGGGAGTCCTATAATTGCAGCCATAATGAAATGAAAATAAACTCCACTCATAAGCTATAGAAGTTCTGCACTGACATAATTTTATTCCAAAAATGTTTACATTTAGAATAAGTGCCATTTCTTCAATGTATTTCTTTGTTGTCGTGGCAACGGCTTGTCTGCTAATTATTTAGGACATTTTAATTGCAACAAACAGACTCAGAATGATATTTTTTATGAAGAAAAAGGTAGTAAGTTCAACTGTGTGTGATTTCAATGTCTGATAAATGTGAGAAGCTCAAGTCTTGCTGTTTATCTGCTTTGCTACAACTGTTTACTTGATTTTCTCTTTTTACATGTCAGTTACAAACCCAGTGCTCAGTAGACTTGTGGTGGGTTGAATTTGTTATCAAACTGTAGTTTATTTTTCCTGTTTTAGCTGAATATTGAACGCTTACAAGAGAAAATGTCCTTTCTCTCCATTAACTCTCACTCAGCATGAACATTTAGAATGATGTCATGTCACCTGCAGAACCTCTATTAGCCACTTTTTATTTATTTTCATTGAGTTATTACCACTAACAGCTAATGAACTTATACAATTGCAAACTGTGGCGACTGAAGCCTCAAAAAATGTGAGGTTATTGTCCAGGCTTTAGTATTTCTGTGCAAGAATGAAGCTTATTGGCTAAGTTCAACACTGCAGAGGGAGCAGTGGCAGAAAGGAGAGGGACTGTTAGAAATCTTGCCTAGGGCACCAAAAGGACTAGGGCCGTCCCTGCGTTACAAGTCAATGTAATGTGCGTTTTGAGGCGTGCACAGTGAATTTGCATCCAGCCTTGTCAAAATTCACTTTTTCCAGGCGTCTGCTGATGCCACATCTTGCAAAGTAGACACTCGAACCTGCGTCGCACACTTTGGCCTCATCAGATGTCGACGCCAGAGTTGGGCACTGCTGAACTTTTGTGGTCTGAACGTGGCATCCACCAATCAGACACAACTCTCCTGTGACGTAGTGACATACTATTCTCCTCTCATATCAAGAGGAAGCAAAAGATCAATTGTTTTTTTTTTTTTTTCAAAGGCTTGGACGTTTGTCTCTCTCTGAAAATCTGGCAACCCTGACACGGTAAAATAAACAATACAGGACATGATCTGAACTGACACAGAGCTTGCATAATCTATTAAAAAATGCTCATTGTGGTGTTTAAAACTGCTGTACAACAGAGCAATAGACGAGGACAGCGACAGCAAGAACGTTATGCTATCGAGTAAGTTAGCTACGTTTCATTAATGCAGCAAGCTTCCATTTCTCTCCCTCCATCTCTCTCAACATAATCTGCCTACTTGCAAAACACATTTTTTCGCAAAAAGCTGGAACACAGAGAAGCGCGTCGATGTGTAAAAAGTGTCCTTGTCCTCCCTGATGTGCGTTGGGGAGTTAAGGGCATCTATTGAGGCGTCAGCTTTTGAAAATATTCAGCGTCAAAATTCACTTCAACTCACAAAATTGGACGCTTCAATGCTGTCCGATCTGAACGCAGCATTAGCGACGGCCAATGTCAGTTGGACCAATCACAGAGCACCGTTGAGGTTTGGCTGAAAGTGCCAAAAGTGCCTATTAAAACAAATAAGGCGACATTTATTTGAATAAAGGATCCCATTTAAAATACAAGTCTGGTCTTCAGCAGAGGTGTGGACATGGACCCTCGACTTGATAAAATGGACTAAGACTTGGGACTTGGAGCTCTTAGACTTGAGACGACTTGATGTTTTTCAAAATATTATGTCATTTTACGATTTCCATTCCATGCCATTCTTTTTGTCTTTACAGAAAAGCCTTTTAAATGGGATAATTAGTAAAAATCAAAGAAACACATTCTTCAAAACAATTCCAAAGACTGTCCGAACCCTGATCTAATCTTTGGCTTACACGATTCACTTACTTTTTCTACTTTGGTGCAAAACAATGAGTCATACTACAAACAAACACATGGGGGCAGTATGACGGACTCAAAATGATTACAGTTACACTGAGTCAAGGCACTTAAACAAGGATTTCTCCTAAATCATTTCTCACAATCGCTTAAAGCTGCCCTCAAAGCAAAAAGCAATATTTATTTGTTCAAATGACTGCAAACCAACCTTATTGACTTGATTGAAACCAAATGTGGCAATATAAGAGTCAAATTTTCTCTTAGTGTCATAATGTCAAGTCATTTTTTGTTCAAATAAATATTAATTCTTGCAGTGCTTAAAGGTAATTAAAAATACCAAGGTGAAAATTGCATAGCTTTTTACAGTACAAGAATTCAAGTACAAAAAAAAAAAAGTAAAAACGCAAACTAAAACAGAAGGAAAGCAGAAGGTTCCTGTCGTCCTACAGGAAACAGCTCAACCACAAAGCCCCAGAGCGTACAAAAGATTGGATTCAAAACAGGTGAGAGTGGTCCAGCGGAGAGTTCTACATGACGGAGCAGCTCTCGGGATTCACGCGGCTCTGGAAGAGAACAGAAATGGTCAATGTTTAGAGTGAGCAGCAGGTCTGATTGACAGCTATCAAGGCTCGTTGTTAAGAGAAGAGGTGCGTACATTCTACAACAGTCAATCTTTCACACAAAGATCAAGATCAAGTTAGTGCTTCGGGACTCAATGAATATCTTATCTGGGACAAAATCAGGCTACATTAGCCTTTGTACTTGTTTAAAATGAGACTAAACAAGTCTCAAAATAAAGTAAAGAATGGATAAGGTCAATCTAAAAAAATCACCCATAAGAACCCAGAGCCCTAAATCCTTGGAGGAAATGATGTGAGGCACAACACAGACTAAATGGAGCCCAAATAAGACATTTCAGATTTTTTACTTTTTTTTTTAGTGTCAGAGATCTGCAGTGTAACTTAGATGAGACACTGGGCGTCAATGGAGTCAAATCTAAATGAAATGTTTTAAATGGATTTTCCATTGAACATGTTAATCTCCAAAATACTGCCCCCTATTGACCAGAAAATAACTGCAGCAGCATACAGGGAGATTGTCCAGAGTAAAAGTTGTCGTTGTTTGAAACAAAACAGCAACATAATTACTTTTTACACACAAATGTGTCATGGTATTTGCATTCCAACCAAAAACTATTGTTTCCAGCTGTATTTTCCTCAAGATTTAACTTATCTAACCATAAAACAACCACAAAATAAAGAAAAACTAATAAATGAGTCATATGAGACCAGTTTTAAACAATATACTTATCACTTTGTGGCAAATGTTGAAAATAAATTTTGTAGTAATTTGTCAAAAGTCCATGGGAAAAGTACTTGCCCCAGAGCAGGAGCTAAGTTGGTCCCCACATGGGCTTCCTGGTTCTATGTGGGAACACGCCAGAAAAGGGCCCAAGGACTAAAAAGATTACAGGAACAACAAAAAGTTTCTGGAGTGTGAAAACGCCTTTAGTTCAACTCATCTGGCCTGGTTGCATTAGTCCTACTTGACTAGCCTGGTTGTTTTAGTCCTACCTGTCTGGGCTGCTTGCATTAGTCCTACCTGTCTAACCTGGTTGCATTAGTCCTACCTGTCTGACATGGTTGTTTTAGTCCTACCTGTCTGGGCTGGTTGCATTAGTTCTACCTGTCTAACTTGGTTGCATTAGTCCTACCTGTCTGGGCTGGTTGTTTAGTCCTATTCTCTGGGATGGTTGTTTTAGTCCTACCTGTCTGGGCTGGTTGTGTCCATGAAGTAGTGTCCCCGAGCCCCTCCGGTAGGCCTCCACCGCAGCCCCCGCTCCTCTCTGAGGGTTGACCGCAGGCGTCGCAGATGACGTGCGACTGCGCAGGTTGTACTCGTGCTCCACTTCACTGGCGGCCTGCAAAACAGCAACACATCTGCATGTCAAACCGGCTTTACGAAAGAGTACAAGTACACAACTGTAGGAAGTATTCTGAAGGAGTTGTGTATTTTTAAGTCACAGTTACCGATTCTTCGTCGTCTTCAAGCAGAGTCGTGGTCATTTTTCTAGAAGCCAGTTCCTGCAAAATATACACAGGTTACTCATACTATTCTTTGTACTTTTTAATGAATCCATATGTTAAGAATAGAAGTTCAAGATGAAGAGAAAGAAGTGCTTGTGCAAAACCTTGTGCATATGCGTGTGGACATACACACGTGGACCTGTGGGTGGTAATAACCTATTCACTTGACCTCGCACACATTTATCGACCAACCCAGTAGTTCAAATCAGACCGAGGTTAGGGTAGACAAGAATTTTCACTTTTCATCACAACCCTCCTATTTATCTGGAGTACCACAAGGCTCAGTTTGCGACCCCTTCTTATTCATTTCCTTTGTTGCCTCCAAGCTAAATATCAGAGAGTAAGTCACCTAAGTGCAAGTCACAAGTGAGTCTCACCCAAGACACATAAAGTCATTATTCTCAAGTCAAGTCAAGTCTCAAGAAATGAAGGGTCAGATCACAAGCCAAGTCTTTTAGGAATCATAAGCCAAGTAAGTCACAAGTTATGAAAAGTCAAGTCTCCCACTTCTGCTGAATAAAAATTGCATGGTTATTATATTATTATAGTTTTGACAATGTTTTTTTCTTTTTCATTCAAGAGTCATAATTACAATGAATGAATCACTATGACGTCGACTGAAAAGGGCAGGACTGTGGAGTGATTGAGCGGTTAGAAGACAAGTGAGGACATGAGGACACAGCCTATGTGGAACAGGAGCTAAACTACAGTAATTTAGTGACCACTATAAAAGACCGCATTAGCAGGTCTGGCGTCCTCTTGATTTCACTTCCTGTGGGTGGTTCTTGAGTTCACATCGGTAGTTTCATATGTTTACTTTATTATAACTTGTACCTAAAGCAAGACTTGTATACTCTGTACAGCGCTGTTGTGAAGCAGCGCCCTGGTTGTTGTCCAACTCTCAGTGCTGGAGTCCTCGGTGCAGCTGGTACTGGGTCTGTTGGAGTGAAGTGCTTGTCTGGGATCAAACTACATGCAAAATAGGCTTAGCGTTGTTAGTTTCGATGTTTAGCTTAATAATTTCTCTCCATTTAGGACTTGCAACGGCGCTGGCCTTCTGTGCGCTGTTTTTTCCAGTGCAACTGCTGATTACAACTCCGACTTAAAACTCATTTAGGCTGCCTCGGCCATGTGCTGCCTCTGTGGACCGTCCATGTGGACGTGGATGGACCTTAAACTGCTTTGAACTCATGGACTGGTAACAAACTTGAAAAGTGAACTGAAACTAAAATGTGAAAATTCCACAGAAGTCAACTTTAATTTATTAAACACCCCACATTGCACATTTTGGCTTGTTGTTGGCAGAGTATCATCAAATTAATTTATATTTCTAAATTGTTAACCCTGGATTCCACACTAATTTACATTCAGGACCAGATCCAGACTACAGCACAGTTTGAGAAGTGCAGGCCGTGTGTGGTGTGGACAGGAGCAGACCTCTCGCGGTTTTAAATCGTTAAAACAGAACTACATGTGTGTCCAGGACAACCTCTCCGCTGGCGTTGATCAGAGTAGTCTCCACTTGGTCCCCGGTGCTCAGGAGTCCTGGCTCTTCCAACCCAGGTCTGTGGGGGGCTGTGGGTTCCTCCTCCTGAAGCGGCCCAGATCTGACACAAGAGACAGGGAAAGCAGTGAGCACAGGAGGGTGAAGCAAACACATCTTACAACGATTAAGAACACGAGAATCAATCAGTATGTTCTTGCTTCTGTTTGCAACAAGTATTTAAGCCAGTCAATTGTAATCAGGTTCTGAAAGGCTATGAGGAGAGAACATGTACGTACCGTGACAGTAGCTCCAGCCTTCAGAACGAACTTTTGAGCAAACTTGTAGACCAGCGCAGAGCCTCCACCAGCCTGACTCTTCACCTGCCAGCCGCCCAGAGCCTGGTCCTGAGCACACACACAGGTCACCGTGCAATTTTACAACCAGGTTCTGTCTGACCAGGGGTTAAAATGGAAATCAGAAGATGGGGGAACGCTATAGAGATGTTAAAGTAAAGCTCTCACCATAAACTCCACACAGTTTTGAGTGGACAATACACGCACATAAGAGTCTAGAAGGACACTGGCCTTTGCAGTGAAACACAGTCGGTTTGTGACTTGTTCATTTTTTCTTGTAAATGCCAAAAATAACTAAACTGCGCATGCGTTATGCAGAAGAGCCGCTCTCTGTCTGATAGCTGGGGAATTTGTTTGAATAAAACAACACGGTCGAGAAACTGTTTGGATCAGGACTGAAACGACATGACAGACATCTGGCTTCTGAACCTTTCTTCGGTTTCTTCACCTGAATGTAACTTTTAATGGTCTAGGATCGAATTTCATCACAAATGTTGATTTAGCGCAGAACTTTTTTTTCTGACAGTGATAATCTTATAGTTAGCTGACACGAGCTTTTTGACTTGTTTCCACTGTTTGTGTCTATGAGCGGCGCCTCTTTCTGGAGGCAGGGTGCACGCGCATCGCCCGTGTTGATAAACAAAAATCCCTCTATACATACAGTTTAACAACTAGAAATAGCTTCAGGTTTAATGTCACTTAACTATTAGGTTTGTGTACTGTTTCACACAGTGACGTTTTAAGAGACAAGTACCTAACCATGAAAAAAAAGCACTTTTAAAATAATATATAAATGAATCCGGGGGTCTGGTGGTCCTCCCCAGGAATTAGGAATAAAATAGATCATTTGGGCTATTTTAGTTATCTACCTGCTTACTTGCCTACAACTTTACTTTTTAACAAATGAGGTGTTTATTATTTAGACCAGGGATGTCCAAACACTTTTTTTGGCCCTCAAACTTCCTGCTTAATTGGCTCAAATTACAAAATGTATAGCTTTTAATGTCAAATTTGAGCAACCCCTGGTTTAGACTATGGCCACTAAAGGAGGCCTACTGTCCAATTCAGCTAGGTGACTAAAATTTTATGAATGAAGGACTGAACGCATGAGGATAATTATAAGCATTATTTACAGCAGAATTGAGAAGCAGCCTGATACAAACAAGTCCACACGACACAAGGACAACAGTTTTGAATGTGCTTTTGGACTCTTGAAACTAGGGAGACCAGCTTATTGTGAGCCTGGTCACGGAGGCAACAATCTGAGCAGTGAGTCTTACGGGCTTATCCCACTACATGCAGCTCCGCTCCGCTCCGTTCCGACTGCCAGATCAACTGCGCAGCTGTTTTAATGAACGAAAAAGTTCATAGTTTAACATAAGTTTCTTTGATATTTGGACACAGCAGACTGTTAACTACATAATATGTCACTGACACATGGACAGGACAACGTTCGTGCTCGTAACAGTTTAAAGCCTCTTACCCTCCGCGGAGGAGGAAAGCACGCGTCCTTCTGTTGTGAACACGTGAAACACAGGAGTCGTCTGTGCTCCTGATATAGTTATTGATGTTCAACGGGGACTTTTATTTCACAAACTCGTGTTTTTGCGCATGCTCTTCTTGAGCTCCTCGGGGCAACGCAGCCCTGCGGAGCGGACTGGAGCGGAGACAGTAGGCGAGGGGTCTGCGGCAACTTTCGGAGGCGGACCGGGGCGGAGCGGAGCGCAGATGCATGTAGTGGGATCCCCGCGTCAGTTATGAGGGTGACTAGGTAACACTTTAGGTCTAGTTCTGGATATGATTGTCTTGGAGAAGCACCAAGGGAGAAGCTGATGATGTAAATGTAGTGTGATCATACATTTTGTGTTCTTGAGGAGATGCACTCAACATACACTAAGCATGTGAACTGTGTTGCAAATAACTGAATATATGCATAGTAAATATTGTATTGTATTGCACGTCCATTTTTATTCCTCTTAAGAGCAGTCGCGGTTGAAATACCTCGTCAACTTGTTCTGAGGGGATGAACTTGCCCTCCAGTCCATCTCGCTCACAGTGACCCTGCCGCTGGCCGAGACAAATGGCTGATGCGACCCTGGCTCCAGACAGATGGCGCTCTCCGAGTCCAGATCCGTGCGTTTCCTCTTGGCACTGGCTCCAGAGGAAGTCCTGCTGCGGAGGCCACCTGAGTGCTGGAGCTACCTACTCTGGAGTGCCTGCGAACCGAGAAGCCGTGGTCCCCGTGGACTTCCTGGTGCTGGACGCCGGCTGCCTGCTGCGTCCCAGGAGGTCCTCGTGCTGGATGCCCGCGCTCGTGCGCTTCCGAGGGTCCTGTGCTCATGCTACCTCGAACCCGTCGATTAGACGCACATCGAGTGTCGCGTCGAGCCCAGCTCCCTGGCTCACATCACCTTTGGTAGAATGGCTGAGACGCTCAACGAGGCACACACACGCACAAGTAATACGTTATCTCCTAACGACTACAACTCAATCTTCCCTGCAATTACGTTGAAGAATCCAAATCATAGTTGTAAAACTAACTACTATTTGTCTAAAAACTGATTGCCTTTTTAACCCTCCAGCTCCTTGATTCGTCCNTTGTTAGCTTGACTATATTTTCATTATTTTAACTATCAGAAACCGTTGCAAATGTTCTCTGTCAGTTGCCTTGGATCACCGCTGATGAGTTCAACAGTTTGTTAATATTAAAATAGTAAGTTTATTGTTTATTATTATTCTTCTATTAGCCACTGTCAAAAGTAAACAAATATAGGAAACATTAATATATATATTATATGTGTGGCCATAGTCAAACATCAGTGTTTACCGGTGTTGCTGTAGTTACAGACCAACGTTTGTGCACTTGTGCAGAAGCTTCTGGGCATGTGCTTAGACTTTTGACTCAAATTCAGCAATGACCCAAACTAAGAAATGACAAGCCAACCCTAGTCAGTGCTGAATTAGTCAAAATTCGATGTGCACATTCCCACAAACTTTTGCAACGTTGGTCTGTGACCACAGCAACACCTACAAGGACAAACAACGTAGAATGTGCTGTATTTATCATTTACTTTTAAAACATTTTTATTTTAAGTTAAATCTTTGTTGAGTATTTCTGAAAACACAATAATCAACTTTTAGTAAACTTATAGCAAAGCTTATAGCAAAGAAGAGTCAGCTGACATTATAGTGCAGATGCCAGAAAGAAATTCCACTACATCTGCCAATACCTCACTCTGCTCATATACTTAAACTTATATCAAAACTATGCTAGAACCCACATCCTGACCTGAGTTGTTCATCCACAGAACCTGGCTTCTTCACTCAGGACGACCCCCTGAGTCACTACGACCTTCCTGTCAACAGCCACATTCCGGTCACTACGACTTACCCCCGCTGCGCCGCCCACCCTCCCCCAGGAGACCTCCATACTGACCCCAGAGAACCACCATACTGACCCAGAAATCCTCCATACTGACCCAGAGAACCATCATGACTCAAGAGAACCTCCATACTAACTCCAGAGAACCTTCATACTGACCCAAGAGAAAATCTATCATGACCCAAGAGAAAATCCGTACTGACCCCAGAGAACCTCCATGCTGACCCAAGAAAAACTCAATACTGACCCCAGAGAACCTCCATCATGACCCAAGAGAACCTCCTTACTGACCCAGAGAACCTCCATCAGGACCCAAGAGAACCTCCATTCTGACCTTAGAACATCTCTATACTGACCCAAGAGAACATCCATCATGACCCAGAAAACCTCCATACTGACCAAGAGAACCTCCATTCTGACCCAAGAGAACCTCCATCATGACCCAGAAAACCTCTGTCCTGACCCCAGAAAACCTCCATCATGACCCGAGAGAACATCCATCATGACCCCAGAAATCCTCCGTACTGACCCCAGAGAACCTCCATCATGACCCAAGAGAACCTCTATACTGACCCAGAGAACCTCCATCATGACCCCAGAGAACCTCCATATTGACCCAAGGGAACCTCCATACTGACCCAACAAGACCTCCATGCTGACTCCAAGAGAACCTCTATACTGACCTAAGATAACCTCCATCATGACCCAAAAAAAACCTCCATCATGACTTAAGATAACCTCCATACTGACCAAGAAAACCTCCATAGTGACCCTAGGAAATCTCCATACTGACCCCAGAGAACCTCCATATGACCCAAGAGAACCTCCTTACTGACCCAAGAGAACCTACGGACCCCAGAAACGTTTATACGGACCCAGAGAACTTCAATCATGACAAGAGAACCTCCATACTGACCTTAGAACATCTCCATACTGACCAACAAGACCTCCATACTAACCCCAGAGAACCTCCATACTGACCAAGAGAAAATCTATCATGACCCAAGAGAAATCCGTACTGACCCCAGAGAACCTCCATACTGACCCGAGAAAAACTTCATACTGACCCAGAGAACCTCCTTATTGACCTCAGAGAACTTCCATACTGACCCAAGAGAACCTCCATCATGACCCCAGAGAACCTTCATACTGACCCAAGAGGAAATCCGTACTGACCCCAGAACATCTCCATACTGACCCAACAAGACCTCCATACTTATCCCAGAGAAATCCCCACTGAAGAACACTGACCCCAGACGTAAAAGCAGACTGCGTGTGACCTGTGTGGGACCTTTGTGCGTCCTTGTGGTAAAGCAGACCATAGACTGCTGCATGTGCACAAAAACATGAGGAATGTAGATTTGGCTTCTGTCTGTGCCTTTTTAGGTCAGAGCCACAAACTTCTCCAGTTGTTCTTCAAGCATCAAGTACAAAAACACATAAATGTTTACTAAATGTAAATACAATTGACATATATATATTTTAAAATGTAAAAAGCACTTACAATTATCATGTGGAGGAATATTGATATGAAAGTGTGGCCTTTTTAAATGTATGAAATTGAAAATGCATCACTATGTCTTGCCCAAAAATGCAACAATAATGTTCCCCGGTGGAATCTGAACTGGTTACCCTTGGTTTATAGCAGATGCTTAAGACTGTACTACTGCTGCTTTTTGCTGAGGGACCAGAGGAGTCTATGTATATGATTGTTAGTGACAAACAAAATGCACATAATGGTACTTAAGGACAGATGCTATAACATACATTTACAGCTGCAGTGACTGATATTTTCAATTTGTCCAACAAATTTCCAGCTCACAATATCTTTTTACTAGTCATTATTCACAAATGTTTATTTTTTTATTCTTAAAACTATAATTACAACTTAAAATATCTTTTTACAAACAGCAAAGTGAAACTGAGTGTATGAGAACTAAAAGTCATAAACATGTCTTGAAAACGGCCATTATATCACTCGACAAAATTTAAAAATAGTGGTATTGGCAAAAAAACATTGGTAAATCCTTTACACCGAGACTGTTGGTTTTGCAAGAGAGTTGTGTCACATTTGTTTCTTTCTTAAATATTATAACAAAATATTACAATAAAATAATGCCTTGTCCACACGAAGCCAAACTCAGGCGTTTCAGAACAAATGTTTGACCTAAACCAACACATCGTCCACACGAAGCAGGAGTTAAGAACACTGGAAATGAATCTTCTGAAACCAGGTCCCAGAATGAAAAGATCTCAAACTTTTAGCGTCTCTGCAGTTACGCTGAAAACATCTCTGTCCAGAATCACAATCTCGTCTGCAGGACTTTACTGACTTATATGAAGTTCACTGGAAAACTCTGCGTCTCATTTCACCATAAACCACAGAAGACAAGCTTAAAATTAAATAAATCCCTTTCAATCCCATTAAATCCGTTTGAAGCTTTGCCGTAATGTCCAAAGAATCTGAAGTCTGTGTCTTTTGCAGGTTTTAGATCCCTGTTGTTCATTCAGAATGTTTGATCAGTTTAAAAGAGTTCTCTGCTAAGTTTGTGGAACTCTTATTTCTAGTTTCTTTCTGTGTCAGCGTCACAGCGCCACACTCTGGTCAGTTACAGGCATCACACCAGCTTCAGGCTGGTTTTCACTGATTCATGTGGACGCTCACAAATTCAAAGACAGCTCCATGTTTATGCAGATCATTTTTAAAATCTTGTTTTGTCTTCGTGTTAGGACAAGGTATAAATAGCCCATAATTTCTACAGAAACATGTGAGTAATAATGACAATGTGTTAGCTCCAAAGGTCCGACACAAGAGAACAGCCTGTGTTACTCCAAAGGTCCGACACAGAGAACAGCCTAACCCTGCAGCCTTTGGCCCTGTAAACATGGACAAAAAGAGCCAGTTCTAGTGGATTTTAAGGAGGGAAAAAATAGGGAGATTTAGACGCAAGTTATTTTATGTTTGCTAGGCCAGTGTTTTTCAACCAGTGTGCCGGGGAACACTAGTGTGCCTTGAAAATTGTGTCAGTTTTCAATATTCAATCTATAAAATAAGCTTAATCAGATTTATTAAAGGGGACCTATTGTGTTTTTTTAAAACTATTTAGTATGAAACTAGAACTTGTGCAGATTAGTAATTTATCTTTTGTTCATTGTAAAACACAAAGTTGATCTAAAACAACTTAATAATAGAAGCAGCTCTATTGACTTCCTGTTCAAAACTGCAGAACTGATAAGCCCCGCCCCTTCATTTTAAAATGTAAAAAGCAACAGATTTTTTAAAACTATTTTTTATTGTTGGAAAGTGGCTCTGAGACAGTTCTGAATCATATAAGCTTAGAGATTTCTGAGCACTTGACCTCCAGCTGAAGAATACAAGATTACTCCAACATGTTAGGTTTTTTTTTTTAGCCACATTTGAATAAGTGATGTCCCGGAAAAAAAAAAAAGTTGGGAAAGACTGTGCTATGAAAAAAATCAAATAAGAATAATAATCCTAAAATATCCTAACTAGGATTCAATTTGTGAATAGTAGGGCCAAATCTTTGTCTTGACTTTTAGTGAAATTGCAGCGATCATAGGCACTTTCATGACCAATTCTGTTTTTTTTAAAATGTCATTAGTTGAATTCTGTGCTAAAGCCACTGCCAGACGCTGGTCACTGCCACCTCTGTGTATAACTTGTGTCTTTGTATCTTTGACTGTTTGTTCTAAGCTGTAAAAACCATGTGTGTGTGTGTAAATATGTAAATAAACGATGTGCGTTATTCAAAGAAGCACAAGCTCAGCAGGTGTGAGAGTTTACTGGAGTCAAAGAAAGAACAGGCACAAAGCAAAAGTTACATTCACAATGGTTTCTCAGATCAGATTCTTATAATAAGTATTCAGCATCTGCAGCACCAGAGTTTTTTTTTTTTTTTGGCACATAATACACACAAACAGGGCTCGGACACAAACCAAACACGACTTTTCATACTCTTCCCAACTTTTCCATGTCCATGTATAACAATAACAAAACAGATTAGACCAAATACAATGTTTGCATTTATAAATATGACACTATCCCTTTTTCAGATTTAGTCAATTCATTCCAGAGTCAAACAAAAGGGTCACCGAGGTCTGAATGATGCATACAGCCATGTTCCCTGTGTAACTTTATTGTGGAAAAAGCACCACTTGTTGGAGATCAGTGCGTCTCCATGGTGAACGGTCTGATTGAATCCATGTTTAACACAGATGGACAGAAAAGTTACATAGTGGCTCCGATCTGGCTCTACAAGACAGATTCTATGATAATCACAATATTGCTTGAATCTAGCCAGTGAACTGCTGTACAGTTATGCTGTGTTCAAACCGGAGCTTTGGAGCGTCCAAGACGTCCAGTTTACACTCTAAAGTAAATGTAAACCTGCGTCTTGAAGCGTCCAGCAAATTTGCATACAGAAGTCGAAATTCACTTGTCTGTGTGTCTGCTGATGTGGACTCTGAACCTGCGACGTGACAGAAACTTTACAAAAACACGAGGTCTGGGATCAGAGCGCTGGGGTTCAATTTTGAGGGCAGGCTTTCCGAGCGCTGAGTCAACCAATCACAGAAACCCGGAAATTCACCAAAACAGTGACACGTTAAGCCGGATGTTTTGTAAACATGTAGCACAAGGATATTTTCACTATGAAGCCTCTCAACATGGTTTGCTGCTCAGGTTTTAAGGAATTGATACGTTCATTGTTCAAAACCGAAGCACGAGTCGAATCAGCTACTTTCACCATCTTGAATGTTTTGAAATGGGGCTGAAAGCAACTTCCGACTTTTAGTGTTTCGTGTCAGAATGGCCGTGCTTCATTGGATTGTAATAACATTGGACAGGGAAATTATTGGCCGAGCTCCGGTTTTCAGACCCTTCTGCATTCAAACATGAAGTAATAGAATGTAGGAGGGGCTGACTGGTCAGGCAAGAACTTTCATGGTCTGAACGTGGTGTCCACAAATCAGACACTGCTCTCCTGTGACGAAGTGACATACTGTTCTCCTCTCAGAAAGCAAAAGGTACATTTGTTATTTTTTTTTCAAAGGTTTGGACGCTTGTCTCTCTCTGAAAATCTGGCAACCCTGACACGGTAAACAAACAATACAGGCCATGATCTGAACTGACACAGAGCTTGCATGATCTATTAAAAATGCTCATTGTGGTGTTTAAACCTGCTGTACGACGGAGCAATAGACGAGGACAGCGACAGCAAGAGTGAACGTTATGCTATCGGGTAAGTTAGCTAAGTTTCATTAATGCAGCAAGCTTCCATTTCTCTCCCTCCATCTCTCTCAACATAATCTGCCTACTTGCAAAACAAATTTTTTCGCAAAAAGCTGGAACACAGAGAAGCGCGTCAATGCGTAAAAAGTGTCCTTGTCCTCCCTGATGTGCGTTGGGGAGTTAAGGGCATCTATTGAGGCGTCAGCTTTTAAAAATATTCAGCGTCAAAATTCACGCTTCAACGCTGTCCGGTCTGAACGCAGCATTAGTGACGGCCAATGTCAGTTGGACCAATCACAGAGCACCGTTGAGGTTTGGCTGAAAGTGCCAAAAGTGCCTATTAAAACAAATAAGGCGACATTTATTTGAATAAAGGATCCCATTTAAAATACAAGTCTGGTCTTCAGCAGAGGTGTGGACTCTTAGATTGTGACATGGACCTGAGCTTTGAAGACTTCGATTGAAAAATGGACTAAGACCTGGAGCTCTGAGACTTGAGACGACTTGATGTTTCTCAAAAATATTATGTCATTTTACAATTTCCATTCCATGCCATTCTTTTTGTCTTTACAGAAAAGTCTTTTAAAATGGGATAATTAGTAAAAATCAAAGAAACACATTCTTCAAAACAATTCCAAGGACTGTCCGAACCCTGATCTAATCTTTGGCTTACACGATTCACTTACTTTTTCCTACTTTTGGTGCAAAACAATGAGTCATACTACAAACAAACACATGGGGCAGTATGACGGACTCAAAATTATTACAGTTACACTGAGTCAAGGCACTTAACCAAGGATTTCTCCTAAATCATTTCTCCACAATCGCTTAAAGCTGCCCTCAAAGCAAAAAGCAATATTTATTTGTTCAAATGACTGTAAACCAACCTTATCGACCCGACTGAAACCAAATGTGGCAATATAAGAGTCAAATTTTCTCTTAGTGTCATAATGTCAAGTCATTTTTTGTTCAAATAAATATTAATTCTTGCAGTGCTTTAAAGGTAATTAAAAATACCAAGGTGAAAAATTGCATAGCTTTTTACAGTACAAGAATTCAAGTACAAAAAAAAAAGTAAAAACGCAAACTAAAACAGAAGGAAAGCAGAAGGTTCCTGTCGTCCTACAGGAAACAGCTCAACCACAAAGCCCCAGAGCGTACAAAAGATTGGATTCAAAAACAGGTGAGAGTGGTCCAGCGGAGAGTTCTACATGACGGAGCAGCTCTCGGGATTCACGCGGCTCTGGAAGAGAACAGAAATGGTCAATGTTTAGAGTGAGCAGCAGGTCTGATTGACAGCTATCAAGGCTCGTTGTTGAGAAAAAAGGTTTGTACATTCTACAACAGTCAATCTCAACTTTTCACACAAAGATCAAGATCAAGTTAGTGCTTCGGGACTCAATGAATATCTTATCTGGGACAAAATCAGGCCTACATTAGCCTTTGACCTTGTTTAAAATGAGACTAAACAAAGTCTCAAAATAAAGTAAGAATGGATAAGGTCAATCTAAAAAAATTCACCCATAAGAACCCGGAGCCCTAAATCCTCGGAGGAAAATGATGTGGGGCACAACACAGACTAAATGGAGCCCAAATAAGACGTTTCAGATTTTTTACTTTATTTTTTTATTCGACCCCTAGTGTCAGAGATCTGCAGTGTAACTTAGATGAGACACTGGGCGTCAATGGAGTCAAATCGAAATGAAATGTTTTAAATGGGTTTTCCATTGAAAATGTAATCTTCCAAAATACTGCCCCCTATTGACCAGAAAATAACTGCAGCAGCATACAGGGAGATTGTCCAGAGTAAAAGTTGTCGTTGTTTGAAACAAAACAGCTACATAATTACTTTTTAGACACAAATGTGTCATGGTATTTGCATTCCAACCAAAAACTATTGTTTCCAGCTGTATTTTCCTCAAGATTTAACTTATCTAACCATAAAACAACCACAAAATAAAGAAAAACTAATAAATGAGTCATATGAGACCAGTTTTAAACAATATACTTATCACTTTGTGGCAGATGTTAAAAATAAGTTTTGTAGTAAATTTGTCAAAAAGTCCGTGGGAAAAGTACTTGACCCAGAGCAGGAGCTAAGTTGGTCCCCACATGGCCTATGTGGGAACACGCCAGAAAAGGGCCCAAGGACTAAAAAGATTACAGGAACAACAAAAAGTTTCTGGAGTGTGAAAACGCCTTTAGTTCAACCCATCTGGCCTGGTTGCATTAGTCCTACTTGTCTAGCCTGGTTGTTTTAGTCCTACCTGTCTGGGCTGCTTGCATTAGTCCTACCTGTCTAACCTGGTTGCATTAGTCCTACCTGTCTGACATGGTTGTTTTAGTCCTACCTGTCTGGACTGCTTGCATTAGTCTACCTTCTAACCTGGTTGCATTAGTCCTACCTGTCTAACTGGTTGCATTAGTCCTACCTGTCTGACATGGTTTTTAGTCCTACCTGTCTGGGCTGGTTGCATTAGTTCTACCTGTCTAACCTGTTGCATTAGTCCTACCTGTCTGGGCTGGTTGTTTAGTCCTACCTGTCTGTTTTTTTAGTCCTATTCTCTGGGATGGTTGTTTTAGTCCTACCTGTCTGGCTGATTGTGTCCCATGAAGTAGTGTCCCCCGAGCCCCTCCGGTAGGCCTCCGCCGCAGCCCCCGCTCCTCTCTGAGGGTTGACCGCAGGCGTCGCAGATGACCGTGCGACTGCGCAGGTTGTACTCGTGCTCCACTTCACTGGCGGCCTGCAACAACAGCAACACATCTGCATGTCAAACGGCTTTACGAAAGACGTACAAGTACACAACTGTAGGAAGTATTCTGAAGGAGTTGTGTATTTTTAAGTCACAGTTACCGATTCTTCGTCGTCTTCAAGCAGAGTCGTGGTCATTTTTCTAGAAGCCAGTTCCTGCAAAATATACGCAAGTTATCATACTATTCTTTGTACTTTTCATGAATCATATGTTAAGAATGAAAGTCTAAGTTCAAGATGAAGAGAAAGAAGTGCTTGTGCAAAACCTTGTGCACATCGTGTGGACATACACACGTGGACCTGTGGGTGGTAAAAACCTATTCACTTGATCCAGGAATTCAAATCAAGACCGTCCAAGACAAGAATTTTCACTTTTCATCACAACCCTCCTATTTATCTGGAGTACCACAAGGCTCTGTCTGCGACCCCTTCTTATTCTATTTCTTTGTTGCCTCCAAGCTAAATATCAGAGAGTAAGTCACCTAAGTGCAAGTCACAAGTGAGTCTCACCAAGACACATAAAGTCATTAGTCTCAAGTCAAGTCAAGTCTCAAGACATGAAGGGTCAGATCACAAGTCAAGTCTTTTAGGAATCATAAGCCAAGTAAGTCACAAGTTATGAAAAGTCAAGTCTCCCCACTTCTGCTGAATAAAAATTGCATGGTTATTATATTATTATAGTTTTGACAATGTTTTTTTCTTTTTCATTCAAGAGTCATAATTACAATGAATGAATCACTATGACGTCCACTGAAAAGGGCAGGACTGTGGAGTGATTGAGCGGTTAGAAGACAAGTGGGACATGAGGACACAGCCTATGTGGAACAGGAGCTAAACTACAGTAATTTAGTGACCACTATAAAAACCGCTTAGCAGGTCTGGCGTCCTCTTGATTTCACTTCCTGTGGGTGGTTCTTGAGTTCACATCGGTAGTTTCATATGTTTACTTTATTATAACTTGTACTAAAGCAAGACTTGTATACTCTGTACAGCGCGGTTGTGAAGCAGCGCCCTGGTTGTTGTCCAACTCTCAGTGCGGAGTCCTCGGTGCAGCTGGTACTGGGTCTGTTGGAGTGAAGTGGCTTTCTGGGATCAAACTACATGCAAATAGCCTTAGCCGTTGTTAGTTTCGATGTTTAGCTTAATAATTTCTCTCCATTTAGGACCTTGCAACGGCGCTGGCCCTTCTGTGCGCTGTTTTTTCCAGTGCAACTGCTGATTACAACTCCGACTTAAAACTCATTTAGCTGCCTCGGCCATGTGCTGCCTCTGTGGACCGGTCTGTGGGACGTGGATGGACCTTAAACTGCTTTGAACTCATGGACTGGTAACAAACTTGAAAAGTGAACTGAAACTACTAAAATGTGAAAATTCCACAGAAGTCAACTTTAATTTTAATTGACAACACCCCACATTGCCACATTTTACTTGTTGTTGGCAGGGTATCATCAAATTAATTTATATTTCTAAATTGTTAACCCTGGATTCCACACTAAATTACATCAGGACAGATCCAGATACAGCACAGTTTGAGAAGTGCAGGCCGGTGTGGTGTGTGTGACAGCAGAAGACCTCTCCAGTTTTAAATGTTTAAAACAGAACTACATGTGTGTCCAGGACAAACCTCTCCGCTGGCGTTGATCAGAGTAGTCTCCACTTGGTCCCCGGTGCTCCAGGAGTCCTGGCTCTTCCACACCAGGTCTGTGGGGGGGCTGTGGGTTCCTCCTCCTGAAGCGGCCCAGATCTGACACAAGGGGAAAGCAGTGAGCACAGGAGGGTGAAGCAAACACATCTTACAACGATTAAGAAACCGAGAATTCAATCAGTATGTTCTTGCTTCTGTTTGCAACAAATTTAAGCCAGTCAATTGTAATCAGGTTCTGAAAGGCTTGAAGGAGAGAACATGTACGTACCGTGACAGTAGCTCCAGCCTTCAGAACGAACTTTTGAGCAAACTTGTAGACCAACGCAGAGCCTCCACCAGCCTGACTCTTCACCTGCCAGCCGCCCAGAGCCTGGTCCTGAGCACACACACAGGTCACTGTGCAATTATACAACCAGGTTCTGTCTGACCAGAGGGGTTAAAATGGAAATCAGAAGATGGGGGAACGCTATAGAGATGTTAAAGTAAAGCTCTCACCATAAACTCCACCCAGTTTTGAGTGGACAATACACACACATAAGAGTCTAGAAGGAACACTGGCCTTTGCAGTGAAACACAGTCGGTTTGTGACCTGAACTGATCATTTTTTCTTTGTAAAATTGCCAAAAAAATAATTCGGTCACGTCACTTCGCCTACTGCGCATGCGTTATGCATAAAGAGCCACTCTCTGTCTGATTAGCTGGGGAAATTTTTGAATAAAACAACAATCATCATCAAGTCTGAACCGACATGACAGACATCTGGCTTCTGAACTTTCTTACGGTTTCTTCACCTGAATGTAACTTTTAATGGTCGTAGGATCGAATTTCATTCACAAATGTTGATTTAGCAGCAGAACTTTTTGACTTGTTTCCACTGTTTGTGTATATGAGCGGCGCCTCTTTCTGGAGGCAGGGTGCACGCGCATCGCCCGTGTTGATAAACAAAAATCCCTCTATACATACAATTTAAAACTAAAAATAGCTTCAGGTTTAATGTCACTTAACTATTAGGTTTGTGTACTGTTCACACAGTGACGTTTAAGAGACAAGTACCTAACCATGAAAAAAAGCACTTTTAAAATAATATATAAATAGAATCCGGGGGTCTGGTGGTCCTCCCCCAGGAAATTAGGAATAAAATAGATCATTTGGGCTATTTTAGTTATCTACCTGCTTACTTGCCTACAACCTTTACTTTTTAACAAATGAGGTGTTTATAATTTAGACCAGGATGTCCAAACACTTTTTTTGGCCCTCAAACTTCCTGCTTAATTGGCTCAAATTACAAAATGTATAGCTTTTAATGTCAAATTTGAGCAAACCCCTGGTTTAGACTATGGCCCACTAGAAGGAGGCCTACTGTCCAATTCAGCTAGGTGACTAAATTTTATGAATGAAGGACTGAACGCATGAGGATAATTATAAGCATTATTTACAGCAGAATTGAAAGCAGCCTGATACAAACAAGTCCACACGACACAAGGACAACAGTTTTGAATGTGCTTTTGGACTCTTGAAACTAGGGAGACCAGCTTATTGTGAGCCTGGTCACGGAGGCAACAGTCTGAGCAGTGAGTCTTACGGGCTTATCCCACTACATGCAGCTCCGCTCCGCGCTCCATAATAGTTTTTTGGAAAATTATTTTTTTTTGAATTGGACACAGCAGACTGTTAACTACATAATATGTCACTGACACATGGACAGGACAACGTTCGTGCTCGTAACAGTTTAAAGCCTCTTACCCTCCGCGGAGGAGGAAAGCACGCGTATTCTGTTGTGAACACGTGAAACACAGGAGTCGTCTGTGCTCCTGATATAGTTATTTGATGTTCAACGGGGACTTTTATTTCACAAACTCGTGTTTTTGGCGCATGCTCTTCTTGAGCTCCTCGGGGGCAACGCAGCCCTGGGAGCGGACTGGAGCGGAGACAGTAGGCGAGGGGTCTGCGGCAACTTTCGGAGGCGGACCGGGGCGGAGCGGAGCGCAGATGCATGTAGTGGGATCCCCGCGTCAGTTATGAGGGTGACTAGGTAACCACTTTAGGTCTAGTTCTGGATATGATTGTCTTGGGAGAAGCACCAAGGGAGAAGCTGATGATGTAAATGTAGTGTGATCATACATTTTGGTTCTTGAGGAGATGCACTCAACATACACTAAGCATGTGAACTGTGTTGGCAAATAACTGAATATATGCATAGTAAATATTGTATTGTATTGCACGTCCATTTTTATTCCTCTTAAGAGCAGTCGCGGTTGAAATACCTCGTCAGACTTGTTGCTGAGGCGGATGAACTTGCCCTCCAGGTCCATCTCGCTCACAGTGACCCTGCCGCTGGCCGAGGACAAATGGCTGATGCGAGCCCTGGCGGTTCCAGACAGATTGGCGCTCTCCGAGTCCAGATCCGTGCGTTTCCTCTTGGCACTGGCTCCAGAGGAAGTCCTGCTGCTGGAGGCCACCTGAGTGCTGGATGCTACCTGACTGCTGGAGGTGGCCTGGAGACCGGAGGAAGCGTGGGTCCCCGTGGAGGTCCTGGTGCTGGACGCGGCTGCTGCGTGGGTCCCAGAGGAGGTCCTGGTGCTGGATGCGGCCGCTGCGTGGGTCCCGGAGGAGGTCCTGGTGCTGGATGCTACCTTGGAACCGTCGGAGTAGAGCACTCGAGTGTGGCTGGAGCCCGAGGTCCTGCTCACAGTCACTTTGGTAGAAGATGGGCTTGGAGACAGGCTCAGACTGAGGACACACAGCACAAGTTAATCACGTTATCATCCTAAGGTACTAGCACACTCAACTTTTCCTGCATTACTGTTGAAGGAATACAATGATTTGTAAAAACTCAACTATATTTTGTCTAAAAAGCTGGAGTTGGTCTTTGTACTGTCCAGGCTCCTCTGATTGGTCTAGATAGTTCCTGTGCTCTTTGTGATTGGTACTTGTACACCTCATGCCTCTATGATTGTTCCCTATAGTCCCCATGTTCATTACAGTTGGTCATTGCGGCTCCCTGTGGTTGTCTCTGTAGTTCTGTTCTCTCTTTTGGAGATTCAGAGTGTCAGCTCCTACAAACCTCCATACAAACCTACCGACCACATTTATCAGAGGTCAGGGCCTTGTTACAAGTTATTGTTGAGTTTACAAACCTTTCAGTGTTTTACTGTAGATACAATTTGTGTATAAAACTGCAAACGGCTAGCGAACTTCAACTCCTTTGACTCCAACTGTCTGCTTTTACATGTTACTAGAGAACAGCAAATTACATAAATAACACCGCATAAAAGTTGTAGCGTCACTTCTCTGTGGAGGAGCGTCTGTCACATCGGTGAGTGAATAAGTTCGTAGCATTTCCAGCTACGAATATAGTAGTTTGAAAAACATAATCTCACATCGCCAATGTTGTTTAAAAAAGCTTCATAAGACACAAATCAGTCTGTTTTGCTCATGATTTTGCTGAAAACGCTTGTTTTAGCTGCCATTGAATTCAAATGATTAGCGTTGTCACCTTTACCGGAGGTATGGCGTCGCTTTGTCCGTGTTGAAGCAACTGAACAGAACTGGTGATTGCACGTCCACTAATTATATGTCTATGGTATCAATGACTCGAAAAAAACATTTATAAAAACACTGCTATTGCACTTTTAAAAATGTTATTTCATTCTAGAACTCAAGGTAGTTATGGGCCAGACAGAGCGTAGGGCGCAGTTGTTCCATAAGATATTTAAAATAATATTCCACAAACTTAAAAAAGTGACTAGACCCATTATCCTTTTGTACTGCAACTACAAACTGCATTTAAACAAAGTTGACTTTAGCTGCCCTCCATCTGACTGAAATACCATTGACCTGTAGAATGTTGTGAGCTTTTTGAAAGTCTTAATGCTCTTTACTGTTGGTCTGTGGGCTCATCATGCTCCCTGCAGCTGGTCTCTGTGGTCCTTATGCTCCCTGCAGCTGATCTCTGCGGTCCTTATGCTCCCTGCAGCTGGTCTCTGTGGTTCTTATGCTCCCTGCAGCTGATCTCTGTGGTCCTTATGCTCACCAATGGCTGGTCCTTGTGGTTCTTATGCTCCCTGCAGCTGGTCCCTGAGGTCTCTGCGCTCCTGCAGTTGGTCTCTTTGGTTAATTTTCTCTTTGTGGTTGATCCCAAAAGTCCCTGTGCCTCTCCACACTTAGTCCCAGAGGTTCTCACCCCCCCCATTGTTGCTCTCTATCCTCCCCTTGTCCCTCCCTGCCTCTCACCGCTCCTCCTCGCCCTCCAGCAGCTTCCTGTAGGCGTTGATCTCCATGTCCAGGGCCAGTTTGATGTCCAGCAGCTCCTGGTACTCGTCGAGCTGCTGCTGCATACGTGCGCTGAGCTCTGCCATCTGCTTCTCCTTCTCCTCCAGACGCCTCCTCATCATGTCCCGCTCTCGGCTCAGGGCGTCCTCCAGATCACGGACTTTAGCCTCGGACTGGGACAGCTGCGCAGGAAAGAACGAAGAAAATGTTCAGTGACAAGGGATAAAACAAAGTCCAAAAAACACCCTTATACATGGCAGTGATTGACTTTCTATGGGCTAAGATAGTCTTTCATAAACTGTGGTACATATGCTCACAAGTGTTTGTAATTTAAAGTTCTCTGATGTCGTTGCATTTAAAACTTGGTTTATAGTTTACAGCACACATCAGGGTCAGGGGTGTCGGACTCGGGGGTAAATGGTACTAGTTTCCCCGGGGTCCAGGGCATGCAGGTCATTTTTGCTTTTGCAAGTTCCATCACACCAGGAAAATGTATCAATTAGACTTTGACCAAAACAACAGAAAATGATATTATTTGGCCAAATTATTAATAATTATAACAACTAGAAATGAAGTGAAAAAAGTGAAAAAACAACAGGGTTTGACACTAAATGATCAGTTGAATAAATATGCACATTCACTTGAATATTGTCAATACATGTGACAACTTCTCAATCCAGCAACATTATGTGTCCCAAATGTCACAAGGATTTTCTGAGTATAATTTTGTCATCATTTAAACAAGTTTATAGCCGAAAACAGGTTAGGTAAAATGTAAGAGTGTG
The DNA here is from genome assembly GCA_038363315.1 of Mugilogobius chulae. Taxonomy (NCBI): domain Eukaryota; kingdom Metazoa; phylum Chordata; class Actinopteri; order Gobiiformes; family Gobiidae; genus Mugilogobius; species Mugilogobius chulae. Next base: position 22,030,307 of record CM076413.1, read on the forward strand.
TCTCAAACACATTCCCTTATGTGAGTGAGTGCAGGGGTCCAACCCAAAAACACATAAATGTCTTGATTTGAAGTCTGATATGGTGATACAAGTCTTGAAAGTTGGAATATAAAGCGTTAAATTAGATTAACAACACTAATTATGTGTGAAATGTAGAAACGAAATCAATAGGCACAAAATGATAATTCTAGAAGGACATGAAACCGGACAAAATATTTTAAACAGATTATGTGTTAGGGGACCATCAACAAAGTTTGTCACTGGGCCCAGAGTTTGGTGCCTCGTCCCGGTCAAGGGGCGTAGCACCAAACCTGTCTTCCTTCTGACCAAAATGTGTTGTGTTGCAAAGAGCTGAGTCCAACCTCAGTTTACTTTGTCATTAAAAGGTAAATTACACCTGATTTGAAGTTCTACATTTAATCTTAAGTACTACAAATGCCAGATTAGACTGTTTAGTGGGCCCACTTTAGCACAACTGAACATTCTGATTTACACTGGCCTAGGAGACATAAACAGGTCTACCTGTTTCTGCAGCTGGCTGAGCTGTAGGCTGAGCAGTAGGCCTACCTGTTTCTGCAGCTGGCTGAGCTGTAGGCTGAGCAGTAGGCCTACCTGTGTCTGCAGCTGGCTGAGCTGCAGGCCTACCCGTTTCTGCAGCTGGCTGAGTTGTAGGCTGAGTTGTAGGCCAACCTGTTGCTGCAGCTGGCTGAGTTGCAGGCCTACTTGTGTCTGCAGCTGACTGAGTTGTAGGCTGAGCTGTAGGCCTACCTGTTTCTTCAGCTGGCTGAGTTGTAGGCCTACCTGTGTCTGCAGCTGGCTGAGTTGTAGGCTGAGTTGTAGGCTGAGCTGTAGGCCTACCTGTTTCTGCAGCTGGCTGAGGTGTAGGCTGAGCTGTAGGCCTACCTGTTTCTGCAGCTGGCTGAGTTGTAGGCTGAGGTGTAGGCTGAGCTGTAGGCCTACCTGTTTCTGCAGCTGGCTGAGGTGTAGGCTGAGCTGTAGGCCTACCTGTTTCTGCAGCTGGCTGAGGTGTAGGCTGAGCTGTAGGCCTACCTGTTTCTGCAGCTGGCTGAGCTGGCTGGACATTCCCTCCAGTCTGACTCTGGTCTGCTGTAGCTCCTCATGAGCTGCTCCCATCAGGTGAGTGTTTCTGTGAGCCGACTGCTGAGCGTTCTCCAGCTGCACAGTCAGAACACACGTCTTAGAATCATTTTTAAACATCCGAGTACAAACACAAGCTTTGATGGATCTCCAGGTGGTACCTTGGCGGTGTAGGTCCTCTCCAGCTCCTCCTTGTACAGTCGGACCTGGTCCTCGTGCTGAGCTCTGAGTTCAGCCAGAGCGTCCTGCAGTTTGGAGTCAAACTCCATCTGTCTGCTGCTGTCTATCTCTGTCAGGTTACTCTTGTAACTCACTCTGGTCTCCTTCAGCTCCTGCAGCACACCAGGAGGAACGAGTGAAGACAAGACACAAGAATCTTTTCAAGCAAATGTGCAAAGTCCTGAACCAAGCTAACATCCAGGTTCAGGACTGCATTTGTTAAACGTTACATGTTAAACCTATCGTAAAAAAAAAGAAGAAGAAAAAAAGCAGAATTGTTTTTGCTCCTGAGTGAGTTTTACCAGAGCCTTGGACCTGGTCGAATAAAGAGGCACGTTACATAAGTTTGCAAACTGCAATATTGTAATGAGACAAATTGTGAGTGCTTCCAGGGTTTGCAGGCAATAAGCTGCTCTTCTAGGATCAGGCCAAAAAATAAGAAAAAAAAAATCACATTTGTGAAAAATTATTTGGTCTAAAGCCGTATCTTTTAAGCAGTAATTAAATAAGTAATCTACATCAAATAATTAGTTGATTAGTAAAATTTCGGCAGCCTCTGTGTGTGGAACGTCAGCTAACTTCTGTACTTATGAGAGTTTACTGATCAGTTTATTTCTATGAAGTTTTCACTACAACAAGCAAAATGAAGAAACAATTCAGAAGATCAGACAGTGAACAGTGAGATGTAGTGAATGTCACTGAAAACAAGTTAAAAACATTTCAAATCAAAAGAGTACGTCACCAAATACGTGTTTATAAGAGGTGTGTTTGTGACTAAATACACAGAAGTACTGACACAAGTAAACCAGGGACTGAGAATCCACACTGACACCAGCAGAGGGCAGAAGTGTCTGTTCAGAGAGGCTGAAATTACAGTTGGACTCACCAAATATTGACTAAAACTACAGTTAAAGATCCACAGGAGAACCAGACCAGCAGAGATGTGCAAAACTGTGGTCCTCAGATTCCAAACATAACATGTGGAGCTCAATAAATCAAACTCTATTAGAATAAACCTGTGAGTGCACCGTTCAGATGAAGTGTGGAGGTAAACAGAGAGAGTGAGCACCTCCTGGTAGATGTTCTTCTGGAACTCCAGCTCCTCCTTCAGGGTCTGCAGACGGTTCTCTGCGTCCACTCTCCTGAGCATCTCCTCCTGAAGCTGCTTCTTTACGTCGGCCAGGCTCGCTTCCAGCTGCACAAACAAACACACACCATCAGGGACACGTTAACGTCTGTTACATAAATAAATGTATGTCCTCCAGGTGGCTAGAGGTTAGGCTAGTTACTTTTGTAATACCACACTTCTCTTAAAGCTGCAGAATGATTTACAGAGATGTTAATTCTCTTCCACAAACACACCTGGTGCAGTTAACATGTCTAAATATCAGGGTGTAACGGTAAATCATATTTGGTTTGGTTTACAGTTTTGAAAGTAGTTGGTTCAGTATTTTTCGGTACACTTTCAGTTCAGGTCTTATTTTATTAAAGGACAATAAATATGTGTACATTTCAATTTAAAAGGAACATATTCAATTAATGCTGATGCCCTCGTGACGGGGTTTGTTCATCGCTCTAACAGGAGGAAGCTCAGAGAAGCAGCTGGAGTGTTTTGTAGCCTTTGAGACGGTTCTGTTTGATCCACGCTTATCTATCGAGCGACGTGTGAATGTAACGATGGACTTTTTTCACAAGGAGCGGTGTTTCTCTGGAGAGCTGTCAATCATCTGCGAACAGCGCTAGAGTCACGTGTATCACCAGTCTTGTCTCTGAACCGGAGCAGCGAACGGACTGACCGCAGAACGAACAAATCAAAGATTCTATTCTTCTGTCAACGACATTTTACACACGCTTTAAAAAGATCGGGACTTTCATCTAATAAAATAAAATCAAAGAAAACAATCATGATCTATTTTTTGCCCAGCCCTAGGACCAGCACAATTCTCCGACACAGACCTTGGCGATGAGGGCCTTGAGCTCTTTGACTTCCCCCTCCAGAGCTCTCTTCTCGCCCAGCGCGGTGTTCAGGGAGGCGTCTTTGGAGTTGAGCAGGGCCTCCAGCTCTCTCAGGCGGGCCAGAGCTGCCTCCAGGTCAGCCTCCTTCTTACTGTTCCTGTGGACACAACCGAGCAGAGAGTCAGAAGAAGAAGAGGGTGAGAAAGAGGGTTCAACTACTAAACCAAAGCTAGAGAAGAGCTAAACTTGGGCTAAACAGAATAAAGCAGGGCTGATGCAGGGTTAAACCAAGGATAATCCAGGGTTTTATCGAGTCTAAACTAGGTCTTAACCAGGTCTAAAGCTGTGTTCACACCGTGGAGTCACAGCCAAAATCAGGACATGATCCACTGCATTTATGAGTGTGTGTCTGCAGACGTCCATCAGGAGGAACATTCACAGAGAGGAAGTTAAAAAAAATGCTTGAATTTGCAGCCAGACAAGACTTTTTCCCTTTTGCAGGATCAAGTATTTATCTTTCACAGGACATAAAGGTGATGAACTGACACATAAAAACAATACAGACACAAAACAGAAGAACATTTGTAATAACTGTCCTTGGCATGGTCTTTGTAAATGGTTGATAGTTGAGCCCGGAGGGACGATGATTAAAAAGGAAAAAGGTCTGAGTTAAGGTTAAGAAAAAACATAACCCTTTAGGCCTGATTAGCAACAGTAATAAACTCATTACCATGGCAACCTGCTCACTTCTGTCCCTCCTCTGTGTTTGTTATGAAAGTATAAATACATCCAGGGTTTGTTAACACTCGGCAACAATAAACATCAGGACTCTTTGTTTTCTTCCACGTTATTTTGCGGGTCATAAATAAGGTTATAATGAAACAGCGCCATCTACTGTAGAGTGATACAGCTACATAACTACCAGGCCTTAGGGGCCTCTGGATGAAGGTAAGTGTAAGACGCTCTCCTCAGTTTATGATGGTCTTTACTTCCAGGTATTTACATACATCACTAGATCACAATTTCTGATTCAAATAAGTGCCGCTCCTGACACTCAAGATGTGCTTTAAAAACGGCGGATGACCTAGAATCTAGGACTAAACCCTTCATCCAACTTTTAAAATCTATGGAAGCATCTGCGGCCTAGACGCTCCCATGAATTTTGAAAGTTGTGTGGAGGATTTCCAAACATGTTTGTTGCTGAACTTGGTTGAAAACAGATGTGTAGATTTACAACAGATTTAAACTTATGGTTAACAGAAAAATAATAAAATGACAAACTGCGGACATGGTTAAGCCAGTCAAATGTTGGCCAATAGAAAACAAGGCTGCCTCACTTTCTATTGGTCAGTCAAACTTCCTCACTCTTCAAAGGGATGTGTTCATTTGTTAAGATGTTCTAACACATGTTAAAATATGGCAGACTTGTTTAGAAATCAGAATTATGTAAACTGGCACAATCTTTGTGTTAAAACAAACACATGTAGAAATAAATAAAAAATAACACATATTTGCATGTGTCTGTTGAAAATCCTCCAGACAAGCCTTAAATGCAAACTGGATGTTTTGACTCTCCGATGTAAACGCCCCTTTAAACCAGAACTAAACAAGGGTCAATCTAAGCCAAACCAAGCCAGAGATCTAAAGCAGAACTAATGCTAATGCTAATCTAAATGTAACAGTGCAAAGACCTCAAAGACCGTCTCAAGCAAAAGCAAACCAGGGCTAAAACAAAACTAAACCAGGGCAAAAACAAAACCAGAAGTAGACCAGGACTGAACCAAGCCGGACTGGTGACGACAGAGTTTCTTAGAGCTAACATTATCTGTCCCAGAGAATCACTTGGATTAATCATTGATGTTCACTTGAGGAACTTTGATTCAAGAATAATTAAAAAAAAACCGTCAGTGAATGATTAGAGAAACCCTTGCAGTTCTGAGTCTGACACTGACGAGTGGAGCCCAGCTTAACACAATCACAACGCTTCCTGCTGCAGTCGGACTAATCACTAACACACTTAAGTCTGTTTATGCAGCTCCTCTGTGGACGCTTCAAACTAACGACCAGGCACACCAGTCTTTCCCTTCAACCAGAGCATTACTTCTACTGATCATGTATTTTAGACAAAAGCTAAGTAAAGTTACCACACCTGATTTTGAATTTGTGCCATTTAAAGTGACGCTAAAGTCCTCAAATGTGCCCACAAGTACATTTTTAAAGGTCCTGATCCAAGCCTGACAGGAGGATAAGTGGAGATAAAAGCCCTTGCACAAATAAGAAACCAAGGTTACACCATTTTCATTTCATTGTAGTGGCTCACAATCATTCACCAAAAAGTAGAGCAGAGGAAAATAACACTGACATGAAGTTTGATTTAGAAAAAGGACGTTATCTCAAAAGTTTCTTGTCACTCTAATCTAATGAAAACGAGGAATTTAAATGCCTATAAAAAGAAGACGGATTAATGTGGAATAACAATTCTTTTTATAAACGAAAGTAGACACTTGTAGGTCTCATTTCATGTACAACATGTCATGATTCCAGTTGCACAGTTTATTATGGAGCTGTGAATATTGCTTAAAATGAGCAAAAAGGCCTGGTAGAGAGTGAGGGTCAAAGTGAGAATAGGGCTGGTGGTGAAAGAGTTAATTGGCTGTGTGCACGGAACTTCAGTTGGCTTGCGTACATTCAAAAATGCTAACTTCTGTACATATGACCATTTCCTGTTAGCGTTAGCATTTAGATACAATGAAATATTCCTCTGCAATGTAAAGTCTGTAACATGTTTTCTGTAACATTTACCCCAACTGTCTGATCAACAGAGGATTTATTAGTTTTAAACTGATGTAGTGAAAACCCCATGGAAAAGCATTGAACAGGAAGTGGTTGTGTGTACAGGATGTAGCCTACTATTTTGAACAAAAACAAGACAACAGCACTGAGCCAATTGTGCTTAGCCAAAAAATTCAGATAAAGCAAGTCTGTTATTCATTCATTCATTCATTCATTTTCTACCGCTTAATCCCGTTAGGGGTCGCGAGTGACTGGAGCCTATCCCAGTGACTTTGGGCCTTAGGTGGGGAACACCCTGGACAGTGGCCAACTCGTCACAGGGTTAGACAGACAAACATTCACTCTCTCTCTCATTCACTCACTAAGGGAAGTTTACAGTGATGCCCAATTAACCTAAACATGCATGTTTTTGGAGGTGGGAGGAAACCGGAGAAAACCCACAGTGACACGGGGAGAACATGCAAACTCCACCCAGAGAGATAGTGAGATGTTGACATGGTCCGACCCGGGAGTCGAACCCACGACCTCCTTGTTGGGAAGCCAGAGCGCTAACCACTTGGCTACCGTGCACCCGCAAGTCTGTTAATCAAATCAAATTTACCTTTCAATCAAAACTGTTGTTCACTAATACAAACTGTTTTTGACTAAGATACAGTACGGTCGTCTGACAAATCAACTAAATATTGAAATTCTATAAAAAAGGTAATGATTGTAACAGGACAGTCCAGCATGATGTCACACAGAGACTAGAAATGTGATTGGCGGAGCAAACACTGCTCTGAGAGCTGTGCGTTGGCCTATTTTGCACTAAAAACATTTGATAAAATGCACCAAAATTCATTCATTCATTTCTACCGCTTAATCCCGTTAGGGGTTGCGGGTGACTGGAGCCTATCCCAGTGACTTTGGGCCTTAGCGGGAACACCCTGGACAGTGGCCAACTCGTCGCAGGGTCAGACAGACAATCATTCACTCTCTCATTCACTCACTAAGGGAAATTTACAGTGATGCCCAATTAACCTAAACATACATGTTTTTGGCGGTGGGAGGAAACCGAGTACCCGGAGAAAACCCACGGTGACACGGGAAGAACATGCAAACTCCACCCAGAGAGATCGTGAGATGTTGATATGGTCCGAAGCGGGAGTCGAACCCACGACCTCCTTATTGGGAAGCCAGAGCTCTAACCACTTGGCTACCGTGCACCAAAATGACTCTGATAATGTGTTCTTTTCACTGCGATCTCTGGCACCAATGTAAAATGTGTGGTGTGAATCACAAAAGCGTCTGCACAGGCCTCGGGCTGACACATGAGACACATGAGACACAACTGTCTCTGAATGAGCTGAGGACATCACTGTTCTACTTCAACAACTGCAAGAGGAAAGACACAAACTAAAGTAGAGCTGTAGTTCTTTAGTCGTTTAGTCCATTACCGTAATTTCCGGATTGAGCTTTGAACTATGCAGTTTATAAGACAATGCAGCAAAAGTATAGATTCTCATAGACTTTTTATTAACAAGTGCGGCCTGTATATGTACTTTTATCATTTTTCTTACTCAAATCTAGTGTGTGTTGGTCGACCAAAATTGTATTAGTCGACTCATTCTTTTATTTAGATTATAAGGAATTTGTCTTCAACAGTAACAGAATCATTGGTCTGAACTGTCTTTTTATATAAACACACTGTTTCCTCTTCATTTTCTGTTTAAACTATAGTTTTTGCATGAACTACAGAATATTATTAGTCTTTTTGCAGAGTTGTCACTAAAGATGGGACATTATATGATATTATCGTTAATCGCGATAATAAAAGGCTGCAATTAAATAATCGTGAAGTTTTTCATAATCTAAACAATCACACATGATGATAATTACGATTAGTCTATTCAGAGTTAGTTACAGACTCTGAGACAAAGTTGTGTCTCCTCTCTCCCCTGCATGTCTCCTTCTTTCTCTCTTGTCGTCTCCTCTCTCCTTATCCACGTCTTTCCCCACTTCCTGCAGAGACAGAGGAATCTAGGACGACAGGATCCTTGTGTGAGTGAGTGACAGCAGAACACAAACAGAACAGGACACACCCTTTGAGGCGGGAAACGCTTCCGAGGCGGGAAAAAAAGTACAGGACGGAGCGGGATAATGTCCAGGAGTGAGTCATGGAAGCGTGCTCCAGGCCCCGCCCCCTTCACACACACACACACACACATGATTCTTCTCACTCAACAGTCAAAGTGCTGCGGTGTATATACAAGACTTATAGGAATCACAAAGCAACAGTGTGGAGCCAGTCGCAGCCGCCCTGGGCCAGTTTGGACTAGAAACAGACAACCAGAAAGATCTCAGCATAAATACTTGTGTTTTTAATAATTATTGTGCAAAGTGTTGAGGAGGACTTCTTCACTAATGTTAGAAACCAAAACAAAATCTATTATTCTACTTGACAATAGTGCTGTATCAAGTCCAGGTTGCATAGTCCTGGTTTGATTTAGTCTCCAAATTTTATCAGGTCGAGTTTATCTTGTGACTTTGAAAATGAAGGTCTGGATAAAGTGATTAGTTTACTTGATGTAAAAAATAAGAACTCACAGTCTTCAGTCATTTGAAAATTCATCATCATCATTCATCATATTCAGTCACTTCATATTTAAAGAGATGTGCATCATTTCGGCAACAAATCAAGATGTTTTTTTTTTACAATGAGATTTTATGTTTCTTTTTTCCTCATAAGCAGCCCTGTTTGTCTACATAGGACACGCCCCCTCACGACACGCCTACTTCTAACGACACGCCTCCATCTTGCAATCTGCAGACAGACCCTACTCACATTTGTCCCTGATTGGCCAGTTCATCTCTTAGTCACACCCACTAAAAGTCGAGAGATGAATGTGGTGACCAGACCATAGCTCTCTGCATTGTGGTTAAACCCAGACTTGAACAAAAGCATTCGTTTTTTTAAGCTGGATGTTCTGTTGGACTAAAAACAAAATAAAAACGTGTCTTTACTATGAGCAGCCTGAGCTTTTACTGTTTAGAGGCCCAGAGGAGTCGTTTGCTGCTTGTTTCCATGAGATTGTGTTCTTTTAGCTTTAATATTCTAGCTAGGTTGGCTCCATCTAGTGCCTCCACTCAAGTTCATTCCACTCCAGCTCCAGCTTCAGGTATCACAGGACTGATGACAGTTCCTAATGAGCAGGAAGAATGGTCAAGAGTGATGAACCAACCTGAGATGTATGTGTCTGTGTCCTTTTTTGATCTTGTGTCAAATATTAACTTAGAATATAACACTGAACCTTTTAATCGGTAATTAAATCTTGCAGAAACTGCAACAATCCCTGACACACACTTATGCTCTAATTCCTGGACGACAAACGACTAAAAAGCAGAGATTTGTTTCCACAAAGTGAAATTAAAACTGACTGATGCATCAGAGTAGTAATAGTCCACAGTGAGACATGAAACTGATGAATATCAATGAAGAATGTCCCAAACTAATGTTTTAACTTTCCGTTTCAAAACTTTTCACAGTGTCACTTTAAAACATCTTTGTGCTTCCTACACGACTCCAGCTGCTCATCCTGGTATTTGACCTCAGGGTCGAACCACCTTGTTCTGTACTAAAACATGTTCAAAACCAGATGTATTTATGTCAGTTCTTCTTAACCACAGAGCCGGGGCCTTTCCTTAGGGCCACACAATCACAATGGTATACTCTAGTATGGTCTGCATTTCTTTGGAAAGAGAGAGTTCACAACAACACATTATCAAGACTAAAGTCTGGTGCCAGGTCAGATGCTCGGTCAACAAGGTAAAGAAGACCTGATGTATACAGCTCTTTCCCACCACAGACTCAAACTTTTACACTGAGGAGGAACCACTCACACACAAATCCACACTAATGTGACAGACACTGGGAAGAGAAAGAAAAGGATGATTTGTCCATATAAACCCTGAGTGTGGATTAAAGTTTAACTTGTTTAAGGACACAGCAGAGACTCACTGAAGCTACAAGACTGTTACGGACTCATTATGTGAGAAAATGAAAAAGAGCACAAACTAAGTTGGTTATTTCATGCATTTAAAGAGTTGTCACAGGGAAGTGAAGCCTGGCACTGTCTGGCTGCTCTGATTGGCTGTTGGAAAGTTCCTCATGCAACTTGTTAAGTTTTTTACAAGCTGCAGTAATATAAAGCTTCAGATCTGAACCACAAATCCACTGTTCATCTTCACGGTGGGTTTATTTTTTCCTCGAGATAACGCCACCTGCTGTTGAGAGATTGTAATAACTGAGAAAAAGCGCTTATGTAGTGTATTTACTTTTTGAATAAATACATTTTAACTTCAACCACTTGAACAACTTTTCCTACAATGTGTCTGGATGGTTCTCTGACCAGAACCAGGGACAGAATCTTGACCTTTCCCCCCTGGATCTCAAGCTAATGCTGCTGTAGTGCTTACAGAGTCTGGACCTGTTGTCCACCAGCGAGGCTCACTCAGTGGGATGTTTTTACACAGATGTCCTGCCTGGATGTCCCGGCCCCCTCCAGGACACTCCTGCTTGTCTAATAAGCTCTGCCCAGTTAGGAGGCATTTGTGTTGGATGCCCTTCCACACTTGTAGCGCTTGAGTGAACAGGACATCCTACTGCATTAGTGCTCATAAACCTGAGATCTATAAACAGTAGGCTAAATGTCCACATCTATCCCCACAAACACGGATCGCAAACGTGGGTGCAACTCTGACCGCAGCAACCCCGGGACTCTGGTTCTGTCCGAGACTGTGACCCGCAGCAGCCCTGGTGTGTGGCCTCTGAGCCACGGCAATATTACGTTGTCGTGCCGGGATCATTGTGCTTGAGCTTGTACTCCATTGTTGTTGAATTAAAGCTAGAATGTTGGGTCCAGGATCAGGTTTAGGAGAAAGGGAAAGTTTCAGAAAAGGTTTTGGCAAAAGAGAAGATAAATCTACAACTCAGAACCAATTCTGTTTTTTGTTGTAGTCGAAATAAAATTGAAATTGTTTTATTGTGATTTCCAGATTCACAGTGTGGATGTGCAGCTTCTCCGGTCTGCAGCAGGGCCCTTCTCACAGGCTGACAGATGTTTAGAATGCTCTTTCTGTTTCTGTTCACATTTAAAACATAAACGAGACATTCCCAGTCAGGTCTGAGCACATTTCTGATCACTAAACGACACGCTGATAAGGACCGACGGAGGCAGGCGGAGGTGCAGTCGGGCAGGTGAGGTGAGCTGAACATCGTCTGAAGACTGGTCTGACAGGATTATTACCGCTCTTCTTTTTTATAACCAGGAGCCAGATGGAGCCTGCCGTTTGTAAATCACACAGAAGCAGATCATTAGCGCTCACGTCTGTCCTTCTGCTCGTGTCTCAGGTGAAAATTACAGGGTCCGCTACAAAAGAGTCAACCTCAACGTAAATATATACACAATGCAAGAGGCGGGAGACGGATCAAAACATGCCATTTATGATTCAGATAGGCATACTTATGTTATGAAGCTGATTTAAACTAATGAAGAATGAAAGAATGGAGGACAGAATGAAAAAACGGCAAAGACTAAGCAGCCATTTAACTCTTTCACTGCGAATGACGATAACATCTGTCATTCCGCGGCCAACTGTAGTCTGCCACAAACGGATTGTTGTGTCATTGGACTTGTAGGTCTCATTTGATGTACAAAATGTCATGATTCCAGTTGCAGCTGTGAATATTGTTTAAAATGAACAAAAAGGCCAGGCAGAGAAAAGAACAGGACCGGAACTGAAAGAGTTAAGACAGAGAAGCTTGGACTATAGTCAGACTGGTTGAAATTTTAGTTTGAAAGTTTTATGTGATGGGATTTATTAAGTTTATTATTATAAACATACAAGTTCAATGACTGCAATAAGTCAATTACAATTATTGCAGTAATCATTTACAAAAATAAAGTAATCATGATTATTGACTGTGACTATATTTCCGTATCATGGAAAGTAGGTGGTTTCTTCATAATTGTAGTTTATTTGTGTGTCACATCACATTCATTTTATCTATTCATTGCATTTAAGGGACACTAACGCTCTGCAGTCTCTCCAAGCAAAAAAAAAAAAAAAAATCGCTTGAATTTAAATAATCATGATTGTTTCTTTCATCATATTCAAGCAACCTTAATGTATAGTGTCTCTCATTTATTCACCAAAAGGTAAGTCATTTCTCCTCTTCTTTTGTTAACGTTTAACAAAGACACTTAAAAAAATATTGTCCAAAATAATGATTAGATTTGACCGTGTAGTCTGAACTCATAGTTATTGTTTTACTTTGGCCGGACCAAAAAGAAAGTGAAACAAAGATTTGCAGATAAGGCCATGAAACTACAAGCAGAAGACTTGGACTCAACTTGGACTTGTCTCTCTCTTTGACTTGGACTTGTCTCTCTCTTTGACTTGGACTTGTCTCTCCCTTTGACTTGGACTTGTCTCTCTTTGACTCAAGACTTGACTTAGACTTGTCTCTCTTTGACTTGGGACTTGACTTAGACTTGTCTCTCTTTCACTTGGAACTTGTCTCTCTTTGACTTGGGACTTGACTTGGACTTGTCTCTCTTTGACTTGGGACTTGTCTCTCTTTGACTTGGGACTTGACTTGGACTTGTCTCTCTTTGACTTGGGACTTGTCTCTCTTTGACTTAGGACTTGACTCAGACTAGTCTCTCTTTGACTCGGGACTTGACTTGGGACTTGTCTCTCTTTGACTTGGACTTGTCTCTCTTTGACTTGGACTTGTCTCTCTTTGACTCGGGACTTGACTTGGGACTTGTCTCTCTTTGACTTGGACTTGTCTCTCTTTGACTTGGACTTGTCTCTCTTTGACTTGGGACTTGTCTCTTTGACTTGGGACTTGTCTCTCTTTGACTCGGGACTTGACTTGGACTTGTCTCTCTTTGACTAAAGACTTGACTTAGACTTGTCTTTCTTTCACTCGAGACTTGACTTGGACTTGTCTCTCTTTGACTCGGGACTTGACTTGGACTTGTCTCTCTCTTCAAAAACTCAAAGTTTTATTACCAGCTTCAGCCTCTTTCCACTCAACGTTCCTCTCATAAATACTTGTGCGTTGTTTGTAAGCAGAAACACACTACAGCGTTATGCAAAAACTAAACGAAAGCATATGCACACACGCTGCGCCGTGCCAGGCCAGGCCGCGCTTTCTCAATCCTCCTTTTGTTTGGCACCGGCAGCTGTTACATAAGCCAACCCAGAGGAGGAGGAGGACGGCGGCCATCTTAAAACCATTTACTACAACGGTGAGTCATCGAGCTGGAGCGGGCCATGGAAAAACTTTCTGTGGCGCGAAAACAGGCGACTTTACCCACGGCAGATCCAGTTTCAGCAGTCCCGTCCTGAAGCAGAGACAAAGGGAGAGCGAGGAGGAAGAAGGGAGAAGGAAGAAGGAAGAAGGAAGAAGGGAGGAGAAAGAGCTCTGAGGAGGTTTAGACTGAAGGAGTTAAACTGACTTAAGTGTTTGTGGTGATGTAACTCGACAATGTGAGTCAAAGATTATCAACTTAGACTGTTAGGTTATGAGGGAGAGAAAGAGAAAGTGAGACAGAAAGAGATGAGAGGGGGAGAGAAAGAGAGAAGAAAGGGAGTGAGGGAGTGAGAGAGGGAGAAAAGAGAGAGAGATGTGAGAGACAGAAGAGAGAGAGGGATAGAGAGAGAAAAAAAGAGAGAAAGAGGATAAGAGAGATGTAAGACAGGTAGTGGTGGGAGTGAGAGAAGAGAGAGAGGAAGAAAGAGATAAGAGAAGAGGAGCAAGAGAAGAGAATATGGGAGAGAAAGGAGAGAGGGAGGGAAACAGAGAGATGGAGAGAGGAAGAAAGAGAAGAGAGAGCAAGTGGGAGAAAGAAAAGAGAGAATAAAGAGAAAGAGCAGAAGAGACAGAGGGGAGAAGGGGATAAGGGGAGAAGAGAGAGAGGGACAGAGAGAAAGGAGAAGTAAGACAGGGATAGAGAGAGAGAGAGAGAGAGAGAGAGAGAGAGAGGAAGAAATAGAGAAGAGAGAGAGCAAGAGAAGAGAATGGGACAGAGCGACTGGGAGAGAGAAAAGAGACAGAGAGGGGGAGAGAGAGATACAGAGAGAAAGAAAGAAAGAGCAAGAGAAGAAAGACAGAAAGAACGAGTGGGAGAAAGAAAAGAGAGAATAGAGAGAGAGAAAGGAGAAGAGAGAGAGGGGAGAAGAGGGAAAGGGGGGAAGAGAGAGAGAGAGAGAGAGAGAGAAAGAGAGAGATGACCTGGAAAAGCCTGGAAGGACTATGAGAGACAAGACATAGTCCCCGCATCGTGTCCTGGGTCTTTCCTGGGGTCTCCTCCCAGTGGGACATGGCCAGAACACCTCATCTGTCCCAGAGACATCCGAAACAGATGCTTGAGCCACCTCAGCAAACCTTCTCGGAGCAGCAGCTCTACTCTGAGTAGACTAGAGTACTCTGAGGGTTGGAACATAGACTTATTGGTAAACCGAGAGCTTTGCCTTTCGACTCAGCTCCTTCTTCACCACAACTGTTCGATACAGTAACCTCGTCACTGCTGACACTGCACAGATCCATCGGTCACTCTCACGCTCCACCCTTTTCTCTCACTGTGAACAAGACCCTGAGATACTTGAACTCCTCCACCTGGGGTAGAACTCTCCACCACCTGCAGAGCGTCAACCACGTTTTTCCAGTCAAGAACTATAGCCTCGGATTTGGAGAAGCTTTACACTCGGCTGCAGACTACGTGTAATTCATATAGAATTTAGCCCTTGATAACAATGTGGTTGCTTCTTAACAGTTGCGAGATCACCTTTACATATGTCAAATTTGTTGGACAAAAGACAATTCTAAACCTTATCCAAAGAGCAACATAACCTCATGATAAAAGTGTACATGTGTAAACTCCACAGAGGCATAGTCAGATGGTCATTAGTCAGATCGAAGTTTAATCTTGGTCCTGGTTTTCATTCACTGCTTCTCCTCCTCAGAACATCTCCCTCACCAGCACACACTCATTCATTCATAATTCGTCTCCTCGACCCTTTTGCTGCTTCGGTTCCACTGAGAACTACAAAAAACCCCAAAGGAACACTGATAAGAGTGAAACAGGAAAACTGTGGGCTGAAGATTGCAGGAAGTAGTTGACACTTCAAACAGTTTTATCTGCAGACATGAGCTCACACTTTACATGGCAGACCTTCACACACAAACACATTCTATTTTCATAACCAATCAGCGCGCATTTAGTTCTTAATTGACCTTTCGCCGAGCCCGCCCCAAAACGGCTCTTGTCCAATCAAACATGATAGCAACCGTTGCTATGTAAATATGGTCCGTCAAATCTTGAGCTCCAAGCAAGATGGTGAAGCGATGCGCCTATGGTTTTTGTAAACTGGACCGCAGATACCCCGAAATATTGACCGGAGGAGTTGTGTTCTTTCCATTTCCAAATCCGAAAACAACTGGAGCAGTGCCTACAATGGATTAAACAGTGCGGGCGGCTCGGGGCAGCTCCTCTACCAGCTACATATATTGAACAAATGTCTGCTCAAAGGTAAAATAACTTAATGTTTAACTATAGCTACGGACTTGCTGTGTTGTTAGATCTAGAGGCAAAACACACACTAGACTGAAGTTATACCATGACGAGGATATAACTGCAGAAGTTACGCTCTAAGCTGCTAAGTTTAGCGAGCCTCTTAGCTTTAGCCAACACTGGTATGTTTAGCTCGCTAACATAGCCTCGTCAATGAACAATATTCTTGCAATAGAGAAAAATAGACCTTAACATATGAAAGCAAACTTACCCGGCAGTGCAAGAGCAGGACAAGGCTGTGCTTGTTGCATTTGAGGTACGTTAAAAATTATGGGTTTCTCTGATTTAGCATGAATCCAGTAGCATTAGCCTCCATAGGAGTTATGTCCTGTCCGTTGCGTATTTTAATGTTTTGAATAAATTCCTCCGCAGCATAGTGAACCCCTTTTGCTCCATCTAGAGGATATCTCGGAAAAATTGCTTTAAAAAAGTCACTAACGTGAACAGGTGTACTTCTTTCTGTCATTGAAGTCTATGGCACGCTGTCATATTTGACGGACGTAGCAACAGTAACTAAGGGAGGCGGGGCTCGGCGAAAGGTCAATTGGTAAATATCATGTGCAATATATTAAGTTGTATCATATTATAAGCCATGATCGGAGTGAAACATGTAGGGCTCAAATTAGTCATGTAGCCACTTTCCAACAAAAAAACTTCGCCTTTTGTTGGAAAATTTATCAGTTCTACAGTTTTGAACAAGAAGTCAATATTTTCTAAGCCGTCTTGCATCATTTTTGTGTTTTGCAATGAACAAAATGTGAATTAATGATCCACTTATGCCATAGTTTCTTAATAAATATACAGAAAAAAATCACAAAAGGTCTCTCTTACGTAATTAGTATGGATGAAGAGAGAAAACTGAAAATTGTTCAAAAGAAGGCTGTAATCTAATCAAAAGGCCACAATTTATCAAGTTTGCTCATGCAAACACTGACTTACACACACTCTAGTTGTATAATACAACTAATAATACAAAAATCCCCTCGATGTGTGAAGAAACAAAAGGTGCAAGACCTGCTTGAATGTGTGTTATTAAGGTTGCCTTAACAACTGATGAGTGGAGATCTAAATATGGATGGTAAATATGACTGTTTACTGTTCAAATGTTCATAAAAATACAAGCTCTGAGCACTAACAACAGTGACTTTGTTTTAATTGGCATTTATTATGGTTTACAAACTGAATAAACTCGTCTCATTCCTAGTAATTAGTCAAATTTAATGGAAATTGAATTGATATTTTTTCCTCCTCAACATTTCGAGCAGTCTATAAAGTTTTGTGTGTATTAGAAACAACAATAAGAAGCTAAGGAGCATCTCCACCTCAACTTCCACCTTCTCCCTCTTCAGCACCACCAGTGTCTCTCTAACAGCTCATCATTTATCACATGCTCATTGTTTTCTCGCCGTGGCTGAAGCGCCAAACCTGTAGTAATAAACGTATGAGTCCAGGTTGAATTAATATTATTACAAAAACCACATGTAGAGCTTTAATTCAGTAGTTCTTTACCAACAATAGGACAGAGCCGTTGGCAGTTGGCAGCCATGTTTTCATTCATTAATAAGCTTCAGTGTTTTGATAAGCTCTGTCACGTTCACACATCCAACTCGTCGTGTTATTGTAGTAAGAGCGACTTCTGAAAAGAGCCCAGGAGACAGTTTCTTCCCTGAGGCACACCTTGAGGTTTGGGCAGGTGTGGTTCCAGCTGCCTTGTGCAGGTGTGTCCTTCCACATGTCAGCAGAGCATTCACAAAGATGAAGCGACAGGGCAGGGTGTTTACTCTGCACGCAGGCTCCGCCCACACAAACACACAGGCTCCGCCCACACAAACACATGCAGGGTTTTCAGGTTTCATATGGGACACTGCATTCACTTCCTTCTAACGTTATGGTAATGCATGCAGATCTTATCTAAAGCAGCTGCAGTGAAAAACACAATTTTATTCATGACGGCAGCTGTACAATACATCGAAATTAAATCGATATAGCAATTTTATCAGAGTTAATTTTATCGGAATCAGAAAAAAAGTTGCAATTTTTGAAGTCCAAAAATGGCAACAAAATTAACTATTGTCTGTGTGATCCTGTACTGTAGATTGGTTCAAACATGTTCAAACACATGAGCTTTTTACTGGTTTGTTAGTTCATACACTTACATTTCTCGTAAAGGGGGCAAGATCTAGCGAGATCATTATTAATTTTTTTTTATTTAATTGTAACTTCATTTTGTGATTTGCTTTAATAAATTCTAAATTGAAACAGGGTGCATATAGCAGAGTGGTTAGAGCTCTGGCTTCCCAATAAGGAGGTCGTGGGTTCGACTCCCGGGTCGGACCATATCAACATGTTGCATGTTCTCCCCGTGTCACCGTGGGTTTTCTCCGGTTTCCCCCCACCTCCAAAAACATGACTGTTTATAGGTTCATTGGGCATCACTGTAAATTTCCCTGTGAATGAATGAGAGAGTGAATGGTTGTCTGTCTAACCCTGTGACGAGTTGGCCACTGTCCAGAGTGTTTCCCCGCCTAAGGCCCAAAGTCACTGGGATAGGCTCCAGTCACCCCCGATCCCTAATGGGAATAAGCGATAGAAAATGAATGAATAAATAAATTGAAACAATGCATAATATTTTAAAGTCTCGTCTTGACCCAACCTTGTGGCTCGTCTCGTGAAAATTCTGTCTCATCCTAGCCCTGCTAATTTAATTTTGTTTAAAGTGGATGGGTTTAAAATGTGAATTCTAAATTTCACTCCACTTATACAAATACAAATGATAATCACAGTATTTGTTACAAATATGGCAACTAGTCGTTTTCACAAAATGCTGCTCTATCCATGAGCCACCCACATTTCATTGTTTCTATTGTATTTAGTCTTTATAGTAATGCAGTCATATTTTCAAAAACATAAACTATTCAAACTAGAAACAGATTTCTTCTTCCAAAGTTAAACCACATGTTTTGTTTCTGGCTGAAGATGGTCTGTGCAGCTCAAACGCATCATCTCAAAGAGAAAGTTATTGGTGAAAGTACTATTGGAAAATGCACATTTAACATCGAGACCAAATCAAGACCATCTTTGTAAATGTATACAATTATCAGTGTCTACAGTGTTTTCCAGGAGGACCACCACAGCTCTGTGTAACATCTGCTTTGTCCCGAACAAAGAATAAACTTTCAACTTTATCTATAGGCTCTATCGTTCTTGTTTAAATATTTACTTTAAAAGGGAAAATGTATATTTTTCTGAATTATTTGCATTGTTCTTGGGCATTTATATCTACTCATGTAAGACACAGCGCTCTATATAAAAAGAATGTTTGTTTACAAAACATTGTTTACAAAAATCTATACCAGGCCTTTTTTAACAATCCACTTTGCTCTTGTTCTGTTTGCAAATCTTTCAAGACAAGTCAAATATGCTGAAATAATAATATTTTAAGCATTTGTTCACTCATTACTCATTTTAAGATGGTCACTTTTTACAGTGTATGTTTCAGTCCTGATTTAATTCTGCTTTAGACCTGGTTTAGTCCTGGTTTAATGCTGGGATTTTAAGATTAGGTCATGTGGTTTAAAGCTGATTTTGACTTTTTGTAGAAAAATAAAAACAGACTGCAAGATGAGATTCTTATAACTAGAGAAACAACTCTAGTCCTGATCTATGGTTGACCAAAGTAAAAATGTCAGAAAGCTTAGCCTCTTCTTAATGATCTACACGGTTTACAACATGGCGACTGTATTTGTGTCACTGTCTCCATGAAGTGAAAGTGCGTCCACACGTCTTATCTCAGAGTCGAATCCACACCTGTCGTTACCTTTGTGAGCTTTTATCTGATCACAGCTAATCGAAAGCGCTATAAAACGTCGACTTGGAACTGGAAATACAAGAATCACAATTACGACTTTTGACAAACATACAGCTCGGGTGGACGTGTTTGTCTTCTGCTGCTGTCGGGGACGTTCAACAGCGTCTTTCATCAGCTTCTAATCTGTCCGTGAGCCGCGTGTGGAAACAAACAAGATCTACAGCCTGAAGGGTTTGAGCAGAGGACGGACCGAGTCAAAGAGAGACAAGTCCGAGTCAAAGAGAGACAAGTCCAAGACAAAGAGAGACAAGTCTGAGTGAAAGAGAGACAAGTCCAAGTTAAAGAGAGACAAGTCTGAGTGAAAGAGACAAGTCCAAGTTAAAGAGAGACAAGTCAAAGTTAAAGAGAGACAAGTCCAAGACAAAGAGAGACAAGTCTGAGTGAAAGAGAGACAAGTCTGAGTGAAAGAGAGACAAGTCTGAGTGAAAGAGAGACAAGTCCAAGTAAAAGAGAGACAAGTCCAAGTTAAAGAGAGACAAGTCCAAGTCAAAGAGAGACAAGTCCAAGTCAAAGAGACAAGTCCAAGTTAAAGAGAGACAAGTCCAAGTCAAAGAGAGACAAGTCCAAGTCAAAGAGAGACAAGTCTGAGTGAAAGAGAGACAAGTCTGAGTGAAAGAGAGACCAGTCTGAGTCAAAGAGAGACAAGTCCAAGTGAACGAGACACAAGTCTGAGTTAAAGAGAGACAAGTCAAAGTGAAAGAGAGACAAGTCCAAGTGAAAGAGACAAGTCCAAGTGAAAGAGAGACAAGTCTGAGTGAAAGAGAGACAAGTCTGAGTCAAAGAGAGACAAGTCTGAGTTAAAGAGAGACAAGTCCAAGTCAAAGAGAGACAAGTCTGAGTGAAAGAGAGACAAGTCTGAGTCAAAGAGAGACAAGTCCTAGATCAAAGAGAGACAAGTCCAAGTGAACGAGAGACAAGTCCAAGTGAACGAGAGACAAGTCCAAGTGAAAGAGACAAATCTGAGTCAAAGAGAGACAAGTCCAAGTCAAAGAGACAAGTCCAAGTTAAAGAGAGACAAGTCCAAGTCAAAGAGAGACAAGTCCAAGTCAAAGAGAGACAAGTCTGAGTGAAAGAGAGACAAGTCTGAGTCAAAGAGAGACAAGTCTGAGTCAAAGAGAGACAAGTCTGAGTCAAAGAGAGACAAGTCTGAGTCAAAGAGAGACAAGTCCAAGTGAACGAGAGACAAATCTGAGTCAAAGAGAGACAAATCTGAGTCAAAGAGAGACAAGTCTGAGTGAAAGAGAGACAAGTCCAAGTGAAAGAGAGACAAGTCCAAGTGAAAAAGAGACAAGTCTGAGTGAAAGAGAGACAAGTCCAAGTGAAAGAGAGACAAGTCCGAGTGAAAGAGACAAGTCCAAGTTAAAGAGAGACAAGTCCGAGTGAAAGAGAGACAAGTCCGAGTGAAAGAGAGACAAGTCCGAGTCAAAGAGAGACAAGTCCGAGTCAAAGAGAGACAAGTCCAAGTCAAAGAGAGACAAGTCCGAGTCAAAGAGAGACAAGTCCGAGTCAAAGAGAGACAAGTCCAAGTCAAAGAGAGACAAGGCCAGTTAGTCCCAAGTCAAAGAGAGACAAGTCCCAATCCACAATTCCACAATTCTGGCTAGCTGGCTACACTTTTGGCGCAAAAAGTATTCCAAGTTGTAATTATAGTTGAACAGTTTAATAGTATACAGTATATTGCAGTAATTTTTTGTGTTCTTTGATTCACACTAATTCAAACAAACAGTTGTGAATTAATATAAACTGATTAAATGTTAAAAATGTCATCTCTTATTTGCAATGTTTCAAGTGTTTTTCCATATCAGGAACTGTGCTTAGGTCTCAGAAATCTACCTATGACATCACAGATCTGGACATTTAGAACAGTGTTTTCTGAGGCTCAGAGGGGAAAGAACTCTAGCTGTGTTTGTGGTGTTGGAAACAGGTTAAAAACAGGTTAAAAAGTACATCTTCAAAACCTGATTTTGGCAGCAATCACAAGAGCGCTTAGTCTGAAAAAGAAACAGAACTTACACTTCTGTCTGACATGTTTAATTGACCTTCATTTCCCACTGAAGTCCCACTGAGATTCAGAATCTCTTTTGCAGGGGAGTCCTGGGAGTCACCGGAGTACCTGGAGGAAACCTACGCAGACACTGAGAGAACAGGCAAACTCCACATAGAAAGGCCCCGGGTCGACTTGGAATTGAACCCAGGACTAGAGCTGGGCAATATGGCAAAAAATCTATATCACAGTTTTCTTGGAGCCAGATCAGATTTCGATTTTTATCACGATTCATGTTTATTTTTATTTTTTTAGATAAAAACAAGTATCAGAAAGTTCCCACTTTACTGTCAAGGCTAAATCCAGCTATCAAAGACTCTCTTGTAGATTTTCAGAAAGAAACAAGTGACCAAGCCTTTGAAAATAAGTCCCAAAACAAGCAACCTCAGCCCTTCAAATCAGTAAAAAGTTTTAAAAAATAATTGATTAATTTGAACATTGTGTGTTGCCACTAAACAAGTACTGTGTTTGGCATATTTTAATATCTTTTCTATCATTAACAGCTACTTTTAAGCATAAAAATATGCTAAGAATCCATGTTTCAGCCATAATAGACATATTTATGTAAATCAAACTTGAATAGTGCACTCTTAAAACAGATGTGTTAAAATTTAACACATTTTGTGTTAAAATATTGAAGACTTGTGTAGAAATTCGAATTTTCTGTGTAAAGTAGTACAGCACATCTTTGTGTTAACCTGTTAGCCAATCACATTGCAGGACGCATAGCACAAACTTGTCTTAACTGTCCAACTAGGACAAACAACACATCTTTGTGCTAACCTATACGGACCAATCAGATTGTAGGACACACAACAACATAAAATGGAGTCAGATGTCCCATGTTAGTAGTCGGCTCGGTGGCTGAGTGGGTAGCACACATGTCTCACAGTCCCAGGTTCGATTCCCATGTCCCCCAAACCCAAGACGACACGAAGTGCTTTGTTAAAGGTGTTGAAGCACAATATAGAATGAAATAGAGAAGAATCAGTCACGCATAGATTTTAAATATGCTGCATCATTTAACACATTAATGTGTTAAATGCCCCAACACACTCACTATGTTAAAATCAACACATATTGTGTTGTCCTTAACCAGACACACAAATGTGTTAAAAAATAACACATGTTGTGTTGTTTTCAACACATCTGTTTTAAGAGTGTGGCTAAAATTCACCTCTGTTATGACTTGGATGTGCAAAAAAGAACAACCTTCAAAATGTATTGGAGACTTTGAAAAAAGATTGTGGGAAATCAAGATATGACAATTTCATCAAAAAAGCAGATTGTCACAGAGCTCACGATTCGATTTTTATCACAATATTGCCCAGCCCTACCCAGGACCTTCTTGCTATGAGGCCAGAGCGCTAACCGCTGCACCACCGTGTCGCCCATGTGCTGTGCTTTGAAGAAATTGATCAAAATGGGCTAAAAAAATATGTGCCCCAAAATAGAGTATTATCATCCATCAGATTCTCAGAACTCAGCGTCACCATGAAACATAAATATCACTCAATCTGTAGTGGTCACCCAAACACAGACTCAGCAGTAAAACTAGATTTAGTATGGAGATAAAAAAAAGCACAAATAGGGACAAACTTGGTACAACATAATAAATTCAAGCTCATTGTGCTATAATACAGTATATTTACATTTTGTTTACAGTAAATAGCAACAAAAACAGGTCCATCAGCTGCTCAAAACCGCAGAAGTGACGAGCCCCGCCTCTTTACAGTGACAAGTATGTACAGGATTTGGGTGGAGCTAGGAGGTAAGTGAAAACACAGGATGTACGGATGAATCCAGATACAACAGTGAGTCCACTAATGTTTCTCTGGCTGTCTCACATTTCGATTTAGAGGGTCACAAGCAGATGCAACGGACCCACCCATCTTTATGTTTGTCTGTGTACTGTAATAAAAAAACACCCACGGCCCGATAACCGACTGAATTTGAACTCTTGACATGTCCAATTTAAGACCTTTATAAGACCACGAGTTTATAAACTTAGTAGGGCTGCAGTCGACCAAAGAAATTCTTGGTCGACTAAAAACATGTCCCATCGACCGATTAATCGACTAAAAAGGGGGCGTGGCAAAGGCTCTGAAGCTAAAAGTAGAGTTGTCAAAAATATTGCCAATCAACGCTAAAACTGGTGTCGAAATTAGTTTATTACGAATTTATTAGTTATACAATTTAGTTATTGTGTTCATAATGCATATTTGATCATTATCATCAAAAAACACAGCTCTATATAGACAATTCATATACTGTATAATCACATGTTTACAAACATAATTCCATAGACACCATTTAAGCAGTTTTATGTTTTTGGGAGACAACGAAGCTTTTCGAATCAAGTCCATTAGATCTTGATGATTATGATCTGTATCTTGCAAAAAGGATGCAGTTAAGCTCCACTGCAATCAAGTCCATATAGTCCTTATTAACCCAGTTATCGCTTGCAAAACAGTTTGGTTTTCTGATTTTCCAGTTCATTAAAATAATGCACTTCACTTAAAGAAAACCTAAATGTATCAAATACTGTAACTCAATTTTCTTGATTTCCTTTCTTGAAAGAACATTCTAATTCTCAGTGTGCTATCAAGAATGAAGTTTATTCCTTAGAATCAAAATCATGTTTGTGACAACTCTGCAAGAAATCTTACTCAAACAGACTAATAATATTATGTAGTTCATGCAAAAACTATAGTTTATACAGAAAATGAAGAGGAAACAGTGTTTGTATAAAAAAGTCAGTTCAGACTAGGGTTGCACAATATATCGAAAAAATATTGATATCGCAATATTGACACGTGCAATATCCATATCGCAAGGATGTGCAATAATTTATTAAATTTTTATGCATTATCCATCCGTTTTAGCGCCGAGTGATTTGACTCCGTTCTCGTCTTCTCTTAAGAACAACTCTTGTGATTTGTGTTGGTTTAAAACAAGGCACAAAAACTAGTTGTGATAAAGCTGTGAACGTCAGGCATAACGTGTGTAGGGGCACCGACTGCGGTTGCCAGATTTTCAGAGCAACCAGCAACTAAGCCGTGTAAAAAATCGTCCTAAAACATGACCGCGCCTCAATAAAAATAAGTTAATATAATGATTAAGCAATTACTAAGCCACAGAACGTGTGCAGTTTATACGCACATCGTTTTAATAGTGTAATAACGACTTTAAATAAATGTACAGAGAAATTCTTAATTGAAAAATAAATATCGCAAAAATATCGAATATCGCAATCTCAGAGCCCATATCGCAGAAATTTTCAATATTGTGCAGCCCTAGTTCAGACCAATGATTCTGTTATTGTTGAATACAAAGTCCTTATAATCTAAATAAAAGAATAGGCTGTGTGCACGGAATTTCAGTTGGCTTGCGATTGTTCAAAATGCTAACTTCTGTACACGCAACCATTTCCTGTTAGCGTTAGCATTTAGACACAATCATGTCTTTTTTAAACACATAAGTGTTCTCTGATGAAATATTCCTCTGATATGTAAAGTCTTTTACATGTTTTCTGTAACATTCACCACAACTGTCTGATCTAAAGAGTATTTATTATTTTAAACTGATGAAGTGAAAACCTCATTGAAGAGTATTGAACAGGAAGTCGTTGTATGTACAGGATGTAGTATTTTAAACCAAAACAAGACAACTGCACTGAGCCAATTGGTCGACTAATAAATTTTTGGTCGACCAAGGCTGTGTCCGAACGTCCACACTCGTTCCCTATCCATTCAATTACTATATAGTCCTGTCCTGTTCAGTGACTCATTCATCTGGTCTTTCGGACACAATAAAGCCCGATAAAAATGAACTTTTAACTTTTGTAATAAATACTAGTCAAGTCCTAATAAATACTAGTCAAGTCCACGCACATATTTATGGACTGCTAATCATAATGCAAGTCTGGTTTAACTTGGACAATACATTTTACCACAAACGGACTGGTTAATTCACTTTTTACAGCCCAAACTAAGGTAAGCAGCTAACGTTAGCATCTTTACTGCAAACAGCTTACGAGTGTTTTGTTTATTCTCCGGCTCAACAGTGAGTTTAAGCGTCTCCTTAACGTCTTTACTTCAGTCGTGTTGTTTCTAGTTAAAGACCTGACGTTGTCCGCGTTGTTTTTCCCGATTCTCGCAGTGCATTGTGTCTATATTGACCGTTCTAGTGCCATCGATGCTCACTACTTTTCCAGATGCATGGTGGGAAATTTTGAGTGCACTACTTTTTGACCTGCTGGACATTCGGACACCACTACAAAATGGCGTGACCCCTGAATAGTGCACTGTATAGTAAATAGTGTGGACGTTCGGAAACAGCCCAAGACTACAGCCACCAATGAATCGACTGAACGACTAAAGAACTACAGCCTTAAAACTTAAGCCTTCTTGTGATTAATAACATCCAGTATATCAGAGTTATATTCAGGCTCATTCTACAGGTATGTATATGTTTATGTTCTATCAAGACTCAAATTAAAATAATGAATTAACAATAAAAAAGGAAACTTCAAAGTTAACCAGCGTGTTTTGTCTTTGGTGTGTTATAAATCACATGAAGTATTTAGCTACTTGCACCCGCCCATTTTTGCAAACAATTTTAAGACCTGCAATGCAAGGACAGACTTTTTAACTTGTTGCTGTATCTGTCCTGGTGTACTGGTTCTTGTTTTAAGTTGTGGAAACACCTCAGAGGACATCCCGAACATGAATCGGTCCAGTATTTGACCACACTATACTGACGCCTGGTGCATCGTGGGTACTTCTCCTGCCCCACACAGACTTCCTGCTCCGCGTGCACACAGGGCCCATACCACAGGCCTGAGTCACCCTGTCACATGACCCGCGCGCCGTCGCCATGGCAACCGCGCAACCAAACAACTGCCAACGCAAGAAGAACAGAGAGAGAGAGAGAGAGAGAAAGAAAGAAAGAACACATCTGGGCCAGAAGACACCTGAGCAGAGCCGAGGCCGTGAAAGGAAGTTTTGGACGAAATAAAAGGAGGAAAACTGAGACGTCTGCTTGGATAAAGCTCGGATTGAAAGCTGCTCACACTGGAAGCTGTGACTGGAGTCGTTTTTGCATAACTTTGAATGGAAATAAAACAAAACATGTTGAAGTATTGAAGCGCTGTAGGCCGGGGCGATATCGTACTGTTGGTGGTATTTTTGCAGTAAACTTAAGGGGGTAATACATTTGAGAGATCATGACTGCAGAGGCAAAAGAGTGTGATAATGAACAAGAGACATGCAACTAAATACATTATTTAATGTACAAATAAATGTGGCAATAATTATATCGATACTTGTATACTTGGTGGCTGATTTTCACACTGTGAACACAATCGGACAACTTCCTTATAAATCTTTCCACACGTGGTTAATATCCACATGGACTCATTTTTGTCAGCAGTTATGGCTTAAAAAACACGTTTTACAAAAAGTGAAGTGAAACTAAAGAGGACAACCCAAGAACAGCCAATCAGAGGCTGCATTTGGCTCTTGATGAGAGCTAAAATTCTTTATTATTCACTTCAGACTCAGTTGTCTAATTTTTTCACAAAGTGCTGCATTTATCAGACTTTTAGTGGAAAATACAAAGTTTACATATTTACAACCAAAAGTTAGTTACCCAATATATATGTATATTGGCGGTGTTCTGTGTTGCATTTTGCCGGGCTGCAAAGCCTCGAGAAGAGCATGCGTGGAGAGCTCAAGTTTATGAAATAATGTTTTCAGTTAAAGCCAAATAGCTCTTTGTTTTGCAGCAGGAGCGTGGATAACTGCAGTGTCTGATGGGATCACTCTGTAGCTCACTTCACACGAGGTGTGAGTAAGATAAAAAGTATTCTCTCGTCAGTGTTTCAGTGACATAAAGTGCGAAGTGTTTTACTTCCAGACGTAGTGCACGCTGCATTTCCTGTTTGGTGCACTCTGATCTCTGATCTGTGGAGCTTGAGCTGGTCGGACTTGAGCACAGAAGATTTTACTGGCGATCAGCAATTTAGTCTGAGGGTGTTGGAGTGGCGAAGCTGAGGCGCAGACCTGCGCAGCGCATGTGCGACATGTGGAACAGATCTCATTCATTTCAAAGGCTGCGCAATCGCTGCGGAGGTCGTAGCGCAGCACAGCGGATAGCTGTTAGTTGAATACAGTGTTCTGATTGGCTGTGCTTGGGTGGTTTAATTCACGTTTTACTTCTTTGCCGTTTGTAAAAAGCTGTTCTAAAGCTGTATTTGAACTCGAAACCTAACAAGGATGCGCCAAATGGTTAATGAGAGCTAGGAGCTTGTTGGGCAGCATTAAATAACTTTTTTTTTTGGAGGAGGACCCTCAGACCCCCTATCACCCACCCTTCTGACTAACCCGTCCTGTAGCTGCATCTGCCAGCCAAAGAGAGCACGGCGCCTCCTGTCTGCAGTCTGAAGTGTGTGAGGTGCTCGTGCTGAGACAGGCCCACAGGCGTTTTGATCTACTGTGTAAATATGTAACCACACTTATGTGAAAGTTCTCATTAAAGTACAATGTGTGCAAACACAGTCTAGACCTGCCTCTTCGTCACACAACGGAGTGCATTTGTAAACTATATTATGAGTTTAGATCAATACAAAGAGGAAAGAAACATTCACAATCTCAGCCTAAGTCTTTACAAACTCATAAAAGCCACAGGTCTAAGGTTGTTTCAGGCTGTTGTGTGAGTGGGTGTGGTCACAGTGAGTCATGTCCTGAGCAGTGTGGGACGTGTGCCCAGGTCTGTACCTGAGCCTGGGTCTGTACCTGCAAGTCTCTGATGAGTCTGAGTGTGTACTTGTAGGACCCTCATGAGCCTGGGTGTGTATTGTAGGACCCTGAGCTGGGTGTGTATTGTAGGACCCTCATGAGCCTGGGTGTGTACTTGTAGGACCTCATGAGCTGGGTGTGTACTTGTAGGACCCTCATGAGCCTGGGTGTGTACTTGTAGGACCCTCATGAGCCTGGGTGTGTACTTGTAGGACCCTCATGAGCCTGGGTGTGTATTGTAGGACCTCATGAGCCTGGGTGTGTACTTGTAGGACCCTCATGAGCCTGGGTGTGTACTTGTAGGACCCATGAGCCTGGGTGTGTACTTGTAGGACCCTCATGAGCCTGGGTGTGTACTTGTAGGACCCTCATGAGCCTGGGTGTGTACTTGTAGGACCCTCATGAGCCTGGTGTGTACTTGTAGGACCCTCATGAGCCTGGGTGTGTACTTGTAGGACCCTCATGAGCCTGGGTGTGTACTTGTAGGACCCTCATGAGCCTGGGTGTGTACTTGCAGGACCCTCATGAGCCTGAGTGTGTACTTGTAGACCCTCATGAGCCTGGGTGTGTACTTGTAGGACCCTCATGAGCCTGGGTGTGTACTTGTAGGACCTCATGAGCCTGGGTGTGTACTTGCAGGACCCTGACGAGCCTGGTGTGTACTTGTAGGACCCTCATGAGCCTGGGTGTGTACTTGTAGGACCCTCATGAGCCTGGGTGTGTACTTGTAGGACCCTCATGAGCCTGGGTGGACTGAGCCTGGGTGTGTACTTGTAGACCCTCATGAGCCTGGGTGTGTACTTGTAGGACCCTCATGAGCCTGGGTGTGTACTTGTAGGACCCTCATGAGCCTGGGTGTGTACTTGCAGGACCCTGAGAGCCTGGGTGTGTACTTGTAGGACCCTCATGAGCCTGGGTGTGTACTTGTAGGACCCTCATGAGCCGGGTGTGTACTTGTAGGACCCTCATGAGCCTGGGTGTGTACTTGTAGGACCCTCATGAGCCTGGGTGTGTACTTGTAGGACCCGATGAGCCTGGGTGTGTATTGTGGACCCTCATGAGCCTGGGTGTGTATTTGTAGGACCCCCATGAGCCTGGGTGTGTACTTGTAGGACCCTCATGAGCCTGGGTGTGTACTTGTAGGACCTCATGAGCCTGGGTTAGTACCTGCAGGTAGGGCTGGGCGATATTGATAAAATTTATTATTATTATTATTTTGTAAACTTTCAAATAACTATAGAAAGACAATATTTTCATTGATTGTTATTATTTTGTTGTTTAATCAGTAACTCAGTGATGTTCAAATGCTGTTTTTTAGGATAAGGATTTGAAAACACGCTGCAAATTTATTACTTTTTATTAGTTTTTTACCATTTGAAAATCTAATTTACTGCTTTATTACTTTTTTCTGTCTGACTAGTTATTTAGCATGAATATTTAATCAAACCATTGAGGTATTATTTGTTTTGAAAAGGGGGCTTGTCCTTTTTTTAGTGATTAACCCATTGATAGAAAGTGTCTTAGGGCTAATGCAGTCATAATTGATAACTAAAATTTAACTACTACAACTAAAGACATATCATTTTTTGTCAATATCACACAGTCTTGTTAGTGACTAGACATAAACAAAAAAGTGACTTTGAACAAGATTCATTTGAGCTCTACCTGCAGGACCCTGATGAAGCCCCGCCCTCCTGCACACACCTGTACTCAGCTTTTAGAAGTGTCTGCGAGGCACATGTACAAACAGTGGAGTTTTATGGAGCTCAAAGTATCTGAGGTATGTGTTCGCTCGTTCATAGGGCTGGGCACAAACAAGGCTCCTAAAAAAAACACTTCTGGTGCCAATTGTTGCTTCCTCGGCTTTAAACGTCCACATTAATAAGCCAATAGCAGAAACAAAGAGCGTACAGTATGTGCCACATCCAGATCGCTTCACCATCACAAACAACAAGAACTCATAATCAAAGTCTTAAATGTTCCAAAGAAAGAAGAACTTTATACAGTTTTCAGGATGATTGTTGCACTAATCCAAAGGTCTCAAGCTAACGACGGCGGCTAAACACATCATTTCATGCAGCCTCGAGATGATTTCTAAATAGTATTATATCTGCACCTAACATTTGAACCATATGTTTTTAGCGTACTGTTTTTAGTGTATTGTAACTCAAAAAGATTCCTTAACAGTAAGACATGGAAAATGGTTCGAAAACTTTGAAAATCCATTGAAGTTTGCAGCATTGAAGCCACTGCAGTTACTGACTTAACACAGACTCTGTATTTGTATAATACACACAATAGTACAATAAAAGACACACTATGTTTTAGTTTAAGTATCCTTTATATGTTTAGTAACTTATGTAAATGTAGCAGATGATGAATCTTCATAATATTACTGAAAAATAAATAACAATTAAAAAAAAACATAGAAAAGTAAATTAAAAAAAAAAAAATATTAAAAATGAACTCTAAAATGTGATTAATATGTAAGATAAATTCATATGAAAAAAAACTGAAATAAAAAAAAAAGAATAAAAAAAAAAAAAAAAAAAAAAACTACAATGTTTGAAGAAACAAAGTGTGAACTTGTGGCAGACCGGACTGAATGTGCTTTATTACGTTCTGTTAATAACTGATGGTGGACCTCTAATTTGGACACTAAATACTGTTTGAATGTTGACTTTAGGTATATTATGGTTTATTTTGTGTCTTAAGATAAAAAAAAAAAGTTCAAATGTACACTCAAGTACATTTACAACAAAAAAATTTGTGACATACTGTAGTCATCTTTTTTTATTCTCTGCATTTAAAGTTTGTATGGAGGATTTTTCAAATCCAACAAATGTTTGCTGTTTTTCAAATGATGCACATGTAGTCCCCCTCCCAGGGCCACGGCCTTCACTGTAACTGGGCCAATGAGTTACTTAGGAACACTGAGGGTTTGCTTGACAGGTTCACAGGCCAATAGATCACGACGTACCTCGTTTTCTATTGGTCAACGTTTTTCTGGCCTCATCATGTCCACAGTTTATACATTTTCATAATTATTTTATTGTTTAGCATAAGTACGAGGCTGTTACAAATCTATGCAACTGTTTTTGATCAAGACTGACAACAAACAATTTTTGAAAATCCTCCATACAACCTTTAAAGTGAAGCTGTAGTAATTAGCTATAGCTATATTTTTTTCTAAATCTTACAACATTAGTGTTTTAATGTGTCTATGGTGGAGTAAGTCTGGAGTTGATTCATTTCGTTTTGAAGATAATGTTTAAGAAATGCTTCCCCGAGGCTTGTGACTGGAGCTGTGTGTGAATTACGAGCTCTTTTACTGAAGCCAAACGTGACCTCAAAGTTTCAATAGTTTATATTTTTGTCATTCCTGGGTCTATTGTTTGCAAACCTAAAAACGGCAGAAAGAATAAACTCAGCGCTGTTAGAACATAGAAGATGTAAGTCTGCTGTTTACTTCGCCTGACGCTAAAAGAACGACAAAATCAGCTCTTTCCTAACACTAGTACAATTGATACTATTTTAAAGCTGCTGTACCTGATTGATTTGTATGCTGCAAAAAAAAAAACTAAAAGTGTTTAATATTTAGCTCTCACAAATCCTTCAGCACATGGTAAGTATCCACATGTATTCTCATTTAAATGTAATTAAAGTTTAAGAACATCATTTACAAACAGCAAAGTGAAACTCGAGTGAACCGCCCAAGCAAAGCCAATCAGAGCTCTGCTTTTGGTTATGTATTTTGTTAGATTTGAGCAGTGCACATCAGTATGATTTTGTCACAAAATTCTGCGTTTACGATATACTTTTTGGAAGAAAGAAACTAAATTACAACAAAAAGTCAGGTACCACAGCTTTAATATTTGTTCCATTCCTAAAGCAATTAATGTGGAAAAAATGGCCAAAATGCATACAGGTCAACTAAAACAGAAAAATAGACAGAGAAAAGTTTCATTTTGTTGACATAGTAGATTTATAAAGAGGATTTTGAATATCTTATGTAGTTTTTGAGTAAACTAGATCGGATTGAAAATTAGCATTATATAGCTAGAAATAGATATACAAATCAAAGTGTTAACAAGGTTCTGTGCAGTTTGGTTTTGCAGAAGCAGCTTTAGAGACTCATATTCTGAAGGAAAACGTATTTTGATTGATTAATGAATGAACTGGATTAAATTAAGTTATAAAACCGGTTTGAAAATCATGCACATGAAAGCCTAGACTGTATACTGAAATAGAAAACTGACTAAACAACTAAAAATTAAAAGAAATGTTGCCTAGCGTCTCACCTTAAACATGCACTGTGTAAGTTTTGGCGGGGAAAAGTAAACCACGGTACACAATTCCATAGAAATAGAAACTTAAAGGGTCTGTACCTGATTTTTGCATTCTTAAAAATGTAAACAAACAGAAATAATTCATTTTAAGCTTCTTACTTCAGTCTACATCAGGGGTGTCCAAACTTTTTTCACAGTGGGCCGCATTTTGAAACTTATATGAGCGGAGGACCGTATAATAGATGACTAAGACAAGTTAATCATTCAAAATTTTGGATTTTACCGAATTTTAGTGAGCCACCACACCTTTAACAAGACAATAAATGATAATAGGTTAATATGACATTCAGTGTTTGTTATTTTTACTAAGACATACGAATTGCTCAAATTTGACATTAAAAACTATCCTTTTTTGTAATTTGGGCCAATCTAGCATGAAGTCTGAGGGCCAAAATAAATTGGTACAAGGGCCGCATTTGGCCCCCGGGCCGCAGTTTGGACATGCCTAGTCTACATGATTTGCTCACGTAGCTAATGCATTTTGAGCTTCAGAATTGTTCCTCATGATGAGTTTTAAATGTTTTTTCAGAGCTGTTATCGGCGAGGTGAGTCACTATGCTAACAACAGTTAGCCACAATGCTAAAAACAGAAAAAGTTGGCAACAAACGGTATTTTGTTAGACACTGACAGGACATGACAGACTAATTTCTACCTGAATAGATACATTAACAAGGCATCAGTGCTAGGGGGAAACTGTTTTTAAGTTATCTTGTTGTAAAAAAATCGAGTATAGTCCCTTTGATGCTTTACCTTGGTACATTCAGATTGGGACTAAATACAATTTATGCTATAATGTGAAAAACCACAGCTAAATTAATCACTTTTTATAGAAAAAAAATGCAGGAAGAGGCTCTACTCTAAGCCAGTGAATGCTCTGTTCTGTGGCCACGCAAGCCTGCTCAAAGTAAGGATACAGATTTGTATTATTTATTTAGTGCAACAAATGACAAAACATGCTTTTAAAGTCTGGATACCTGATTTTCACACCACAAAATCAGAAGAAAACCTTCAAATCTGTCCAACGAGTTTTCAGTTCTAACAAACCGTTAGCACATAGTTAATAATACACAAACAAATTCACGTTTGGCTGCAATAAAGGCTTAATGGTCCTACACCTGATTTTTGCTTTCATAAAAACTCTTAATTCTTTTTAAACTTCCTACATAAGTCACACGTTTTGCTCACTTAACACATTCTGAGCCTCTGAACTGTTCAGGACAATGTGTTTTCAGCTTTTTTCACAGCTTTTAGGAGCCAGACGTGTCGGTATACTAACAACAGTAAGCCACAATGCTAACAACAACAAGAGAGTTTAGTGAACAAACAGGACTTTAGACGTAGACAGGACATTGTGGATTAATTTTCACCTGAATAGAAACTTTAACGAGCTGTGTGCTGGGGGAAATTAGATTTAAAGGTATTTTAGTGTAACAATATTCCTTTAAAGAAGAGGTTTTTTAAGTGAAAGCATCCAAGCACAGCCAATCAGAGAGCTGCTTGATGAAAACTAAAATGATGATTATTAGCTTCAGTCAGTACACAGCAGTCTGATTTTGTGTTCATTTTGTAATATAATGTTTGGCAGAAAGGAAAAGGTCTTATTACTTAAACCAGAGGTGAGCTTTTTTTCCACAAGGGCGATATTTGAAGTGGCGAACTGCGATCATTCGCGGTGGTTCCCAAACTTTTCAGACAGGGACCCACACAATATTGATGTAACCAACTTGCGACGCCCACAGCAAAATAAAATTGATGTCTTTAAAATTTCAAGTTGGAAAACCATTCAAATTGGGCTAAAATACATTTATTTTGTAATAATATTGCTTTATTTGACCAATTCCCAGTCAAACCTGATGCTAAAGTAATAAATATGAAATAAAAATAGATTAAAAACCAAGCCTAATTGTAAAATTAGATCTAAAATATTGTACAACAGATTTGATTGCGACTCAGGTACATTTGGGACCTACTGATGTAACAAATTCAACGCAACCAGTCTAAAAAAAAAAAAAAAAAAAAAAAAAAATGTAAAAAAAAAAAATAGAAATGACTAATGTATTGTACATGCATAACAAAAACAACAGCTAAATAAAAAAAAAAAAAGAGATTTAAAAACCCCCACTTATATTCAAAAATGTTTCGGGTCGAGGGCTGCATCTGGCCCCCAGGCCGTAGTTTGCCCATGCCTGACTTACACACAAAAAGTTGGGTACGCCAGCTTTAATTCTCTGTCATGTCAGATAATTATGTTTTAGTTCTGATTTAAATAATTGTGATTAATATTCCTCCATACACAAGCAGTCCTACCAGATGCGTCTGAACGCAGAACATACATAATCTTAATCAGTTTATTCTCCCCAGACGTCCTCTGACCGCCTAATCTTATTCCCACCGTCCCCAGTGTGTGCGTCTGACCTGGCTTTGAGCTCCTGGTGCTCCTGCCTCAGTTTGCCCAGTTCCAGCTGCAGGCGGGCGCGCTCCTTAGCCACCTGGTCCAGGGTCTGCCGGGCGTCGGCCAGCTCGTTCTCGTACGCCGCCTTGATGCCGGACAGGTCCCGGGTCACGCTGGACTCGGACTCGGAGATGCGCAGACGTAAGCCGGTGTTCTCGGCCTCCAGAGAGCGAACCTTGTCGATGTAGACGGCCAGGCGATCGTTCAGGTTACACAGCTCCTCCTTCTCCTGCAGACGGCTGATCCGCGCGGGAGACACGGCGCGGGACACACGTTTGCTGCTCGGAGTCTCCATGGTGATGTCTGAGGAGGAAGAGGAGTGAGAGTGGTACAGTTTAGATCTCACTTTCACTTTGACTGGGTGACTCATGTTTCTGGAGAGTCCCAGCTCTACACACAGCACAGTGAGGGAGCACGTGCTGAGGCTGGGCTCAACTTTCATTCACAACAAACATTTACACAGCTACGGCTATTCTTATGTCTTACAGGAACCATATGTCAGATTTTGATTTAGATTGAATAAACATGACCTGTATGTGTCACAGACACAAGG
Organism: Mugilogobius chulae; assembly: GCA_038363315.1. Lineage (NCBI taxonomy): Eukaryota > Metazoa > Chordata > Actinopteri > Gobiiformes > Gobiidae > Mugilogobius > Mugilogobius chulae. The sequence goes on from CM076413.1 coordinate 22,066,063, forward strand.
TAAACATGTTCAAATGTAATCTGAGTCTACTGAAAGTGAGAAAGCTACTTCTTATTCTTCATTAAAAAAGCGATGGACATGATGTTCATTTTGTTGTGTTTTGACTTTAAAGAGGATTATCCAATAAGAAAGAGCTCACATGACACATGATTTGACATAATAGGTCCCTTTAAAGTCTTTTTCTTTAGAATGAATTCTTGCTGGTATTAAAAGTCTGTCGTGGTCCTTAAAGTGGGAGAACCTATATTTTTTTTTTTAAAGTAAGGTTTATATATATCTGTTCAGCTCTCAGAAATACTTCAGTCAATGAAATTACACCTTAGGAACAGCTTTTTACAAACAATAAAGTGACACTGAAGTAGACTAGGCCAAGCTCAACCAATCAGAGCGCTACATTTGGCTTTCAAACTAACCCTTCTCATTCCTTTTTTTGTTCAATATCTGATAAAAGACAAACTATGAATTTAGAGTCAAATTAGCCTCTAGCCTCATTTGGCTTGTTCATTCAAAATAGCTACTTCTGTACTTAAGAACATTTCCTATTGGCGTTAGCATTCAGACACAAACACAAATATGAAACATTTCTCTGACTTTAACAGTTTTCTTCACCACAACTCACTGTTCACTGCCTGATCTTGCAATATTTATACGTTTAAACTGATCTAGAGAAAACTAACTGGAAAAACCTCATGAGTACAGAAGTTCACTATTTTGACATAAACAAGCCAACTGACGTACTGTGCACAGAGCCAATTGTTAAAACCTAAAATATGTCAAATCTAGTGTCATTCAAGGTTCAGCTGTAAACACCAGCTTTTACAGCTGGTGTTTACAATCTCCACCAACCCTTACATTCACCAATCTCCATATTTACCAATCCTTATGTTTAACAATCCTTATATTCACCAATCTCCATATTTACCAATCCTTATGTTTACCAATCCTTAAATTCATCAATCCTCATATTTACCGTACCAATCCTCATACTTACCAATCCTTATGTTTACCAATCCTCATATTTGCCAATCCTTATATTCCCCAATCTCCATATTTACAATCCTCATATTTACCAATCCTTTTATTCACCAATCCTCATATTTACCAATCCTTATGTTTACCAATCCTTATATTCACCAATCCTCATATTTACCAATCTGTATGTTTACCAATCCTCATAATCACCAATCCTCATATTTACCAATGCTTATGTTTACCAATCCTAATGTTTACCAATCTCCATATTTACCAATCCTTATGTTTATCTGTATGTTTACCAATCCTCAAAGTCACCAATCCTTATGTTTACCAATCCTTATGTTTAACAATCATTTTATTCACCAATCCTTATGTTCACCAATCTCCATATTTACCAACCCTCATATTTACCAATTCTCATTTTACCAATCCTCATATTTACCAATCCTTATGTTTACTAATCCTCAAACAAAAGAAAATGAAAATATAAAAAGGACAGAATAGATGTTTTTTTGAATTTTAGTCTGACGAGTTGAATACAAAAGTTTACTCATAAAAGTTCAGTTCCTCATCTTTAATGCTAAGTTGTGCAGGAAAATGACATAAAAGGTTCCTATCGTTAATGCTATTTTCAGAAAGAGATTAAAGGTCCCTTCATCATCAGTTGCTCAAAGTTATATTTGAATTGATTCATGCATGTTTGAGTAATCTTTATTGTTCTTCAGCTGCAGCTCAAGTGCTCAGAAAATCCCTGTTCTCTCCTACCACCTATCCCCTCCCACTTGTCTGTATTTACATATTGAAAAATATAATGCTCAAAGGTGAAGCATGACACAAAACTGTCCCATAGCCACTTTCCAACAATAAAAAATTAGTTATTCAAAATTCGCTGCTTCGTACAGTTGCATTTTAAAATGAAGAGGCGGGGCTTATCAGTTCTGTAGCTTTGAACAGGAAGTCAGTAGAGCTGTTCCTAATTTTAAGCCGTTTTAGATCAACTTTGTGTTTTAAAATGAACAAAGGTAAATTACTATCTGTATATGTTCTAGTTTTTCTCTAAATAGTTGGGAAAAACACAATAGGTCTCCTTTAACTATCTGTTCTATTCGATTTGTGCTCTTCCTCATACTCAAGCAGGCTCACACACCAACGCTCATTCATTCAATTTCTCGCTTTTGTTTCTGTTTGGAATGAGTCTATTCCAGACACTTTTGGCCTTAGGCGAGGGAAAACCCCGAACGACTCACTGCAAGGTTTAAAGTTTTTACAAAAATAATAATATGTGCCACTTTTACCACTACAGTAAAGGCTTTCTAAACAAATAATCTTGCTAAAACATGAACTGAATCACAGAAAACTTTAAAGACTTCACCACTTTTTCAAAAGCTGCAGTTAATCTTTGAAGACACATGTTTAAAACACAATGATCTACACACAGTCACAGTTTGAATGAGTGAAAAGTACACACACACACACAAAGTTGACACACCCACGTGAACAAACCAGTCTCACCAGAGCTCAGCCCAAAGCCAGAAGAGCAGCGGATATGTTCCACCACTGGCTGAGAGCTGACTTTAGACTGACCTGGAGCTGGTTCTGGGGCAGAGCAGGTCCTGTCCGGTGGGTGTGGAGGCTGGCGGAGGGTTTTTAGTGAGAGCTCGGGGGCCTACGGAGGGTCCACGAGGAGCAGGTACAGTCCGGGCGCACGGCGGAGCAGCAGCAGGGACAGTGAGGAGGAGGGTGTGTGCTTTGGAGCTATGCACATGGACTGGCTCGGGAAGGGGCGTGGCTCTGCGTGGGAGAGGGAGGGCTTGTGGGGGAAGGGGCGTGGCTCTGTGTGAGAGAGGGAGGGGGTTGCAAGGAGGGGGCGTGGCTTTGTCTGAGCACAGCGCTGCCTCCGGGCTGTAGCAGGGAGCTGAAGGAAGGAAAAAGACACTGTTAAAGTTTAGAGGCTGGTAGTAAAGTAAAGAATCCTGGGCATGTGTTTTTGTTCTGTTCTTACGAAGACGTCTGACTGATTTAGTTGTGTCTGGGGTTCTAACAAAGGTGGAAAGTAACAAAGTACTTTTACTCAAGTACTGTACTTAAGTAGTTTTTCTTGAGTATCTGTACTTTACTTGAATATTACATAATCTGGTCACTTTTTACTTTTACTTCTTACATCTTTCAAGAAGTATCTGTACTTTCTACTCCTACATTTTAAAAACATGTTAGTTACTTTATGAGCTCAAAATCTGCCGTGAATCTGCCGTGTTTCAATACATTTGTTCTTATTTCAAAATAAGATATTGTAAGACATTTTTGCACCAATTTGATTCAAGCTCAAGTCTCTTGAAAACATCAGAAGTGTCTTGAGACAAGTGAAATATGATACTAATATTAAAAATGGATTTGAATCTGGCTAAAATAACTAAAATGAAGATGAACATTCTAAAAGTAGCTTTAACCGAGACAAGATCATAGTTTTTGCCAGTGTGGTTGTACTTTTGTATTTTCACTCAAGTAAAAGAGTTTCAGCAGGACTTTTACTTTTACTTAAGTGAACTTCAGTACTTTTGCCATATTTGGATGTTTTGAGCAAACATCTGCAGCAAGAAGTCAGTGTTTTCCAACAGGTGGTACTTGGACAACAGGGGGTACTTGGACAACAGGTGGTACTTGGACAACAGGGGGTACTTGGACAACAGGGGGTACTTGGACAACAGGGGGTACTTGGACAACAGGGGGTACTTGGACAACAGGGGGTACTTGGACAACAGGGGGTACTTGGGAGAATTGCAGATTTAAAGGGACCTATTATGTCAAATTCACTTTTCTAAGTTTTTAACCTTGTTATAACAGCCTCCCTTCACCATTCGTTTACTCCAAGTTATATTTGAATTGATTCATGCATGTTGGAGTAATCTTGTGTTGTTCTTCAGCTGCAGCTCAAGTGCTCAGAAATCCCCGTTCTCACCTACCACCTATCCCCTCCCACTTGTCTGTATTACTTGTTAAAAGATTAAAGCTCAAAGTGAAGCTTATGGTTCAATACAGTCCCAAATTCACTTTCCAACAATAAAAAATAGTTTTAAGAAATCTGTTGCTTTTTACAGTTACATTTTAAAGTGAGGAGGCGGGGCTTATCAGATCAGCAGTTTTGAACAGGAAGTCAGTAGAGCTGTTTCTATTTTTAAGTTCTTTTAGATCAACTTTGTGTTTTACAATGAACAAAAGGTAAATTACTGTTATGAAGGACTGACTAACTGCTGGCTGGTTCAATAGAAGTGTGGTCGCGGAGTGTGCATCGATCAGAATGCAAAGACTGGGATGGATGAGTTTTACTTTCTTTATTGAAGCTTGGTGTGTATATGAGTGTGTGTGGTTCTGTGAATAAAACAAATGGAAATTACATTAGAATCATATAAAATCAAATCAACATACATCAGGCTATTATAAAATAAAATCACAAAAATATATGTATACTTAAGCAATAAACAATATAATACAATGATATAATAATATGCATAAATATGAGCTATAACAGAAAGTATAAGGCTATATACAATTTTAACATTGGTCCACTTGAACATAATAAGCCCGTAACAAGCACAGGACCAAGGGTATAGGCCAAAGCCTCCACTACTAATACCTAAGCAGCTACACATATGGCTGTTAACAAATAATATTCCTCCAAACTGCACTCACAAAGCCACGACTTGCATAAAAGACTAAATGATGCATGATCACAAAGGCATAAATAACACAAATATGTCAGAAACCAAATAACTTAGCAAAAACGTAAATTAGCTTAGCAGTTAGCCTAGCCTTGGAGCTAATACAGGTAAAAAACACCTCAAAACTTAGGAACAAACTTTAGCACTCTGATTTTCACATCAATCCCCTAACATAATATAGCAAAAAACACCCACCTGTCTCATGGACGCACACTAACACAAAAAACTATCAAAAACAGGTGAAAGAAGGGATGCCACCACCTTCGAGGCACAACTTGGTAACACGGCACCGATAACTCTTTACTAGCTCAAAAAACGGCCGCGCCCCTAGTGGTCAGGTCAGGTACTGCAGCATATAATATTAAATACAGCATTACAGTCTTGGCTTCATAACACAGCCGCCCCCAAACTTGTGTCAGCAAGTTTGAAGCTTGTAGAGTCACTGTCCATCTTGGTTCGGCACTGCAGGAAGTCGAATGAGCCGACTCACTGGTCTCACATATGTCCGATCCTTCACCTTTACTTCGGCCGATCGGATTAAACCATCAGCTCCTGGAAGAACTTTGCTGATCTGTCCGACAGGCCAAGATGCTCTGGGAAGTTGGGGATCTACAATCATCACCACTGTGTCGACTTGAATGGGTGATGTGTCCCTTTGCCATTTCGATCTGGTCTGCAGTGTGGGTAGGTAGTGGCGCAGAAACTGTGTCCAAAAGCGGTCCGCCAAACCCTGACAGGTCCTCCAATGTCGACGTCCAATTAGCTCCGAATCGTGATATACCACCTGGGGAAGGGAAGGGTCCAGCCGCCCCATCAGCAACAAGTTTGGGGTAATGGGGTCTGGATCTGCCAGGTCTGAGGACACATACCCCAACGGCTTTGAGTTGAGAACTCCTTCGATCTCAATCAACACTGTCTGGAGTATCTCTGAGCTGACAACTTGGGAGCCCAGAGTGGATTTTAGAGCAGATTTGATGGATCTGATCTCCCGCTCCCAAGATCCGCCAAAGTGGGGAGCGTTGGGAGGATTAAAGCGAAACTTAATCTGGTACTCTGCAAGTTGCGCTTGTAAGGATGGATGCAGGGCATTAAAGATTCCTGTAGTTCCCGATCACCGCCTCGGAAGTTGGTGCCTTGGTCGCACAGTATCTCTGCAGGTTTCCCACGGCGGGGTATAAATCTTCTCAATGCCATCAGAAAAGAGTCGGTGCTGATGCTGGACAGCACCTCTATGTGGACGGCTCGGGTTGTTAAACATTTAAAGAGCAGGCCCCAACGTTTCTCATTACGGGCGTCCAACTTTCACTTGCAGGGGGCCAAAACAGTCAATCCCTGTGGAGTAAAAGACTGGCTGCTGTAACCGCAGGCGGGACAAAGGCAAGTCGGCCATCTTCGGGATGACTGGTTGAGCTCGCCACCTCTGGCACTCAGCGCAGGAACGTTGTTCACGTCGGATGGCTTCACGGCCCCGCAGGATCCAGAATTTCCTTCTCAGTTCCGCAAACACTCTCTCCGCTCCTGGATGTTTCAGCTCACTGTCAGTCTGCTTGATGAGTAATCTGGTAACAGGATGCTTAGGCTCCAGCACTACTGGGTGGATAACATCAGCTTCCAGATCATGCAGCGTCTGAGCTACCACCTACTCGAATGAGCTGCAGCGACTGATCGAACTCAGGAGCCAGTGTGTAGAGGCGACTGGTCGTGGGCACTGGTTTTCCTGCTGAAAGGCAATGGACTTCATCTGGGAAACTGTCTTTTGAGCAGATCTCAAGATGCAGAGCTCCGCCTCTTTGAAGTCATCTGCTGATAGGGCTGCGTCAGATGCTTTGGCCGCCCCGTGCAGGGTGCTCGCAGTCTTCTTTAGAAGGTCGTTGAAGCTGTCAAATTGCGTTGCGTCAGGCACAGGGTCGGTGTTCAGAGATATGGCCAGGCATGTAGTGGGCTTGCGCCGTTCTTCTGTAATGTCTTCACATGGGGCAACTGGAGGCTCTGGCCACTGCTGTGGTGATAGTAGTAAGAAGGGTGGGCCACATGCCCAACGAGACTGACTTGTAAGCTCTTGTAGCTTTTTACCTCTGTGAGGTCATCTGCAGGATTCTCGGTTGATGTCACGTACCTCAGGCATGTCTGTCTGTTAGCTCTTGGATCTCTGCAATCCGTGTGCCCACAAACACCTTGAAGTGGCAGGAATCAGACTGTATCCAGGTCAAAACAGTCGTGGAATCTGTCCACAGTACAACTCTGACCAGCTGTAGGGTAAGCTCTTTGGTAAGCACGCTGGCGAGTTGTGCTCCAGTCAGGGCTGCACATAACTCTAGTCGTGGCATAGAAAGTTGGCGTTTGGGAGCCACTCTGGAACGTGCTGTCAGGAATGCCACCTCTGCGTGTCCATCAGAAGCTTGTGTGCGTAAATATCCAACGCTACCATATGCATGCTGGGATGCATCACAAAAAGATGTGCAGCTCTCTTTCACATTCAGAACTGTCAAGAGCTGGCTGACATAGCACCGTGGCAGGCAGAGCTTCTCCATCTGTGGCAGCTCTGTTTCCCATTCTTCCCAAGCTGTGAGCAAGTCACCTGGTAGCAGGGGGTCGTCCCACTCACGTTTCTTGTTCCACAGCTGCTGGACAAGAACTTTGGCTCTTGTGGTGAATGGAATGAGGAAACCTAAAGGGTCGTATTGGCTGGCCAACACTCTATAAATGTTCCTCATAGTAGGAGGGCTGCTCTCAAAGTGTTTGGACTTGTAGTGCAGTGTATCAGAGTGGCACAACCAGCGTAGACCTAAAGCAGGCTCTTGGGGTCCATGTCGGTGTGATTCAGCCATTGTTCACTGCTCTCTGACCTCAGCTCTTTGGGAAGGTGACTGATAAGCTCTGGTTTGCTGCTGGCCCACTGACGAAGCTCAAATCCTCCTTCTCTTAGCAGCTCACTTAACTCGCCATAACATCTTTGGCCACGTCAGGGGACGCAAAACTCTGTAGCCAGTTGTCCACGTAAAAGTGCTTCTCGATGGAGTGGCGCAGATCCTCTCTCTGATGACTGTGGTCGTGGACGTGTCTCTGGAGTGCATAGATTGCGCAGCATGGTGAGCATGTGGTCCCGAATGGAAGTACCTGCCATTCGTACACTTTGGGAGGAGTGTCTCTTTGTAAGTCGCGCCAGAGGAAGCGCAGCAGGGGGGAGGTCTTCCGGCAGCAGTCTCACTTGGTGGAACATCCCCTTGATGTCGCTGCTGACCGCAATGACATGCTCCCTAAATCGCAGGAGGACACCAAGGAGTGAGGCACGAGGTTTGACCGGGTAGCAGCAGCTCGTTGAGGTTCTGGCCATTGTAAGTGAAGGAGCAATTAAATACAACACGGTTCTTTTCGTTGTGTGTCACCATATGTGAGGAATGAACCAGGACTCGCTTGATGACCTCAGCTCCTCTTCGCTAACTTCTTTGACATAGCCTGCAGCCACTAACTTTGTGATCTCTGTTTTATAAGCTGCTGCTTTCCCTGGATCTCGGCTGAGGCGTCTCTCAGTGCCCCGCAGACTGGGGAGGGTTGCTTCTTGGGCACAGACAATTTGGGCATATTGTTGACACGCAGAAGAGGAGTAGCATATCTGCTAGTGCCTGCCACGTTCACTCTGGTTGTCTTGCTCTAGAAGACTCATGGCTTGTTGCTCTCTCAGTGAACGGGTGACCAGCTTCTCACTTCTGTATGGCAGAACGTCAAGTTGCCATAATTTCTCCACTTGACTTAAGAGCTCTGTTTGGGGGAGGTAGTCGAGATAAAGAGGCATTGCTGGGGTTGACTGTGCTGTCTAACCAAGGGGACAGGTCCTTGGAGCGCCCAACCTAATCTGGTCTTAACTGCTGCCGGGCCTCCAGGTGGACCCAGACCACTGGCTGGATGGAGTGACCAAGTGGGGACAATCAGAGCCTATCAGGAGCAATGGCTGGGCATTAGTGAATGGCTGCAGAGTAGCTTACTCAAATGTCTGTACTTCTGCTTCAAGGCTGCGACTGGATATGAATGCTTGGCCAAGGCTAATCTTCGCGGTGAAGGCTCGCTCAATCGTGAATGTCTTACTTGGTTGGTTGGCTGGTGAGACTTGATTGTCACAGCAGCTCCATGTATTGTTCTCACTCCTTGTCTCACAGTGCGCAGCGACAGGCTCTCCGGGGTCCCTTTCAACTGCAGCTTTTGGGTGGCTTCTTGGAGCAGGATCGTCCTCTCAGATCCGTCATCGAGTATAGCAAATGTCTCAAGTGTGTGCTCCCCATTCCTCAACAGGACTTTACTGATCTTCAAGAGGACTTGATTGCAACCTGCTCTGCGATCTAGGTACAGAACATCCGTAGATGGTTTGGGCTCGAGCTCAGTTATGGGTTGATTTGCAAGTCTGGGTGCAACTGGACGCAGATTCACTTCATGCAGGGCTTCTAAATGCTTACCTCTGCATATCTTGCATTGCACTTTCAGGCGACACTGAGCAGCTTGATGGTTCCGCCCACAGCGCCAGCAGCGGTTGTTGGACTTAATCCAGTTGGTCTTCTGCTCTTTCGATAGCTGTTTGAAATTGGAACACTGATCTAGAAAATGCAGGGTGTTGCTGCAGTAGGGGCAGTAAGCTTTAGGCTTGTCTTGTCCTTCTGGTGTGGGAAAGACCAGGGACTCTCGTGGTGACTGATCTTGTGTAGCACCAAGTAGCACTGTAGTAGACCTTTTAGCGACTCTTTTATCTCTTTTACTGCTTCTGTCTTCAGATTCTCTTCAGCTCTCTCCAATCTATCTCCTCCCTCTTGAATAACCAACTCGTACTCAAGCCACTCTGCAAAGTCTCTCAATGATGGCACACTGTTGTTTGGATAGAGATAGCGGCGGAAGGTAGCTCGAAGGTCTTGAGGTAGTTTCCGGGTGAGTCTAGCCACATGTGACCCACATTGTAGCTCAATACGGCCATCTTGACCGAGCTGCTCCAACATGCCTACTAAAGCTCGGACTCTCAGAGCAAACTTCCGGAACCCTGTGGTGTCACTGGCGCGAATATTGGGCTCATCCATAAGTTCTGCTATTCTTTGTAGTGCCAGGTGGTGTGGCTGGCCAAAGTGCTTGATTAGNTTGTGTCTGGGGTTCTAACAAAGGTGGAAAGTAACAAAGTACTTTTACTCAAGTACTGTACTTAAGTAGTTTTTCTTGAGTATCTGTACTTTACTTGAATATTACATAATCTGGTCACTTTTTACTTTTACTTCTTACATCTTTCAAGAAGTATCTGTACTTTCTACTCCTACATTTTAAAAACATGTTAGTTACTTTATGAGCTCAAAATCTGCCGTGAATCTGCCGTGTTTCAATACATTTGTTCTTATTTCAAAATAAGATATTGTAAGACATTTTTGCACCAATTTGATTCAAGCTCAAGTCTCTTGAAAACATCAGAAGTGTCTTGAGACAAGTGAAATATGATACTAATATTTAAAAATGGATTTGAATCTGGCTAAAATAACTAAAATGAAGATGAACATTCTAAAAGTAGCTTTAACCGAGACAAGATCATAGTTTTTGCCAGTGTGGTTGTACTTTTGTATTTCACTCAAGTAAAAGAGTTTCAGCAGGACTTTTACTTTTACTTAAGTGAACTTCAGTACTTTTGCCATATTTGGATGTTTTGAGCAAACATCTGCAGCAAGAAGTCAGTGTTTTCCAACAGGTGGTACTTGGACAACAGGGGGTACTTGGACAAACAGGTGGTACTTGGACAACAGGGGGTACTTGGACAACAGGGGGTACTTGGACAACAGGGGGTACTTGGAGAATTGCAGATTTAAAGGGACCTATTATGTCAAATTCACTTTTCTAAGTTTTTAACCTTGTTATAACAGCCTCCCTTCACCATTCGTTTACTCCAAGTTATATTTGAATTGATTCATGCATGTTGGAGTAATCTTGTGTTGTTCTTCAGCTGCAGCTCAAGTGCTCAGAAATCCCGTTCTCACCTACCACCTATCCCCTCCCACTTGTCTGTATTACTTGTTAAAAGATTAAAGCTCAAAGTGAAGCTTATGGTTCAATACAGTCCCAAATTCACTTTCCAACAATAAAAAATAGTTTTAAGAAATCTGTTGCTTTTTACAGTTACATTTTAAAGTGAGGAGGCGGGGCTTATCAGATCAGCAGTTTTGAACAGGAAGTCAGTAGAGCTGTTTCTATTTTTAAGTTGTTTTAGATCAACTTTGTGTTTTACAATGAACAAAAGGTAAATTACTGATCTGCATATGTTCTAGTTGGTTACTAAATAATTAAAAAAAACACAATAGGACCCCTTTGGTAGAATAGAAAAGGTATTGTAATTTGAAAAATGTTATTTCCAGCACATTTTACATGTCAAGAGTCATTTTTTCACATGGAATATATTAAAACAATAAAATGCAATGGTTATTTTTGGAAAATATAGGAGTAAAGATGAACATTTTAATTGTAGGGAGTAAAAGGTACAGGTTTTTCTTGATAAATGTAAAAAAAAAAAAAAAGTACAGTACTAAATCAGTACAGTTTGAGTAAAAATACTTAGTCACTTGCTCGTCAGTCAATTTTAGACTGATTAAAATATTTTAAGTTGTCGTTTTTCCAGTGTAACTTATTTGAACATAGACTTGAACACATTTATTGACCTTTATTTAACCAGGGAAGTCCCACTGAGATTCTAATAATAATGTAAACTGATTAAATGGTTAAAACACGCTCCGATTGTCTGGATTCACCGTGAACGTGAAGCGTGTGGAGAATGTACGCGTTTGGTGCACGTGCCGGGAGCGCCATCTACAGTCCGTCACACGCACCAGCACTTCTACTCAACACTCAAGTAAAAGCAGCGTAAAAGTAAAGCGTATTTATTAGAGCTGCTACAAGTTCATCGATTAATCGCAACTGACTCATTATCGAAAAAAAATCAGCAACAAATTTAGTAAACGAATAAACGTTAGAGCTCTTAGTTAGTGTTTTTTGTAAAAGCTAGTTTGCCTGAGTGTTGTTATGTTATTAACACATTTCAAACTCAATTGTAATGTTAACTCTTTCAGTTCCAGTCCTGTTCTCTAGGCCTGTAGTCGACCAAAGAAATTTTGGCCGACTAAAAACATGTGTTGTCCCATCGACCGATTAATCTAACTACTAAAAAGGGGGCGTGGCAGATTTCCTGAAATCTGAAATCTCTTTCCACTCAAACAGCAGGTGGAGATGAAATGAGCAGGTTCTGTCAGTGTTGCCAGATGGGAAATGTTGAATTATTGTACCAGAACCTCAAAATTATCGTTTTTTGCTAAAAATTATCGTACACATCCAAACTCTGTTCTATTTCGGGCCAAAGCAATTTGTAAAAACCTCTTTAGACGATTAAATTGATTTTTAAACATCTTCCACTCAGTTGAGAGGGTGAAAATATTTAATCATTGCTGTTTAATGCATTGCACACAGCAAGTTTTCTCCTCTTCACAGCCCAAAATAATATTATAAGAACGCAGTCATACTGTATTATAAGTAAAACAAAGCATTGATTCACTCACTCTTTCCCTTGTTCGATGTCTCCATGATTGCTCATGCAGCCTGGTTGTGTTTACGTTTGGTCTCAGCACATTGGGGCAGACGCAGACGTGCAGCCATGAGGAACTAATGGTGCTGTGACCAATAATATCACAGAACACCTCTAAAGTGCACGCTGTGTTAAGTGCTTGCTGATCCTGGATCAGCTTTTCAGTCTTTTATGTGAGCTCACGTTAGTCAAGACGAAGAAAATACCTGGCGCCTCGAAATGATCGTACATTTACATAGAGTTTTACAGTGACTTAGAATTATTGATCGTACATCGTACAGGGGGTGAAATTATCGTACAAAAACGATAATTATCGTAAATCTGGCAACACTGGGTTCTGTGCAGAGCTGAAGCTTCTTGTTTGCTTCTGCTACGAATGGAAGCCTCTGTTACATTTGCCCCGTGTTACAATTGCCCCCAGTCTCCCCTAGTCTATTTCTCCTTTAAAGCGCGTCATTAAAGTACCATTTCATTGCACGAGCAGGAGTCGGGCTAACTCTTATCTACAGGAGCGGTTTGAGCGACATGATGCCACATAAAACACTTACATCAGAGTGAAAGTACCGCAGACGTGTGACGGTCTCCTGCAGGACGCCCCGGGACACGGCTCGGTCTCCGGGCGGGACGCTGAAGCTGCACGTCCCGCACATGTGGAGAGAATCTGCACGGAGAACACCACTGACCTTTGACCTGTGAGGTGCACGTGCCGGTGATGTGACCGCACTGCCCCTGCTGGAGAGAGTGACACGGCTCCGTCTGGGGAGGCTCAGTCCTGCAGATGGAGAGAGAAAAATGGTTCAAATGAATATGTATCTAGTTTGAATGAAAGTGTGGCTATAAACCTCTTCTTACAACCAACACAGTGAAACTGGAGAGGACGGACCCAAGCACAGCCAATCAGAGAGCTTCCTTCGACTCCAGAAATATCAGCTAAAGGAAGCAGATGTGTTCGGACCAAGCCAAATATTAGACTGTTTAGTGGCCATGCAAGCCTGTTCAAAGTAAAAAACATATTTTTATTAATTATTTACTGAAACAAAGACATCTAAATGATAAAACTATACATTTCTTCAAGTTAATTTCTGGCCAAAAGTTGTGCAGTGCACCTTTAGATGGTTTAGAGCTAAAGTCTGTGTGGTATTTCTTCACTTTGTTATTCAACACATGGCTTCATATTTTTAAAGTGGGTTTAGTGGACACGAGAATCTATTCAGCCACGTGTGTGAGGAAATATCTGCATTTAATTTATGTGTCCTAATCTGATTTTTAATAGGTTAACACAAAAATGTGTCACTTTTAAGGGAGAGTACAGTCTTTTTTTCTTCACAAAGTTTACCAATTTACAACTTAAAAAGTTGGTTACCCAAACTTTAAAGGGTTGCATTTATTTCTATGCCTACGATGAATTCTACATGTTTCAAAAGCCCTGCATGACGTCACAACAATCTGTGACAGGAATGTGTCCCACCAATCACACTTAACCAGGTTAGTCCCACGAGATTCAGAGTCTTTTTTACAGGTGAGACCTCAGAGAAGAGGCAACATGGACATGTTTTAGTGGCAGAGAAAACTCCAGAGGAAACCTACACAGACACGTGCAGAACATACACCATAGAAAAGACCTGGACTGACTGGAAAACCCAGTGTCTTTGTAACAGAGCTCGAACCACTCCAAACACCTCCAGACTCCTCCCTCTCTCTCTCCTTCAGTCCTCCAGACTCCTCCCTGTCTCTCTCCTTTAGTCCTCCAGACTCCTCCCTGTCTCTCTCCTTTAGTCCTCCAGACTCTCCCTCTCTCTCTCCTTTAGTCCTCCAGACTCCCTCTCTCTCTTTTATCCTCAGACTCCTCCTCTCTCTCTCCTTTAGTCCTCCAGACTCCTCCCCTCTCTCTCCTTCTAGCCCTCCCTCTCTCTCCTTTAGTCCTCCAGACTCCTCTCTCTCTCTCCTTTGTCCTTCAGACTCCTCCTCTCTCTCTCCTTTAGTCCTCCAGACTCCTCCCTCTCTCTCCTTTAGTCCTCAGACTCCCTCTCTCTCTCCTTTAGTCCTCCAGACTCCTCCCTCTCTCTCTCCTTTAGTCCTCCAGACTCCTCCCTCTCTCTCTCCTTTAGTCCTCCAGACTCCTCCTCTCTCTCTCCTTTAGTCCTCCAGACTCCTCCCTCTCTCTCCTTTAGTCCTCCAGACTCCTCCCTCTCTCTCCTTTAGTCCTCCAGACTCCTCCTCTCTCTCTCCTTTAGTCCTCCAGACTCCTCCCTCTCTCTCCTTTAGTCCTCCAGACTCCTCCCTCTCTCCTTTAGTCCTCCAGACTCCTCCCTCTCTCTCTCCTTTAGTCCTCCAGACTCCAATCCCCTGTAGGACATGTTGTAGAACATGTGGTGTAGGACATGTTATGAAGGACAGGTGTGTAGGACATGTTGTGTTGTGTGTAGGACATGTTTAGAACATGTGGTGTCGGACATGTAGGACGTGTGGTGTAGGACAACTGTGTAGGACACTGTTGTACGGACAGTGTTGTGAAGGACAGTGTTTGTAGGACATGTTGTGGTAGTGGGACATGTTGTAGGAAAATGTCGTCGTGACAGGGCGTGTAGGAATGTGTGTAGGACATGTTGTAGGACGTGTCGTAGGACAGGTCGTGTAGGAAATGTGTAGGATGTGCGGTGTAGGACATAGGCTACTGTGTAGGAAATACTGTGTAGGACATGTTTAAAACATGTTGTGGGAGGTGTATTGTAGGACTTGTAGGAGGTGTTGTGTAGGACATGTTGTGTGTCCTACACAACACATACAACTGTGTTTGAGTTGTATGTTTTTTCCGTTAGCGCGTCTAAAAGCGCGTCTTTTTACCGCGGCGGTGCCGCTGCTGCTCTTTGTTGCCGCGGGGCGTGGTTTGGATCATGTCTGCGCGCGGCAGCAGACTCTTTGTTCACTATGGGGCACACAGTACCATGCCGCGTGCTCTGCCGCTCAAACATGGCGGTAGACGCGGCAGCGCTGCCGCACCTGGTAACACGTGCCATAGCCTACTGGCAAAGCGCATGCACCAGCTGATCCACGCGGTAAGGACCGTGGCCATGTTGGTATTGATGAACAACACCATTCGCTCTCACTGCAGTGATGCTCCACGCGGCATTAGCTATACGAGCAGAGCGGAGCAAACTCTACCGCGTCCATGCCGCTCCCAAAGCCCAGGCTTTGCACCGCACTCCGGGTGTTTGGTCCGGGATGAGCTGGTGAGCGCTGGACTGTAGAGTTGAGCAGACCGGACAGCACACTGTCCCTGACTGGCCCGCCCTCAGTCTGCCGCCTTGCCGTATGCGCGCAGAGCGCTTTGTGCGCGGAGGGGGCGGGCAGGGGCGGAGTCAGCTGTGTTGTGAGCGGAGGGAGGAGGCGGTGGCGCGAGGCTGAGCTCAGTCTCTGCTGTCTTTGTCTTGTACTCTTTGTTAGCCATGCCGAGCCTGCTGCTTCTAGCAGGGATCATGGAGAAAAACGGGGGCTACGTCGGGGACGTACCCGGCTCTGCCTTCGGGAGCGAAGGCTGCTGGTGGCGCCCGACGAGGATGAGGAGGACTCCCGCGCCCTCAGGGTCGCGCTGGGCCAGTTGTCTCTGTTGGGTCTGGGAGAAGGCGAGGACGCCTCTGTCCCTCCAGGAGTCCAGGACCGGAGCAACAACAACAACAACAACCAGCACAAGGCCGGAGGAGATTCAAAGACCAAACTGTGCGCCCTGTACGAGCCCAACAGCTCCGAGAGCAAAGCACGAGGCTGCAACATCACGGAGTGCGTCCCGGTGCCCAGCTCCGAGCATGTGGCGGAGATCGTGGGGAGACAAGGTAATGTACTCCACACCTGTGAGACACGGGGGTCCCCGGGCTCTCAGAGGTGTGGGGACACCACTTTCCCGCTGTTTCTTTGTGTTTGGGGGACTCCTGACGCGCGAGGAGCCTCCACAGACACGCCATTGATGCACGCGCAGACACAGCACCCTTTCCTTTGTCGTCTGAGCGCGCCAGACACTGGGCACCACAGCCCGGCCAGCAATGCTCTCATGTGCCCCGGGTGTGTCCCTGGTGTCCGGGCTCTTGAGATGTCCTCCGGGAGAGGACATGTGCGCGCGGGCTCTGTCTCCTCCAGCAGCTGCGCTCCGGACAAAGAGCAGCGTGCTTCTTTGTTCCCTGGATCACTGTAAAGTAGAGTGGCTGCTGCAGACTGAGCCCAGAGCCGCTCTCGGGGCTGGACTGGACAGTGTGGACACTGTGTGGACACGGTGGGGACAGTGATGGTCAGTAGTGTGGTTAGGGCTATGAGGCGGACAGACTGAGGTGAAGAGAGGTGGCACAGGGAGGGGCGCGTCAGGACAGACACAAAGCCTGGCGTTTGTAGCGTAGCACGTGGAGCTAAATGTGTGTGTGTGTGTGAGTCCCACCCCTGGTCCTTGTCCTGCTGGTCCTTCGTCCATGGTCCTACATCAGCCCAGCGCGGTGCAGTGTAATGTAATGTACTAGTGTAGTGTGCTATGGTGGTGATCAGTGCTAGTGCTGAGTGTAGAGGAGCGTGTTGTTGTTTGGCTGCACACACCCACTTCTGCTTCTGCATCCAGCTCCAGTCTGTCCTCCAGCTCCACCCTGAGCTGCATGTGCCCAGGTCCGATGCCTCTGCTCAGGGCTGCTGCTCTCAATGATCGAGCACATTTTACATCCTTTTACAATGATTAGTATGGTTTAGTTTATATAAAAGCTGATCTCTGACGTCTGCGTGGCTCACCCTGAGGCGCTCATACTCATGTCTGTGTAGTACTGTGAGTAACCCACACTACTCCTGCCACGCCCACCTGCTCAGCCTCACATGGTGTCACTGCTGTACTGCACTTTGCCCTGGTCTGTGTCTTTCCGTAGAAACTGTGTTGATTTTTTGTATGTGTGTGTGTGCAGGCTGCAAGATCAAAGCACTGCGAGCCAAGACCAACACATACATAAAGACCCCGGTGCGCGGAGAGGAGCCAGTGTTCCTCATCACCGGGCGGAAAGAGGACGTGGCCCTGGCCCGGCGTGAGATCATCTCTGCGGCTGAGCACTTCTCCATGCTGCGAGCCTCTCGGAACAAGCTGGGCCTGGGCTTCAGCGGCTCTCCACCTACACCGCTGCCCGGGCAGACCACCATCCAGGTGCGTGTGCCCTACAGGGTGGTGGGGCTGGTGGTAGGACCCAAAGGCTCCACCATCAAACGCATCCAACAACAGACCTGCACTTACATTGTGACGCCCAGCCGGGACAGAGACCCGTGTTCGAGATCACCGGCTCACCTAGCAACGCTGAGCGCGCCCGTGAGGAGATCGAAGCTCACATTGCCTTCAGGACAGGCGGCCTGCACGAGCACAACAATGAAAACGACTGCCTGGGATCATCCGGAGGCAGCCCGGCCAGCAGCGGAGGAGGTCTGGAGAGCCGTCTGCAGCAGGTGTGGGGCATTCAAGGCTCTCAACGCAAACCTCTGAGCAGCTACAGGCAGAACTTCTCTGAAGCCGTGGTGGGAGGAGGAGACGCTGTGTTTCAGAAGAACAGCTTCTCCAGCTCTGGGGACAAGTCCTGCTCCTACTTTGAGCCGGACGGCTCCAGCTGGGACTCGGACTATAAACAGGTGGCCTTCTACACGCAGCAGCGCTCCAAGAGCTTTGCAGGCCTTCCTCTGCCCCTCACCAGAATGTCCCCCAGCCTGCCCGAGAGCACCGGGATGGGCCCACCGGGCTCCACACACGCCCAGGCTCGCCGCGCCCACAGCGAGCCCTCAGGAGGTGAGGGCTTCCCCGGACGCCTCCCTCTGCCCGACTCCCCTCCGGCCTCCATGCGAGAGTGCATGACCTGCTTCGAAAGCAAAGTGACAGCGGCCCTGGTGCCCTGCGGTCACAACCTGTTCTGTATGGAGTGTGCCATCCGCATCTGTGAGCTGAAGCAGCCCGAGTGCCCCGTGTGCCACACCAATGTGACCCAGGCCATCCGGATATTCTCCTAACGCTCCCGGGACTTTGTCTACACCGCAGCATTATCATTCTTTCTGTTATATTTCATATTTTATTAGCACAGTATATAACGTTTTTTCTTTTGTTTTTTAACTTGAAGATTCAGAACAGTGTCGATTTGAAAGGCACATGTTGTTTTACAAACCACAGAAGTTTGTTTTTCTTAAACAGTATATACTATATATTTTATAAGACATTTTCTTTTTTAAAAGGATAGCTTTTATTCTTTTGTTTTTGCTGCTTTGTTTTTATGGATAAGGTATTTTGTAGGTGAAGGCAGAAAGCTGTGAGAGTTTGAGTCCACATGATCGCACCTTACTCTGAGTGGAGCAGGTTTACACTCCGCATGTGGACTAAAGGAGCAGAGCAGTCCTGTGTGGAGACACTGCTCCCTCTGGTGGCAGCAGTGTGCGACTACACAGCTCTAAAGCACTTGAGCACACATGATCAGTGTGTGCGGCCATGAGACGGGACAGCAGCGCCTGAGGGGCCCACCATGGCCCCCGGCAGTGGGAGCAGGGGCCTCAGGAGCTGCTGTCTTTCTGTTTGTCTCAGCAGAGCCTGTCGATTTGTTCAAGTCAAATTTGCACGTTTGCAGGTGCAGCCAATGTACTTTGGTACTTTTTTTTCCTGCCATAGTGTTTGTCAAACGCTGCCAGCGCTCTGGCTTCACGGTAGCATTTTTGGCCTTCTCCAGTGTTGCCCTGAGATATCTTTTTGATAAAACTAACGAATGTGAATGAAACAGTCTGAGAAAAAATAGAAAAGACTGACTAAATCAATGTTTATTTTTCCAGAATCTAATGTGAAGCACCTTACTCCCATTAGTCTGAAACCAAACGGACACTGATGGACTGAGGTCCACAGTGAGATGCACATGAGGCCCAGCCTTACGTCAGGAGCAGCATTCAAGTGGATTTTATACTCGCAGATTTAAGCCCTCTCAATATTAGAACAGTAGAATATAAAGTCAAGTACATTAGTTAGCGATGAGGCCGGCCCCTGTATAAGTGGACTCGAGCTAAGCTTAGCTGAAACCGTGATAGCCTTCATGCTAGCTCTAGCAGTAGAAAACAGTGTGGACTGATCAGACATGTACCGCTCGATAGCCACTGCTGTCCGCACATTTAAGGCTTATTTTAATAGTGGAACAAGGGGAGGGGCTAGAAGAGGAGAGGGAGGAGTTACAAGAGGAGGAGGAGTCAGGAGAGAGAGAGGGAGGGGCCAGGTTAGAGGGAGGGGCCGAGAGGGAGGAGATTACACATTATAATATAGTTATGCTACAAGTTTGAGTGCAGCTGAGGAGGTGTTTGTGTCCTGACGCACTTAAGCAATCTGACCCCAGACAATGAGCTGAATGTAAGCAGATTCAGAGGTCCATCTTTCAGTTCTTCCACCTTTAGCACGTCACGTTAACAAAGCGTATTACTGTTGTCAGAGCTATTTTGCTAACATGGGTTATTGTTTCATAAAAGCAGGAAATAGTATCTGGATATTATTTATGAGAAGTACAAAATTTAGCAACATATTATGATATTTGTTTTTTAATTGAAATGACAAGTTAATATATTTCTAATAAGGAGGAAATCAGTTTTATGAAGTACCAAGATGATGACATTTTTTATTTAGAGAAGAGTTAAAATCATATGCTAGAGGCTTTCATTCAGCTGTGCAAACGAGGGAATATCACAGAAGATCTATTTTTAGAATTTTGGTATTTTTTATCAGAGCATTGATTTTTGTGCCTCATTTTTGGGTCGGTGTGGTGATGGTGGTGGTAATGGTGCCGCGCTGACCCTGGTGTTCCTGGTCAGTGTGGTGGTGATGGCACATTGTGGCACCTCGCTTAAGCTGGGTCAGTGGTGTGGTGGTGGTGGTGCCGCGCAGACCCTATTGCGCACACTCTAGTGTCGTGCAGGTCCAAGTATCACGCAGATATTAGCGTCGCGCAGGTCCCAGTGTCAAGCAGATCCTGGTGTCACCCAGATCTTAGTGTCACGCAGATCTTAAGGGTCTTTCACACCCACACAACTCCCAGTCGCTGTGGGTAGGAGGAGCGACGCACCGTCTGTTCTGGTCTCTTTGGGGCGCATCGATGTAAAAAAGTATTCACACAAACACGATCCAAGCAGCCAACTGTCGACGAACAAATGCCGAGTGAGCATGCACATGATGTAATGCGCGTGTGTAGTTGTCAAACTCTGTGGCAAACAGATTTCTATCTTACCTCACGGATTAGGCTCAACTTCTATTTCCCACTACAGTCCAGCCTTCGAACTACAGCTGGTACTCTTCCATCTTTGTTTTCCTCGGACCAAATCGTAGCCTTTCTTCTACGTAATTATGTCCTGTTTGAACCCGGCAAACAACATCAATCCATGCTCGGATAAATGCCGTTTTTCCATAAGCGTCATTTTCGGTTTTCCGCACTATTTTCTTGCGCACTGATTCGCTGGCCACGGGCCAATCAAACAATCGCATGCGGCAACTAGCGACCGCTGGCGATGCCGACTCTACAAGCAAGTCTTCAAACCTTGCCTCCGCGACGTGCTCCCAGCTCTCTGACCCCCCGACATACACACGTTAGCCGCCTGTCGGCAGAAGTTGTCAAACCAGTTTAGACGGGCGACCCTCGGCTTGGTGTGAAAGACCCTTTAGTGTCACACAGATCTTAGTGTCACCAGTCAGTGCGCTGGTGATGGTTCTATGCTTATCCTAATGCTGCGCAGACCCTTTTCTCCCGGGTGCGGTGGTCCTGGTGCTGCGCAGAACCTTTTTGTACCAGGTGTGTTGGTGCCGCGCTGACTCTGGTGCCCCGGCCCCCTTCAGCCCCCCTCTCGCAGACGCACTTGGGGCTGCGGTGCGAAACGCTCACTTCAACAGCTTTTTTTTTTTTTACCTAACCCAGTTCTGCCAGATTTTCTCATAAAATATGTACGAGTCACAATGCAAAAGGTAATATTTAGGCATGTTCAAATTCTTGATTTGAGAACAAATCTTCAGCTCAGAAAAATGTTCTGAGCTGAAGGTACTTAAACTTGCCTTAATCTTGTGTTTTGCAGTGAAGGATTCATAAGATTTTATGGTTAAAATGGGTAAAGTTTTCATTGATTTAATTTGGTAAATACACAAAAGTCTTTTCCCAAATGGTGCAGCTCAATTAAAACATACACACTTAATGGTTTGGCGTGGACCCTTTCATTGTGGCAGAACTGTCTTAGGAGGAGAAAAAAAGGCATCTCTTCAAACATTTAACATTTCATTCCTGTTATTTCTTGAGCCACGCCTCTCTCCCGTCCTCGCTCTGTGATTGGCTGAGGTGTGAGGGGGCGTGGCTTCTGTAGTGTGCATGTGTGTAGGTCACTATTAGGGCGGGGCCAGTGCTCCTGCCCATTCAAACAGCAACCGCCCTGGAACCACAAACCCCCTGGTCACAGTGCTTACTTTAGGTTGGAAAGATGACAATGTTAAATAATGTTTAAATTAAATGTATTTTATTTTCAATTATTTTAAGTTCAATGACGTGCACTGCAAAAACTGTTTGGACTAAATCTAGACTTGAAATGACTTGGATTCAGAATCTGGATTTGAACCGTTTTAACTATTTAAAGTGCTCATGACAGGTTGAACTTCTCATTTCACTAAAACAAAGTCAAGACCATTACATTCAAGATTTCGTTACACATTTGGCAAAGTTCATCCCAGTTTAGCCATTTTTTAGGGAGTTGCTTAGCGACCATGTCATAAATTGGGCCCAAACTCCTCTAATGTAACAGGTTTTAACTTGAGACATTAAAATACATAACAACACACTCAATTTGTTACATTTATGTTAATAGAGTCATTAAAATATATTCATTACGGGAAAATTGAAAATATTTTTGTTTCCCTAGTGTAATGTCATCAGTTTAGAACTCTCCTCTACTTCCTGTTATTTTCAACATAATTTCAAACTTTTCTTTACAAACTTGTTCTTGTGTCATGTAAAACTATAATTTATATTTACAACTAGAGTTAATCTACTAAATTAAATTAAATTGGAAATTTGTCATATGTACTTTAAGATCGGATTGCTTATCTGAGAATATTTTCAAGAACGTAGATCTCACAATGGGATCAGTACACTTTTTTTTTTTTCTTACAGTGGCAAAAAAATTGTCTCAAAGGAATAAGTAATTTCAATTCTATTCTATGTCTCTACAATCAGGGTTTGTACAGTCACAGAAAACCCCATTTACATCAAATGTCCAGACCCCGGAATTCTAGTTGTTTTGGAAAATAAAATAAATGTGGGATTCTTTGTGGAGACATACTGGAATTGTCTTTTCTCCTAATCGAACTGAAAGCCCCAAAAGTGATTTCTAGAATGTGTTAAATTCCACAAAAATGTAAACCTAAGGTTCGTACAGCCATGGAAAACCTGTAAAAACTTAAATCTAATTTCCAAACCCTGGAAAGGTTTTGGAATTCTACTGGTTTTGGAAAAGTTGGGTAAAATTATAGAATCTTTAGAGTTAAAAAATTCTGCTTGTGTTTGGCTAAGACAGAAAAAAAATGCCCTTAAAATAAAAATGGGATGTGTTGCAGTGACTTTATGATTTTGCAACAGAACATTTTCACACTTGTTCAAAACTAACACATTTTAAAATTATGTGTTAACTAAATGGTTTGAAACTAAATTCTTGCATTTCATTTAATTAACTAGCTACTGAAATTAAGGGCTGGGCAATCTAGGAAAAATTATAATCACGATTTTCCCCCCTCATATTGTTCCATTTCTATTTACGATTTGATTTAGTTTAACCTTTTCAAAAACAAACAAAAAGTCGGACTTTATGAACATGAACAAAAACTTTTAAAGGGGCACTGTGTAAGATTGAGAGGAATTTTATTTATCACATATAGTCCACAAACATTTAAATCATATTTATTCTTTACAACATGAATACTTAAGAGAGCACTGTTAACCAATCCACATCCATTATGATACATTTATACGTATTTGAAATGTTTTATTACGGGCCGGAATGTGGATTATTGACGCTAGACGGCATCATGCTTAATAGGCAAAATGCATGTGAAAGGCTCCCTCTAGTGGTCAAAAGTGGAAATCACTTTGTTTGTTTTTCTTACATAGTGCCCTTTTAAGTGTTCAATTTGAATAGTTAACATCAACAACAATCAAGTCATTTGAACTTGTCTTGAAGTTCATTTTTTTGCAGTGTATAATCTTTAACCTTTGTGTTTAAAAGTCCTTTATAAGTCCTAATAATGTTGTTTTCTCATCAACATTGGCAAAATTGTGTTTTCTTTCATTCACAACCATTTGAGTAAACCTGCCTTCTCCACCTGCAAAGCTCCAGATGTTTGGTTCCACCTTGTGATGTCATTACGTGGCGGTTTTAACACTGACAATCATTTGAGGTTTATTGAAGCTGATTCAGACTGAGTTGTTGTTCTTTTAGTTCAGTTTGAGATGACAAAAACAGTATTTTCTGTGGCACCGAGCAATCAAGCAGTTTAAGAGACACTGTAACAATTTAACCAAACACTATAAATTTTTTTTTTTTTGATAAAAATGCGTCTTTAAATGGGCTTAAATCTCTCCCAAAGTATTGTTTTACTTTGTACTTCAGAGGAACTATGCATGTGATTTTTTTATTTAATTTTTACTTCAGAAAGTTACACTGTGTCACTTAAAGGGGCACTGTGCAAGATTGAGAGAAATTTTAATTATCACTTATAGTCCACAAACATTTAAATCATATTTATTCTTTACAACATGAATACTTAAGAGAGCACTGTTAACCAATCCACATTATGATACATTTATACTTATTTGAAAGGTTTTATTATGGGCCGGAATGTGAATATTGACGCTAGATGTCACTATGGTAGTTAGGCAAACTGCACTGGAAATGCTCCCCTGGTGTTCAAAAGTGGACATTACTTGGATCACTTAATTTTTAATTCTTAAAACAAGGCTAAAACATTAGCTGTTGTATATAATGGTCATTTCAAGACTGAAATTATTCTATCTAAAAACACTTCCTGTATATGACATCACAAGGTGGAACAGCGCGTCTTTAGCTGGACAGAAAAATCCAGCCTGTGCGATGCAGTATTTGAGTTAAACTTGTGTAAATGAAGCAAAACTCCAGCTGTGTTTTTAACGAGAAAACATAATAACTAGGGCTGTCAAATTAGTGCATTCATTGAGATTAATTAACTACAGACATATTAATCGAGTCATTTTTTTTAATCTCATTAATCTGTTTTGAATTTTTGAACTTCATTGTTTCCATATGTGAGTTGTAAAGTGGACATAACGTTGTTTAACTTGACAACTTAGCAACAAAAGACTTCCTAGGGTTTTCATTTTTTGCAATATATTATTATTTCCATCTGCAACAATAATGTAATTAATTAAATTGGATAAAAATAAAACAAAAACACTTAAGTTGACTGTTTTTCTCAGCAATTTAGGTGAGATTAAAATAGATTAATAAATTACAGATCATAATTAATTAATCTCTTCCTTCCATTTTTTAATTGCTTGACAGCACTAATAATAACCTGGTGAAAGTGGGATAATATAGAGCCTTAAACGACTAGATTTGTCTTATATAGGCCCTGACTTTCTGCTGAACTGACCCTGTGCATAGAAGTTGTTTATTATCAATTTCAGGCTTTAGTGTTGCACTGCAAAAAAATCTTTAAAAAAAAAAAAAAATGAAATATTGCTGATTTTGAGGCAAAAATGTCTCATTTCAAGAGAAATAATCTGTCAGTGCAGTAAGAACATTTGACTAACCTGGTTGTTTTGAGCAGAAATGCTTGTTTCAAGTTCTCTTGACAAGATTTTTAAGCAAATCTTTTCTTGATTCATGCAAGTATTATATTATAATTATGGCTTAAACAGATACAAATTTGCTTATAATATGTTTTATATCTAGATAAGGTAAATCAGGATAGAATATCTTAAAACAAGTCAAATAATCTTAGTAAGGCTTGGTCTTATTAGTAGAGCTGGGCAATCTGGGAAAAA
Source organism: Mugilogobius chulae (assembly GCA_038363315.1). Taxonomy (NCBI): domain Eukaryota; kingdom Metazoa; phylum Chordata; class Actinopteri; order Gobiiformes; family Gobiidae; genus Mugilogobius; species Mugilogobius chulae. The sequence goes on from CM076413.1 coordinate 22,091,400, forward strand.
ATATAATCACGATTTTTTTTTTCTCACATGATCAATTTCGATTTTCGGTTTGATTTAGTTTGGCCTTTTCAAAACCAAATTTAAAAAATGCCATTCATGGACAGAACCAAACAAAAATTTAAATATGTCTCATTTCTTTAGACTTTTTTTTTGGAATATATATATTAATATTTTGCCTCAACGTTTGACTTTTGCTCCAAACTACACATTTTTATTGACGAAATATTAGTTTTCGATCTTTCGATTCAAAACCCACCACCAAATAATTGACGATTCGGTTTGATTCGATCTCTCGATTTTCCGATTAATGGCCCAGCCCTACTTATTGGTGAAAACATCTTAAATGTGTCTTTTAAAATGAATACGCTTAATTCAAGTCATTTTATCTAAGTTAGATTTTTCTTTTTTCCAGAGTAGCATTGACAGACAAATACATCTTTTTATAAACACACTTTGGGTCCTTTGGTGAAATATTTTCCTAATTTCTAAACTACGTAACATGTTTTAATTTGGTTTTGAAAAGGCTAAATATGTATTAAATATTTATAATCCAAATTATTTTGATTATTATTTTTATGTCTGAAAATCCACAGAATCTGTTTTTTTCTTAATCAGTAAATGAAAGACAGTTGTGAAAAGTACATTAAAGGGATCCCTGGCTATGAAGATAAATATGGCTTAAATGCTAGTACAGGCCATGTTTACTAAAATAAATTGCAAACAAATATATAACTGCTTACCATTTTTATAAAATCTGCATTGTTTTGGAGCCACTGGGAGCAGCCATATTGTCCAGGTGCAATGCATTCTGGGTTGATGATGTCAAATGGTTGCTTTTGATTGTTGCCATAGTTGCTCCTACTATAGTTGCTCCCTAGGTTGTTACCTTGACAACCACCAGAAGACACAGACAACCATTTGATGTCATAACCAAAGCAAAATGGCAGCCTCCAAGTAATTTCTTTAAACTACTATTTTAATAAAACTACAAATACTTCCAAGGTATCTGTCCTGTATTTATATAAGTGATGATATTATAAGTTTTTTAGGGTAAACATGGGATTACAGCCAGGGTTCGCTTTAAGCAAGGTCAAAAACTTGAAGTCAAAATCTGTACAAACCTTCCAGGTGGTTCCGGATGGTTCCAGGTGGTCCCAGGTGGTTCCAGGGCGGTTGTGTGGTCCGGTTGTCACATACATAGTGGTTGGTTGGTGGTAGTCGTGGTCGTGTTGGGTGAGGAGGGCTTTCGGTGCCTGCTTCTTTGGTTGGACAAGTTCAGCTGTAATGTCCTTGAAAATGTGATTTCTTCAGATGGATTTTTGGGTAACTTTTTCTGTGAACGACATAAGGGACTTTGAATATTGTTGTATCGGATCCATGTTAGTTCTGCTTTTATTTTGAAAGTGTATTGTACGTGTTTCTAATAAAACACAACACAGCACTTGCTCATGTCTGTGTCTTTTGTTCGATTAAAGCTTCATTTTGGGATGTTTGTTGGAATGCTGCTCTAACACTTACTACACACAAACTCCTACATTTCACTAAAACACTATCACACCACAGATTATTCATAACATTTTATAAATTGCGTCCCAGTTTAGTTATTTTTAGGAGTAAAGTTGTACTTCCTCGTACTAAATGGTGACATCATACCAGGAGGTTACCTAGCAACTATATTGGTAACTGGGATATTTCAAAGCGTTTCAATGTGTGTGTTAAAGTGCCATGACAGGTTGAACTACTCATTCACACAGACGTAGTTAAGATCGATATATTTAAGGTTTTACTAAATATTTTTCAAATTTCATTCCAGTTTGCCATTTTTAGCACTAAAAATGTACTTCCTGTTCATCAATGATGACATCACGCTGGGTAGTTTGCCTGGCAACCATTTAATAAATTAGGCCAAAACTCTTCAAATGTAACTTTTTTTTTTTAACTTGAGCCATAAAAATTACTAGACTCACTTTTTTGTTGAATGTGTTTACAGGCATAAAATCTGCTTGTGAGAAAATTGAAAATATACATGTCTCCCTAGTGTGATGTCATCAGTTCAGAACGCTGCTTGCTTCTTGGTATTTTCTATATTTTCACATTTTTCTCAACAAACTTGTTCTTGGTTAACATAAAACTATCATTTATTATTACACAAGGTATTAATCTATCAAATACGTAGAAATTTGAAAAACATAAAAACCAATCAGCTCCTCAGATTTACATTTTGTGATGACTGTTGATCTTATGTGAAGTGGTATTTACCAGTTCAAGTGACGTTCTAGCGCATTTTTACAAGTGCGAAGTGGGAAATGTCCCAGTTCCTGTTGCCTGGAATGGAGCATAAGCTAGAACCCATCTAATATAATGAATTTGAAGTAAAGATACATGAAAAAGAATCATTTTGTTCATTCAGTCAAACAAAATTATTTTCTTGTAAGAAAAATGAACATTTCTGGTCCTCGGAGCAGTGTTTCTTAACCATAGGGCCATGATGATCTCCTTAATCAGTAAAATACAACACATTTATATGAGATTGGGCCCCAGGTTACTTTGTATTTGAATTTTGGGCCTCAAGGTCAAAGGTTAAAGTAGTATGACAGGTTTGAACGTTTTTTTTTTTTTTTAAGTTAGTAGATTAATACCTGTTGTAATTATAAATGATAGTTTTGCGTTAATCAAGAACAAGTTTGTGGAGAAAATGTGAAAACATGTTGAAAGTAGAGCAGAGTTCTAACTGATGACATCACACTAGGGAGACAAAGACATTTTCAATTTTCTGAAAGAAACAAATTTTATGGCCATGTAATACACATTTAACAAAAAAGTGAGTTCTAGTGTATTTTTATGGCTCAAGTAAAAACAGAAATGAACAGGAAGCACATTTTTAGTGCTAAAATGGCCAAAAAAGAATGAAATTTGAAAATATTTAGTAAAACCTTAAATATACAGATCATAACTACGTCTTTGTGAATGAGTGTCATGGGTAACCTGTCAGGACGGGCCTAGAAGCAGACATCCTAGTTTCAGCAGTTGATTCACACCACATGTTCATCTGTCCCTGGGGTGGATGAGACGAGAGACTGAGTGAGGGAGTCAGCCCATACCCCCGAGGAAAAAGGTATTAGTGAACATTATTAGTAACATTAACTAGACTAGGTAGGCCCATTTTTGCTTCCTTGAGGAAAGACAGTGGATGCGTTGTCCTTCTGATCTGTTGTTTGAGCCTTTATGTCAGGGCTATTCGATATAAGGCCCGGGGGCCAAATCAGGCCCTCCTACCAATTAAATTTGGCCCACCACTCACCTTCCAAACATCGGAATTTCTGAAAAAACATCTTTTCTTTTTAATTTGCTAGTACTACTTTAGACCTGGGTTAGTTTTTGTTCAGACTGTTCTATTTTTGCTCATTTAGTTTTGGTTCAGAAATTAAATAGCAGAGTAGAGTAATGTAGGTACTTAATATTGTATTTTTCCACTAAATTTAAATGAAGCAGATGTTAATTTCTAGTGGTCATACACACTATGATGTTTTGCGCGACTCCAAATTGAGTTAAAGGTGGTGTCCCGCCTTACACTTCCAGCCCAAAAGACAAGGTTTGCAAGAAAATGTGGCCCTCGGAAAAATAAAGTTGAATAGCACTACCTTATGTGTAGCAGCTATTTGTTACAACAGAAAATAAATTTATGTAAGAAAAAAAAAAAATAAAAATGATCAGATCTTGGAGAGCCCCAACCTCTCCTGGGCCCTGAGAAAAGGACCTTTACTTTGTCTCCCCCACATGGACCAGTTAGTAAGTTTTTTCTCAAAAATAAATGTGCCAACAGGCATTCAGTTATCACCATTGACAAGCTGTGTAATATAAAAAATGTATATTTCATATTTATGTATTTTAGGCTGTTTGCAGAATGGACAGTGTTGATCAAGAAACTGGAAAATTGTTATATAATGTACATCGCTATTGAGCCTATTTTGTCCCGCCCACTTTTCTAGAATTGTACTTCCTGTTTTGCTGAATTTAGCCTGTAGACTTCAGACGATGGTTTTATTTTAACTGTCATTACATATGTTTGAAATGCCCCACAAGACAGACAAACAAATGTAAACTACCGTAAGAGCTAAACAGGAAGTGCAAATTCTAGAAAAGTGGGCGGGACAAAATAGGGTCAATAGTAACATAACTGAAATGTATCAGAAAATCACAAAAGTATTCACTTTATGTCCATGTGTGGATATGTTTTTGATGTTTTAGTAAAAAGTATTCTCTATTTTGGAATTAATTCCAAACAAATGCAGATTTTACTAAATAAAAATAAACAAAACGTGAGACATTTCTGCAGACAAAGTCAATTTATATTTTTTATAAATAGAATCACAGCAACACACAAGCGTAAAACATGAGAAATACAAGATTTAATTGTCAGAAACACACAATTTACAAAACCGTAACCTTCATTTAGTCTTTATAATATTAGTGTACCCTCAGCAGCTTGTCTTTCCAATGTCCCCAAGTCCCCCAAGTGTCTCAGTCGCCTCAGTAACTTTGTTTTATGATCTGTTGTCTCTGACCCTAACCTTGTCCTATACCTCCCCAGTCCCAGCACTCTCTGGTCCTTCCCCAGTCCCAGAACTCTCCCCAGTCCTCTCCTTGGTCCTCCCCAGTCCCAGAACTCTCCCAGTCCTCTCCTTGGTCCTCCCCAGTCCCAGGGTCAGTCTCCTCTCCCCAGTCCCGTAAGATTGGACTCCCGTCGAGATGGGTTCCCCTCACTGCTCTGTGGCGTAACAAGCTTCCCGCTCCAATTAATTTGGCTAACAATTCGAAGGCTAAGTTTAGGATTGGGCTTGGTGAGAGTTAGCAAAAGTCATTTTGAAACTTAAAAAAATATCTGATTTTCTAGCACTCTTTAAACAAAGGGGGTCCTTTCCAGGGTTCAATCTAGTTCTCTTTGGTCCTTGCCCAGTCCCAGAACTCTGCCCAGAGTCCCGCCAACCAAAGTCAGGGCTGGGTGTAACTCTCCACGCGCTAGTCTCTCGATGGGAGCTTGTTTCGAGGCAAGTCCCAGCGCTCTAGATTGGACTCCCGTCGAGATGGGTCCCCCTCACTGCTTTCGTTCAATCTCGACAGAACACCAGAGCTCTCTTTGGTCCTTCCCCAGTCCCAGCGCTCTTAGGACCTGATTTATCAAGCCAGGTGCTAAATTGGGCGTGCAAACTGAAAAAAATTAATGTTATTTGCGTGTAATTTCTGCAAACGTTAACGTTTTTAAGATGTACATATTACGTATTACACAAAACATATACACACCACCTCAAATTCTGCATCTTCAGTGGTCTGTGAAAGAAAAATCTCAGCAATGCCAAGTTTTTGCTCCCTTAACCTGTTTTTGCACGTGAGCAAATGCTTGATAAATCTGGACCATAGCCCATAGTCGCTCCCTAGTCCCAGCGCTACCCTTGGTCCCTCCCCAGTCCCAGCACTCTTCCTGGTCCCTCCCCAGTCCCAGCGCTCTCCTTGGTCCCATCCTAGTCCCAGCGCTCTCCTTGGTCCCTCCCCAGTCCCAGCACTCTTCCTGGTCCCTCCCAGTCCCAGCGCTATCCTTGGTCCCTCCCCAGTCCCAGCGCTATCCTTGATCCCTCCCCAGTCCCAGCACTCTTCCTGGTCCCTCCCCAGTCCCAGCGCTATCCTTGGTCCTCCCAGGTCCCAGTCCCAGCGCTATCCTTGTCCCTCCCCAGTCCCAGCGCTATCCTTGATCCTCCCCAGTCCCAGCGCTCTCCTTGGTCCCTCCCCAGTCCCAGCGCTCTCCTTGGTCCCTCCCAGGGTCCTTCTCCAGTCCTCTCAAAGTCCCTCTGGTCCCTCCCATCCTTCAAAAGCACTTCCTAAAGAAACTGTGTGGTAAATCAGACATGAGAGTAAAGAGTTTCCCACATCAACAATTGATTCAGAGCCCCATCTACGAGCTGCAAAAAAAAAAAAATAAAAAATAATTGAACTTCAGCTGTGCTTGTGATAAAGAAAGAATGTTTGAACCGGATCGAACACTTAAAAAAGTCAGTTTTGCATAATATGTGTCCATTGAACTGTTAAGGGACTATACAGGATTTCTGCTTTGATGTTGCTCACTTGCCTAAAGCATTTTGAGCCTCCGGATTGTTCACCACGATAACTTAGCGGAGCTGGGTGAACAAACGACTAATGTCACCTGCATTACGAAGATGTCTGTGATAGGGGGAATTTGATTTGAAGTTAATTGATTTAATTAGAAACAAAACATACTTTGAGATTTTTATTGACCTTTATTTAACCATCTCCTATAGAGATTCCTGGAGAAAAAAAAAAATCATAGTTATAATTTTGAAAATGTCCTCTGTGTTAATCATCTCAGTGGTGAGTAATGAGCACAACCCCTCCAGTAGTGAAATCATGAGTGAAGTGTTGAGATCTGCTGTAAAATAAGATTACTCAAATATGCATGAATCACTCTGAATACAACTTCACACATTAAAAACCTCTTAATATTCCCAAAGACCCTCAGCAACTCATCATTTATAATTTAAAAGAAGTCAGCACAGTCTGGGTTTGAGGTGTGGGGTTGCCAGGTTGGGTGAAAATGGTCTTTTGGGGTCAGTGAGACTGGCAGCAGGAGCTCTTGCCCGGGCTCTGGAGGGTCGGTGGTGTTTGGGGTCAGTGGGATGGCAGCAGGAGCTCTTGCCCGGGCTCTGGAGGGTCGGTGGTGTTTGGGGTCAGTGGACTGGCAGCAGAAGCCTTGCCTGGGCTCTGGAGGGTCGGTGGTGTCTGGGGTCAGTGGACTGGCAGCAGGACTCTGCCCGGGCTCTGGAGGTGGTGGTGTTTGGCGTCAGTGGGACTGGCAGCAGAAGCTCTTGCCCGGGCTCTGGAGGGTCGGTGGTGTTTGGGGTCAGTGGGGACGGCAGCAGGAGCTCTTGCCCGGGCTCTGGAGGGTCGGTGGTGTCTGGGGTCAGTGGGACTGGCAGCAGAAGCTCTTGCCGGGCTCTGGAGGTCTGGTGTTTGGGGTCAGTGGGACTGGCAGCAGAAGCTCTTGCCCGGGCTCTGGAGGGTCGGTGGTGTTTGGGGTCAGTGGACTGGCAGCAGAAGCTCTTGCCCGGGCTCTGGAGGGTCGGTGGTTCTGGGGTCAGTGGGACTGGCAGCAGGAGCTCTTGCTCTGGAGGGTCGGTGGTGTTTGGGGTCAGTGGGACTGGCAGCAGGAGCTCTTGCCTCTGGAGGGTCGGTGGTGTTTGGGGTCAGTGGGACTGGCAGCAGGAGCTCTTGCCCGGGCTCTGGAGGGTCGGTGGTGTTTGGGGTCAGTGGGACTGGCAGCAGGAGCTCTTGCTCTGGCTCTGGGTGGGCTCTTACAGAAATAGGAACCACGTTTGAGGCTGGAGCGAAGTCCGAGTCGCTGCGTCCGGACATCTGCCTCTGGGACACGATGCGGAAGATAGCTGAACCACAAAGAGAGTCAGGGGGGAAATTTCTTACAAAGTCTTACTAGTCTTACTAGTCTAACTAACTAACTAACTAGCCTACCATCATCCTTTACATCAATTTACCTAAACCAATCTAAACCGACACAGAAAGGCCCGGGTCGAGCAGGAGTCGAACTGCAACCTTCTTGCTGTGAAGTGAGAGCACTAAGCACTCTGCCATAAAGTAGAGGAGCAAAAAAATTGATGGCTCGGGGTAATCACGGTGATGTGATTCTACAGTCCGAGCCTTTATGTCTGCGGCCTGATTAAAGCACATTCACAAATGTCTGAGTAATTCTGTTTTCTACTTGTCCAAAGCTGAAAATACGTCGTTCCACCTCATGATGTCATTAAGTGGCAGTATTAAAGCAGTTTACTGTCCGGCTCTGTAATATTAAAATCTCTAGACTGCCTTATATTGTTGTATATTTAATTTGATCCTATGTTCAGAAAGTCTTTTGGAGTGAATCGAGTGGCAAAAGTTTAAACAAGGCTAAAACAGTTGGACAATTACGAGGCTAAATTATTCTAGTTATTAGTGAATGAGGGAGAAAAGCACAGGGAAGCACAAGTGGTATTACCATGTCCCACACAGTGACATCACAAGGTGGAACAGAGTGTTTCAATTCAACTGAAGAACATCGAATAAAACTTGCAGGGTTTTTGTATTAAACAAGTGAGATTGCAACACAACACAACTTCAGATGTGTTTTGATGAGGAAATGGCATTGTAATATGGATCAAAAATTTGCATAATATGGTCCCTCTAAAGATTCTACATCTGCTTAGTTTTTTAGTTTGTTGCAGTTATATTTTGATTTAGTTTTAAAGCTTTAGACGACTGTATTAACAACTATCATGTGAAGTGTATCTGACTTCCTGACTGATAAGGAAGTGAGAAAGGAGAAGTGTGATGAAGAATGAGCGGTCCTGTAGCGCCCCCTGTTGACCACACACTCTCAGCACAGTCTGACTCTAGACTTTACCTGTGAGAATCGTCTGAAAGGCCAGCTCCACGTTAGACGAGTCCAGAGCAGACGTCTCCAGGAAAGACAAGCCGTTCTTCTCTGGAAACAAATACACCAATACATAATGACTCAGTGACACATTTATAACCCAGAATTTATATTTGGACTTGGAATTTTTATCCTTTTTTTTTTAACTCATAAGGACCCAGCGTGACACTGGTGGATTTAAGATTGATTTTATTCCGTTTTGACTTTCTTCAGCCCCAGAGTCTCATGATGATCAACCTGATGCATCATAGTCCAGGTCATATGACTTGAGTCACGTTTCCAAAATGGCCATTTATAAACTTAACATAAATTAGTATTTGTATAAAAGTGATTAAAATCTGTTCAAAGTAAAGTGAAACTATTCTGACAGTTACAGAAGGAGAGCCTCATCACACACCTGATGTTTACACATTTATTAATAATTTAATAGAAACAGATCAATGTAAAAGTGCTGTAACACATGAGTCACTACAAAAACCCCAATGTGACACATCTGTCACATTGATTACTGATCAGGGATCAATATGAAGTGCTGAATATTTGAGCTGATTCGGTCACATTTTACCCGAAGAAGTAAATTATACTTCAAATGTCTATAGAATGTATCTTTTTGTAACCATTTTTACATTTCTTTATGCGTCTACATTTTCAAACGTTAACCTCAAACATAATCAGGTTACACAGTAAAAACTAAGAAAAAGTGCTTTTCTTAGGAAGGTTTTATTGATGAAGATCATGTTTAAAGGTAAAAAGCTGAATCAAACCTATTTCTACACATTACAGATACCGTTTACAAAAACCGGAAAATCCACGACAACATGACACAGTGGGAAAGAGAGGCCAAGGTAAAGACGTGAAAAAGCAATACGACGGAGAAAGCATACGATGGCAGTATATATGTGGCCTTTTGCTGTGATCAGGAGTATTCAGTCTGTGTGTGTGTGTTTACCGGCGAACTCCCTGGCCTGGTCGGTGGGCACGGCTCGGAGGTGGCAGGTCGCTCTTGTTGCCCACTAACATGATGACGATGTTGGAGTCGGCGTGGTCCTGCAGCTCCTTCAGCCAGCGCTCGGCGTTCTCATACGTCAGGTGTTTGCGATGTCGTAGACCAACAGAGCTCCACTGCACCGCGGTAGTATCTGCAACATCAGACAAACATTTACCAACTGCACCGCGGTAGTATCTGCAACACATCACATTTACAACGGCTGCACAGTATCTGCAACACATCAGACAAACATTTACCAACGGCTGCACCGCGGTAGTATCTGCAACACATCAGACAAACATTTTACCGCACATCACACATTTGCACGGTAGCCAAGTGGTTAGAGCTCTGGCTTCCCAACAAGGAGGTTTGTGGGTTCGACTCCTGGGTCGGACCATATCAACATCTCACGATCTCTCTGGGTGGAGTTTGCATGTTCTCCCCGTGTCACCGTGGGTTTCTCCGGGTACTCCGGTTTCCTCCCACCTCCAAAGACATGCATGTTTAGGTTAATTGGGCATCACTGCAAATTTCCCTTAATGAATGAATGAGAGAGTGAATGGTTGTCTGTCTAACCCTGCGACGAGTTGGCCACCGTCCAGGTGTTCCCCGCCTAAGGCCCAAAGTCACTGGATAGGCTCCAGTAACCCGGCTACCCCACGCTGGTGGGACACAGCCTTGGTGTATATAGATAGACACATTTACCAACTGTTGCACCGCGGTAGTATTTGCAACACGTCAGAGAAACATTTACCAACAGTAGTACAGTAGTCCCTCACTCTAACATGGTTCACTTTCCGTGGCTTCGCAGATTTTTTGTGTGCAATTTTGCATGTTTTTTCACCAGTGGTTCTCAACCTGGGGTCTTGGAAGGATTTCTGGGGGTCCCCTAGTGTCATGTGAAATTTAATATTGACATCCTAAACATGGTTTGACACTCTTCGAATGCAGTGACAGACATAAATTTATATTTTTTTGGCCTACAGAAAAAGGTACCCAGGCTTATGGCTTCAAAATAAAACAAACATAAGAATTACCACTTTGCAGGTCGCCTACATTTTGCTTGGGGTTCGCGAATGCCTACGGTTGTTTTTGGGGGCTCGCGACTGAAAAAGGTTGAGAACCACTGCTATAGACGTACGCTGTGTTGCGTGCTTTTCTCACAAATGCTCTGTTTGTGACCGTATCACATCGCAACATTCACAGGCAACAGCAAAGAAGCTCTTTTAGAAAACTTTAGAAAACAGTTTGGATCATGCAGGGGAAGCTGACCTGACGCTCGGCCGTTTCTCCAGGTGAAGATTTGACTCTTTGAGCTCATAGTTACGATGATAAGTTTGTTCACGCTGGAACGTCATTTATGTAGTTCAGATGTGTTTATGGAGCGTGTTGTGACTTTGCTAGAGTTTAGATGTGTTTCGTGGCTGTTGGTTCCAAAGTCCGTGTGATTTGTGACCCTTCGGTCAGTTGTGGAGCGCAGCAGAACGACTCGCGCTACTGAATCTTGCGGTGAATCATCATGTGTTCAACGCTTTATTACATTTACAAAAGACACTAAACATCATAACCAGGCAGGTTATCAATTGAAATTATTGGTAAAAAATGAAGATCACTACTTTACGGGTTTCGCCTTTCAAGGGTTATTTTTGGAAGGTAACCCCCGCGATAAACGAAGGGACCAGTATCTGCAACACATCTAAGAAACATTTACAGTACTTCACACATTTACCAACAGCGGTAGTATCATCAGACAAACATTTACCAACAGCAAACCCACAGCATCAAGGAGGGACTGCAACAATCATCACTGAAATATTTACAAATAGGCGGTAGTACCAACAACATATGAGCCAACAGATGTGTCTCAATTCCTTCACACCCACACAGGAAGTGCCAGCAAATAAGGTAGCGCTCCTTTCCTGGGTAAAAGTGGGCTGCTTTTTGGATGTGTGTTGGTTGTGGTTGGGTTGATACTCACGCAGAGGTGATGGCCCGATAGCGCTCCTGTCCGCCGTGTCCCAGATTTGGGCCTTGACGGTCTTGCCCTCCACCTGGATGCTGCGCGTGGCAAACTCCACCCCGATGGTGCTCTTACTCTCCAGGTTGAACTCATTCCGGGTGAATCGGGACAGAAGGTTACTCTTTCCCACTCCGGAGTCTCCGATCAGCACCACTAACGAGACAAGGACAGAAGCAGAATTGTAGTTCAAAATGATGATCAAAATGAAAAATGTCTTTATATGGGCATCTGGCACTGTCAGGTCTGATGGATGAGTTTAGTTTTAGTAAATAATTGTGCTTTGAATCAAAATAACTACGAACAGAAGGAGGTCTAAAGAAGTAGAAGGGTCTAAGGAAAGAAGGAAAGTCTAAGGACAGAGAGGGTCTAAGGACAGAAGAGGGTCTAAGGATAGAAGGAGGGACTAAGGACAGAAGGAGGGTCTAAGGACAGAAGGAGGGTCCTAAGGACAGAAGGAGAGTCTAAGGACAGAGGAGGGACTAAGGACAGAAGGAGGGTCTAAGGATAGAAGGAGGGACTAAGGACAGAAGGAGGGTCTAAGGACAGAAGGAGAGTCTAAGGACAGAAGGAGAGTCTAAGGACAGAAGGAGAGTCTAAGGACAGAAGGAGAGACTAAGGACAGAAGGAAGGTCTAAGGACAGAAGAAGGGTCTAAGGACAGAAGAAGGGACTAAGGATAGAAGAAGAGACTAAGGACAGAAGGAGGGTCTAAGGACAGAAGGAGAGACTAAGGACAGAAGGAGGGTCTAAGGACAGAAGGAAGGACTAAGGACAGAAGGAGGGTCTAAGGACAGAAGGAGGGTCTAAGGACAGAAGGAGGGTCTAGGGACAGAAGGAAGGACTAAGGACAGAAGGGGGGACTAAGGACAGAAGGAGGGTCTAGGACAGAGGGAGAGTCTAAGGACAGAAGAAGGGTCTAAGGACAGAAGGAGGGTCTAAGGACAGAAGGGGTCTAAGGACAGAAGGAGGACTAAGAACAGAAGAAGGGTCTAAAGGACAAAAGAAGGGACTAAGGACAGAAGAAGGGACTAAGGACAGAAGGAGGGACTAAGGAGAGAAGGAGGGTCTAAGGACAGAAGGAGGGTCTAAGGACAGAAGGAGAAGTCTAAGGACAGAAGAAGGGACCAAGGAAGAAATTGGAGGGACAAGGACAGAAGGAGGGTCTAAGGACAGAAGGAGCGTCTTAGGACAGAAGAAAGGTCAAAAAGGAGTCTAAGAAGAAGGGTCTAAGGACAGAAGGAGGGTCTAAGGACAGAGGAGGGTCTAAGGACAGAAGGAGGGTCTAAGGACAGAAGGAGGGTCTAAGGACAGAAGGAGGACTAAGGACAGAAGGAGAGACTAAGGACAGAAGGAGAGACTAAGGACAGAAGGAGACTAAGGACAGAAGGAGGTCTAAGGACAGAAGAAGGGACTAAGGACAGAAGGAGGGTCTAAGACAGAAGGAGGCTAAGGACAGAAGGAGGGTCTAAGGACAGAAGGAGAGACTAAGGACAGAAGGAGAGACTAAGGACAGAAGAAGGGTCTAAGGACAGAAGGAGGGTCTAAGGACAGAAGAAGGGACTAAGGACAGAAGGAGGGTCTAAGGACAGAAGGAGAGACAAAGGACAGAAGGAGGGTCTAAGGACAGAAGAAGGGACTAAGGACAGAAGGAGAGACTAAGGACAGAAGGAGGGTCTAAGGACAGAAGGAGGGTCTAAGGACAGAAGAAGGGTCTAAGAACAAAAGGAGAGACTAAGGACAGAAGGAGAGACTAAGGACAGAAGGAGGGTCTTAGGACAGAAGAAGGTCTAAGAACAAAAGGAGGGACTAAGGACAGAAGGAGGGACTAAGGACAGAAGAAGGGTCTAAGACAAAAGGAGAGACTAAGGACAGAAGAGAGACTAAGGACAGAAGGAGGGTCTTAGGACAGAAGAAGGGTCCAATGACAGAAGGAGGGACTACGGACAGAAGGAGAGACTAAGGACAGAAGGAGAGACTACGGACAGAAGAAGGGTCTAAGGACAGAAGGAGGGACTAAGCATTCACTTAATACATTTATGCAGGAAAGAAAACTTGAGCCTCATCACACCTTTAGAAAAAATGCAAATACCAGTTATAATCACGCCCATTGTAGCAACACGCCGTCTGTGGTTAAAATAACTAGATTATTGCATCAGCGACACAAAATTCTGCCCTACAGAGTCCCACCTGGACGTTTTGTACCTAGGGCCCAGATTTAGGCGCGACACCCCTGGAGATAAATACCACAAACAATGTAGAAAACAAAAGAGTTGTGGAAGAACCTGATCAACTGCTGAGTCACTACAGTAAATACATGTGTCACTCCTGGAGTCACACTTATGAATGAAGCAGGGCTGGGCTAACTGGCTCACGTCAGATGGATCTGTGTTGAACTCCAGTTTAAGTTCTTCCACAGTTTCTATCTGGAACTTGACTCAGTGAAAGCGTTTGGGAAAAGGTGGGGTGTTTAGTGAAATACTTCGAGCTGATGGGTGAGCGGCCGACCTTATTTGCGCTTAACCAATCACAGCAACAACTCATAATAGTGTAAACAATGTCTGCGTGGGATATCACAGCATGTCACACATACAGCTCTTCTTTCAAAAAGAAATGACTCTGTATTTCTGCTAAAACCGCATCAAAAGCAGCAGAAACGTAAATCACTTAGCACATTTTGTTTAGCTTGAATCAAACTCAGTTCGTCTTAGCCCGCCCTGCTACAATGTGATTAGGCCTCAAAACCCGCTGCTGTGATGTGATTGGGCCGAAACACATCTATGGTAAGAATCATAGAAATACAGTATAATCAGCAGCTCTGCTTTTTTGCTACAACTCAAACAGCGCGACGCCATATTCCTCGGTAGAGGTGATGAGCAATCAATTGAACTCAATGACAGAAGTTGCACTTTTATGGATAAAAGCTCTAAAACAAGAGATTTCAGCAAAACCATGAACGACTGATTTGTGTCTTATGAAGCTTTTTTAAACAACATTGGCGATGTGAGATTATATTTCTCAAACTAATATACAGTATCCGTAGATGGAAATGCTCCATCAGTGCGATGCGACAGACGCTCCTCCACAGAGAAGTGAAGCTTAACTTTTATTCTGTGTTATTCATGTATTTTGTCTGCGGTCCACACATGTAAAAGAGACGTTTGGTGTCATTAGAGTCTTAAAAGAAAACCAACCTTTTTGTCAGTAAAAAAATGTGTTTTTTGGAGCAAAAGTCAAACTTTGAGGCAGATCTTGATACATGGTTTAAAAAAAATCGAATAAATGAGACATATTAAAAGTATTTGTTTCATTTTGTTCATGAATGGCATTTTTCATTTGTTTTTGAAAAGGTTTAACAAAATCAAATTGAAAATCAAGATCGATCAATAGGAGAGAAAAAAATCTGGATTATACTTTTTCCCAGATCGCCAAGCTCTATTTGTAAGTGAAAGAAACGGAATAGTTTTGCCATCAAATGTTTTATTTTGTAAGACACATTTGTGGTTCTTACTGACTTTGATTTGGTTTGAAGTGTCTTTTGCTCTAAAATCAGACAAAAGGACAAAAAATGTCAAAGTAAATCATTGTCTCCTTATTCGGGCTTTTAGCAAATACAGATAATTCTGTTCAATCTCTTTGACCTACAACAGGAAAAGTTTACTTTCATTTGTGTCTTACAGTGAGAGAAATATATACTGTATATACTGTATGTGCTTTTGAATATTCTATGTAAACTCTTGGTTGCATCTGTACAGCAAAATGAAATTCTTCTGCTGCTTTTTCAAGTAGAATGTTTTTTTTTTTTCTGCTATTGAGAAGATACAATTTTGTGACATTGTTTGTTGTGATAATTGTGTGTTATGCCATAATGTGAACAGATGCAGCTAAAGGAACAGCTTTGCCATGGAAACAGATAAGAAGTAAACAGTTTATTTTGTCACTAAGCCAGCTTCTTGAAAGTAAAGACACATGTTTGATTGATTTATTTAGTGCTACACAGTGCACCTTTAAAGTTTTTCTTAGTGGAGTTTCACCAAATTCTTTTTTACTTTTACTTGAGTAATATAATGCACATGCAACTTTATTTTTCTCTGCATCCAGTGTTTGGGTTGGTTTAAGTTTCAGTGTGACACTTTTGTGCAGAGGTCCAGAGGTTCCTGATGGAGACACCAGGGCAGGTCCAGAACACAAGGACAAGCTGAGGGCATTAATGTATGTAGGCAAACTTAGCAAAATGTATTTTAGTGGGTGTGTGTCCGTGTGTGTGTGAGGAGTGCGTGAGGGTGGGGGTGAGCGTGTATACATCACTTTGTGAGGACCAAAATTTGTATACACACTCACTTTATGGGGACCTGCCTTCCTTATGGGGACAAAAAGCTGGTCCCCATGATGTAAATCCTTCAGTATGAAATCAGCAACATGGTTTTAAGTTCAAATAAGGTTAAGGTTAGGATTAGGGTGAGGGTTGGGTTAAGTTTAGGCAAGTAGCCACTAAGGCTAAGGTTAGGGTAAGGGTCCATGAAATGAATGTAAGTCAATGTAATGTCTCCATGACAGATGGAAACACAACATGTGTGTGCTTGTGTGTGCGGGGGATGAGGGGTGGGGTATGAGCTTGTAATATGGGGGTTGACTGAAATGGTTGGTGGGGGCATGTGAAATTGTTTTTAATGCACTGTAAAGCACTTTGTGTTACATGGTTTGTATGAAAAGCGCTTTATAAATAAAGTCTGATTTGATTTGATTAACTCTACTAAGTCTGAATTGTGTTTTCTTTTCTTCCTACATGACACAAGAGTTCCATCAGCATGAACTTAAAGGCTCACAAGTCCAAAGATGCTCACAATAATATAGGCTGTTCTGTTTCAATTTTGACTTCAACAAGTGTCCTCCATCAGAAATGAGCTTTGTGATTGTTTGTTCAAGATTGAAGGTTTTATTCAACTTGAAGTGTGCAGGTTTAAGAATCAATACTTTAATAAACCCAAGCTGCATCAGTAAATACTGGGGCTGAAAAATCAATCGAAAACTACGAAAATTGTCAATCAGTTTTGCTCATGCAGCCATTGACTTAAACACACACTCTGTAATACAAATAATATTACAATAAAAACCATGCTGTATAGGAAGAAACAAAGCCTGAACTTGTGCAAAACCTGACAGAAAGTACATGAACATGTTTTGTTAGCAACAGATCGGTGGACCTATAAATATGGACACTATCCATTCTATTAAAATGAACTTAAACATTTGATTGAATCATTTCCCATTTTGTTGTTCAAAATAACTCTTTTCGCCACAATGAAAGTAAAACAATTGCAATTGACTAATTTAACCACTTTTCATTACAGCCTTTTTTTCCTCACACGTTTGACTAAAATTGGTAAAAATTCAAGCTAAAACTGTTCCTGATCCTTTGGAGCTCAGGCAAATGGCTGAGGTCTTTTTAAAGCTGCGACGCTGTAGTTTATACTTCTGATGTCCAACAGGCTCATCAGAAGTGAGAACTTTCTCCAAGCAAAAGAAAAACAAATCTAAAATCCGCCTAAATTTCTTTTTGGTAGATATAAGGATTGGTAAAGCTGGTGTTGAGCTGAGACAGAAATGACACTAGATTTGGCGTGTTTGGGGTTTTAACAATTCCTCTGTAAAACCTGAAGGTAACTGAGGTCAAAATGAGTTTTAGAGACCCAAAATTACTTTTTTTATTTGGAGGTTTACAGTAGAAATCTGAGTCTGGATCATCCCAGAGGGTGATTTTGCTCTAAATAAAAAGGGATACAATTGGATTTTTATATTTAACCTTTCCAGGTTCTTCATAGTATGCTTTTTAAAGGGACCTATTATGTCAAATTCACTTTTCTAAGTTTTTAACCTTGTTATAATGGCCTTCCTTCATCATTAGTTTACTCAAAGTTATATTTGAATAGATTCATTCATGTTGGAGTAATCTTGTTTTGTTCTTCAGCTGGAGCTCAAGCGCTCAGAAATCCCTGTTCTCACCTACCACCTATCCCCTCCCACTTGTCTGTATTTACTTGATATATTTCAAAAGATTAATACTCAAAGTGAAGCTTACATGGTTCAAAACTGTCCCATAGTCGCTTTCCAACAATAATAATTTGTTATTTTAAGTCTGTTGCTTCTCACAGTTACATTTTAAAATGAGGAGGCGGGGCTTATCAGATCTGCAGGACTATAAAGGGGTTGGTGCATTATGTAACTTTTCAAACTTCTGATTCTGAGATTCTGTTATGAAGTGGAATGTTCCAAAGTAAAATATTAGACATACAGTATTTAATATGCATTTGATATGGTTATTTTATTCCAAATAGCTTGGGAAAAATGTAATCTTATTGTGAGTAAGGCTGCCTCTCCACAGATCTGACTTGTACTACTTGGTTTTGTTGTGTCACATACTTCTCTCTGTTCATAGTAAACTTAGAGGAATAGTACAAACATACAGGCAGACCCTCTACAAGAAAAAGTGACAGAGTTTCAATCAAAATGTAATGGACAGTATTTACAAAATAAAATAATGTTGTTTGTACAAATAGTTTGATTTGACGTTATTTCAGTAGATAATGTGCAGCGGAAAAATTTCAACCAAACATAAATCAAATCAAATACTGGACAAAATTAAGACCAAGAACAATATGCATGTGGTCGATTTATCAGTCTGTTTAATGTACTATTTAGTGAACTCGCTTGAATTTTGATCAAATCAGAATGAAAATTTTACATTGTATGTTTCATGTGTATTTACTTGATTTGATGCGTTTATGAAGATGCTTCAACTAAACAACATATTATCAAAATATGAAAACGGCAATAATTACAATACTTTCATAAACTGCAATATACTGTAGGTTTATCACTTCCATACAGAATATTTATAATAAAATATGATACATTACTGTGAACATCTCACAATATTGTCACATAACATGTTGATAAATATGTTTATGTTTCTCAAGTCAAGTCCCAAGTAGAAAAAGTCAAGTCCAAGTCAAGTCCTTTGCTTTTAGATTCAAGTGTTTAAATGAAATTTAATCCTGAAACGAATCCTATTTTATTTTGATTTCTGAGGGTCATTTCCCAGTTTGTTCAAACAGTATAAAACTACAAAATGTTTTTTTTTAATGAAAAAAGCATGAAGTCGTCTCAATTAATCAAGGCAGGTCTAGGGATGTCAAGATTATTAGGTTAAGGGACTGTACTCGATTTTTTTGCAACAAGATAACTTAAAAGCAATTTCCCCCTAGCACTGATGCCTTGTTAATGTATCTATTCAGGTGGAAATTAGTCCCCAAAGTCCTGTCTATGTCTAATAAAATCCCGTTTGTGTGCAGCTTTTTCTGTTTTTAGCATTGTGGCTAACTGTTGTTAGCATAGTGACTCACCTCGCCGCTAAAAGCTGTGAAAAAACATTAAAACTATCATGATGAACAATTCTGAAGCTCAGAATGCATTAGCTACGTGAGGAAATCATGTAGCCTGAAGGAAAAAGGTTAAAATTAATTATTTCTGTTTGTTTACATTTTTAGGATGTAAAAATCAGGTACAGTCCCTTTAATCAATAATCGTGATTATCCAAACCCCAATGTAATCGCAAGAACAGAAGAAGAATAATCGTGACCATTTTAAAAGCAAAATCAAACACCTTTTTAGTTAATTCTATAGAAACATGAGCAAAATATCAGTTCAAGTATAAGTCAAAGTAGTACTGTAGTAAAATATTAGATTTGCATACAGTGACAAGTAAATATTGTAATTTTGTTATGTGTTTGCCATAGCAGTATCAGCCCAACTTTAATAACTTAGTGAAATATTATAATTTTAGAAGCAAAATCAAGTCATTGAGTAATCTCTATTAAAGCCAAGGCATCGGATTGTTTCTGTCACATTTTTTACAATCAGAACTGGTCCAAATCTTGAGGAAAAGTGACATGTTACACAGTGAGTCCGTTTACATGTGCACGAATAACCCGGTTATGAGCAGTATCCTGGTTATGACAATAATCTGGATACAGGGTTTACATGCGCTCAGAGAAACCTGGTTCTTCATATTCCTGTTTACATGAGCGCTCAGAGTATCCTGGATATTCAGACAGGTAACTATGGCAACAATGACACAGATATGGCAGGAACTAAGCATGTATGAAACTTTGCTAATGTATGGGTTTTAAACATGTTTGCAGCAACAAACTGACAAAATACAACTAAATAAGAACATCAGACAGTAGATCACAGTCTGAGCTTTGGGAAATGTGATTTTTACAGTGTAAAAATATGTCTGAATTTAAAGAGTCAGTTCAGAGTTACAGCTGTGTTGTGTTACAAGTTACTTTATAGTTATATAATGATGACACATTACAAATAAAAAAATAATAAGTATGTTCATATGCTCCAAACGAGAAAAAGTGCTATAAAATGAATATAAGAAAAAGAAAATAATAATTTTGAGTCATTTTGGGAAATGTACTGCTTCTGCCAGATCAGTTCCTTTAGTTTGCACATGCTCAGTTTGGTTCCATCGGCAAGAAACCAGGTTATGGTGTTTACATGGCACAATAATCTGGTTATTATCAGAAAACTCCAGTGGCAATAACCTGGTTTCTCATAACCAGGTTATTCGAATAACCAGGTTATTAAAATCAGGTTATGGTGTTTACATGGACACACACAAACCAGGATATTTAAAAACCCTGATAATAACCGTGTTATTCGTGCGCATGTAAACGCCCTCATTGAGAATGCAAGAAAATGAAAAATGTCTCTGCTATTTGGTCGTAGCAAGCGTACTCGTGAATATTTGGGAAATTATTTCTTGTCTCACAATAATCGCAATAATAAAATTTTATATTGTGACTAGGGCTGCTCGTTTATGTTGAAAGTAATAATCACGATTATTTAAGTCATAATTCATATCACGATTATTCAAACAATTATTCGCTTAAAGCAGGTATGTAAAAACTGCGGCCCGGGGGCCAAATGCTGCCTCCAGACCAAGTTTGTTGTCCCTCTGACTTCCTGCTATATTGGTCCTGTCACGGCCCTTTTCGTCCCGGAAGACCCAATCTGTTCCATTTTTGTCTAAATAAAACGTAAATGAAGGGCTTTTTTTTGTTCTTCTTTTCAAACACATAATACTATCGTCCTCCACAAGCCCTATATTCATTACCCACAGCCGTTATTTGCCTTTTAGCAGTTTATCTAGTGTAATACAAGAGTTTGATCTTTCCGTTTAACCCTTGAACGCATCATCACACGTGACCTTACGTGTCTAGGAAAAAATAATTTTTGGTGATTTCTTAAACAATACTTTTCGTTATTTGTTAATGAACAGTTAACTAATTCACAAATAAAGACTGTTTGGATTAAAAGTAAGCTTTTTGTGCATGTTCTAATCACACTTCCGGACGGATCGGGTCTGCCGGTACGAAAGGGGCCGCAAAAAGTATAGTTTCGAATGTCCAATTTGAGCAATTCTTCAATCATATAGTTCAAATAAACATTTTGATGTTATACATACCTAAAATGAATGTTTAATGCCCTATTTAAAGAGTTGTGGTTTCTTAAAATCAGGTGAAATGTAAAATTTTGACTGATTAAATTCATAGCCGTGTATTATTACTAGGGATGCACCGATCCGATACCTGGATATCGGCGCCGATCCAGGACATTTTGCTGGATCGGGTATCAACCCCATTATATCGGTTCAGCCGATATTGTGGTTGTGCCTTTAATTGGACATAATGAGACCATTTTACAGGCTGGTGTTGAACCAGAACATTTCACAATATTGGGCATTTTACTCAGATTAAGTTGTTAAGTTGTGACTTGTACTATAAACAACAGTTACATAACACAATATGACCAAATGTATTAAGTTCTTATAAGAAAAAGAAGCAATTTCAATCCTTTCACTGGTATCGGTTGATATCGGGTATGATATAGGAAGATCGGCAGATAGTCAAAGACAAATATCGGGATCGATATCGGAACAGAAAAAGCTGGATTGGTGCATTCCTAATTATTACACTTCATAGGTGAAAAATGTTTGAATAGTCCTGGCTTATAGGGATGTTTGCAGAGCGTTAGTGCCTTTAAATGCAGAGAGTGAAAAGATAAAGTGAACTATGTGACACAGCTCACAAAAAATAACTGTTGTATCTACAGTTGTAAAGAAACCACTTATTTCACAAATGAAGGAAATAAATGAGCGCTTATGAACAGACGGTCAATAATCACAGTTACTCGATTACATAATTTTCGTAAACGATTACAGCAATAGTCATAATTGAAATTAAAATTCGATTAATCGCACAGCCCTAATTGTGACATCCCAAGTCAAGTCTGACTCAAGTTTAATGACTTGCAAGTCCACGCCTCTGCTTTTGAGTAATAGGCTTAATATTTGGAACTAACTGTTACCTCAAGTGACACTGTGTAACTTTCTGAATTTGTAAAGTCACGGATCATTCTTAAATGAAACAAAAAGTATGTATAGTAATTTTGTCAGTTACAGTGAGGTTGTATTACTGTGATACAGATGTGTTTTGTTTAATCAGTGTAACAAAGAAATCTACACGATCCAAACTTTTACTTGAACGTTTCCAATGAAATACACTCATTTACACAATGGGCTCCGTGCACGGAATTTCAGTTGGCTGCGTACGTTCAAAAATGCTAACTTCTGTATGTACGACCACTTCCTGTTAGCGTTAGCATTTAGACACAATTATGTCTCTTTTTAAACACACAAGTGTCCTCTGGTGAAATATTCCTCTGATATGTAAAGTCTTTAACATGTTTTCTGTAACATTTACTACAACTGTCTGATCTAAAGAGGATTTAGTCGTTTTAAACTGATGTAGTGAAAACCTCATAGAAAAAACAAATAAATCCTCTTTAGATCAGACAGTTGTGGTAAATGTTACAGAAAACATGTTAAAGACTTTACATATCAGAGGAATATTTCACCAAAGGACACTTGTGTGTTTAAAAACAGACATAATTGTGTCTAAAGGCTAACGCTAACAGGATGTGGTCGTACATACAGAAGTTAGCATTTTTGAACGTACGCAGCCAACTGAAATTCCGTGCACGGAGCCCATTCAGACTTGTTCAATTTGAGTTATAAAAAGTATTTCCCAGCTCATGGCTGAAGCTAACTTTGCTAAATTAGATGTCAACAGAATTGCTCTACTTTGGATTAAAATTGTTACATCTTAAAGTGACTTGTTTTCTTCATACAGCCTACTTTTTCCACTCATATCTGAGTCATTTATTTGATTAAGTCTTCTCTCACTCGAGTATTTGAAGTGAGTAGGCCTACTACTCTGAAAACGGAATAGGCCTACGTAAGATATGTTTCTGTTGCTTTATTCAGAAAGTTAAAACGGTATGAAAACCAGTCGGGCTTGCGTGTTTTGTTTGGACTTTTACGAGTTCAGACTAGTAGTTCTGGTTCTGTGAGTCCCCTGTCCCGTGCACCTGTCCCCTTGTCCCACGCCCCCCCCCCGTACTCACCCTTGAACAGGTAATCGTATTCCTCGTCTCGGCCCGTCATCCCTCGCGCTCGCTGCGTGACCGTACGTGCACCGAACTGTTCCGTAAAGTCCAACAAAGTGTCCCAGGACGCATCAGCAGCAGCTACACGGGACTGTCCCTCGGTGTCTGCGGGTCATGTCCAGCTCTCGCTCCGCCGTCTTGCTCCCGGAAGTACCGCCCCTCGCATTGTTTCTAATGGTCAATGGCAGAGCGACACCTGTCCCAGCGCTCGCTCCCATTGGCTGGCGGCGCTGTCGGTTGTGACGTCACGAGAGCAGGACAACAGGTGATGTGGCGTCTGCTGGAGGTTCACAAATGTCTGTGTGCGCGGCTCGTTTACGTACGGCGGATGGTTTCTGTTCTAGATGCTTGCTAATGGCTCTACTTTGGTTTGAATAGGATATGTTTAATACAGTTTCTATTCTGTGGCTTAGAAAGAACTGTTGGAGGTGAAATATTACAGGTGAATGGGGGAAAATCTCATATTTAAAGCTATTTTTGTGAAAATGTCGCTGCACTTTACTCACATAAATGTAAGAAAAATGTATTCCAGGTTTTCATCGAGTCAAATCAGGAAGTCCCACTGAGGTTTGTTTATTTCTAGGAAACCTCAAGAACAAAAGAATAGGCTACATTTTAAAATGTATGCACATACATTTTGATATTTTTGTCATGCCAAAGCCTGATCCATCAGATCTCAGAAGCTAAGCATGTTGGACCTGGGAAGTACTTGGATGGGAGACCGCTAGAGGATGAACAGAGGAGAAACTCGTTGGTCCTTAGGCAAGACACCCACATTGCCTAGTATGGATCTGGTGTGAGTGTGAATGGTTGGTGGCGGTCGGACTGATCGATAGTGCAAAATGGCAGCCTCGCTTCCGTCAGTTTGCCCCAGGGCAGCTGTGGCTACAATAGAAGCTTATTACCCAGTGTGGGATGAATGAATAATGCAGAATGGGAAGCGTCTTTTTATTTATTTTTTAGTGCTGCCATCGGTTGTGTCGCCCATTTCATGCACTGACAACAACAATGAATTATCTTCACAAAAGTAATACCCCCAAATTGTGATGAAGACTTTTTAACCATTTAGGCGCCTGAGTTTTTCAGTTGAAATACATTTCTGTTAATATTTTGTAATTCATTGCTTTATATGACCAAAATCCAGTCAAACCTGATGCCAGTAAAAAAAAAAAATGCTTTAAAACCAGGCCATACTTGTAAAATTACATCTTACAATCATTTCGCGACCCCCAGATTTTGCTTCGCGACCCCCACTTTGGGAACCACTGTCAACTAGTCTTTCTAGTTGATTTTGTAGAATTGTGGGGCCATTAACACCAACTTTTCTCAAATATTTTGGCAGTGTCCTATATTAGATCAATTTTGAAAATACATTTTTGATGCCCCTCAGTTATTTTTAAACAGGATATCTCAAGTCCATTATATTTTAAAATCAGACTTGAAAAATAGCTCACATTCACCCTTTTTTAGGACTGGAAAGTGCAGCCCAAAAAATACAACCTTCAAAATTCATAAGACTCTGAAAAAACAAAACAGCCCAATGTTGCTATAAAGAAGAAAACTTTGCAACACTGAGGCTGAGTAAAGTAGGTTGGGAAAAAAAAGATGGATTAAATAGAAAAATGAGAAAACCCGATGTGACGATTTCATCAAAAAAGCAGATTATCACAAGGATGAGCTCATGATTCGATTTTTATCATGATATTGCCCAGTCCTGCGTTTTTAATCAATGTCGCCCAGCCTGTTCCTAAGATATAATTTTATATTTTGAAAAATCTAAAAAACACAATTTATCCAGCAACCAAGCAAAAAAAAGCTGCAAAGACAAATTATATTATTAAAACAAACAGCTTCAAATGCGACTCAAATCCATTTAGTTTATTGTTCCCATAGAAAACACAGAAAACACACACGTTCATTAGTATTTACACACACAACACATGTTTTTTTCTTCACGAAGCTGCCACTTGGGTTAAAGGTCCTCCAGGTACTTCACCAGCGCCTCCGCCTGGCACACACAGAACAGAAACTATGACATCATCAGCAGGTTCGAGGTGTGGTCCCAGAGTGTCAAACTAGACCTGCGGCTTTAAGATTTAAATATAGAGCCTATTGTTAACATGAATGCTGGCAGTATTAACGCCTATTAACGTACAGCAGGGGCGTGTTTTACTCTGTCAGAGGTTTGATTCAGAAAGGAGGAGTTTGGGGATCTGAGCTCAAACTAAGACTTGAACCTGTAAAAACCTATGACTTAATGAAGAATAATAGTAAGAAAAAAGTAGCTAATAATTACATAAGATTAAAAAAAATGCAATATGTTTATGGAAGTTTACCAGAATTGGATTTAATGGATTTTCCAATTTTTTGAGACACTGGTTTGACTTTCAGACTCAATATACAAAAAATATTGAATTTTCCCCTGATATTGACCTTTTGCATGTGTCGTCACGCTCCTCGGGGAACACTCACTTCTCCATGATGAAGGCAATTTGCTCTGTCTGTGTTTTGTTTATTTGTTTATTTGTTTAATGGAGCCCCATTAGGTGCTACCATGGTAGCCACTAGTCTTCCTGGGGTCCATCGTTAAAAATACCATTGCAAGCATTTGACATATTATAAAACATCAATATATAAAAAATACATTGTGACTGTGTCGATCACGCACATAGACAATTTTAGAATATAACCCATGAGGTTTTTTGTTGTTATAAATATTGTAAAAAAAGACAGGCAAATTTTTCTGTAACCTACTATCAACCAGGGGCCAGGAGCTCCTGGTTGATAGTAGGCCCTAAGCTGTGTGCATTACAACTATGGAAACTTTGTCGAAAACCTGCCTGTTTCTAAGTTACTTTTGTTGATTTCAATTGTAAAATGGTTGAATTTTGTGCAACACGCTGCACTAACATACAGGAGGTTGTAAGCCTAAGCCGAGAGCTTTTTACATTTAAATGAAGATAAAAGACTCCAGTGGATGGCAGCAATAACCAAAAGAACTGGAATCCCTCTAAGTTGTTACAGATTTGCAGGGAAAACTTTAAACAAGGTAAGTCAATGATAATGGAAAAAAAAAAAAACAAGACATTTGAAGAATCATATGTGGCTAACACAGGCCTCACATGATATACAGCCAAGTGACTGGAAAACCAACCTCTTGGTGCTTTTAAATTTGCTCCAGTGTGAGACAAAACCCTGTTTACCACATTTATCTTTATTTTTCTTGTAATAAAACAGTTGTAATAAGCTAGGTGCTCATTTACCTGTTTACCACAAAATGGTACAAACCATGAGGAGTAAAGTCAGGCAAACTTGTACATTTTATTAAATCTGCAAACATAGCATAACATAGTCTGGATCAGCTGCATTTGTGAGCTTTCCAAATACTTTGCTGTCTTCCGTCTAAAAGACGTCCTACTTCTCCAGACAAATGTACTGAACATGCACTAAAAGCATCCAGCAGCTTTCGTTATAGAAAAATAAAAATTATGGGAGAATTTGTCAGTTTTGCTCCTGTAATGCTGCATACACACTTCTGCCTCCATCATGGTGCACCCACGTGATCATGTGACGAAGGTGCAAAGGGTCAATTCTAATTTTTGGAGACATACCTGTATATCAACACTGACATAATGACAATACCTGGATATTGTTGTTTATACCACTACAAAGAAATTTTGAGCTATTCATTTTGGTAAATACAGCCCAGCCCTTGTTTCATTGTACTAAAACATGTGATTATAGATTTGAGATACTAAATACTGTAAAATGCGTTAGTGTCCCAGGTCTGTGCATGAGCAGTGAGATTTTGGGGGCTGTGTGGTAGAAGCAGTACCTTGGCCTTGAGCATCCCGAAGCCCACAGTCTCTTTGGCGTACATACACAGCAGAAGGTTAGCCACCTGCGTGATGGCGACTCTGCCCTCCTGTGGACAACACACACACACACACAGATGGGTTTCAATCAGGCTGAAGCACATTTAGTCCACTCTGATCAAATATGAACATACAGTTTGCTTTGTTTTTTCGTCTTTATGAGTAACAATCACCTGATTTTCTCCGATTAATTTCATTAGGTCTTCTGTTATATGTTGTTGTTTTTTTAATTGACCTCTTGACAGTTTGGGCTGCACACTGTGGCCTTCTTCAAAAGTTCCACTTGTTGTTCCTGTGACGTGTCTGCTCAGCTGGTTTAAACAGGTTTTGGCGCCCTTTTCCTACTTGGGACAGCAGGATGATGGCGCCATCTGCAGTCCGACCTCTTCAGAACTGTGTCCCAGGTGTGAGAGAGTTGGTATGCCCCCTTGTCCCCATTTACAGTCTGGTGGGCACGTTTTCAGATTTCAATCGCCTTCCTGATCCAGCGATTGTATTTGTTGCTTTCGGTGCCTATGACTCTGGCTTTGTAACAGTCCATTAGGTGGTTCTCTCTTTCTCACACCTAGGGTTGGGCGATATTGCCAAAAATGTATATCTCGATACTTTTTTGGCATATCTCAATAACGATATTCAGATGATTTTATTTCAAGCTAACTGAAAAATGTTCAAACACAACTTTAAATGCATTAGTTGAAGATTAATGGCCAGAAAAAACAGGCTTAAGTTGGCTAAAGACATTATTAATCGACTTATTTATTTATTATTTATTTATTTATTTATTTATTTATTTTATTTATTTATTTATTTGACAGGGACAATGCAATCAGACATAGTTACAAGCTAAGCATGCAGCTGATGCGACGCATATAGAGTGCTACTGCTAATTTTCAACTCCTGTCCCTGGTTGGGCTTTTCCCTACAGATAAAATATAACAATAAAATGTTAATATTTACAACAGTGCAGTTTCATATTTTACATGTACACACTCAACACTCTCACATAAACACGCTACAATATTTACAAATGGGCACAGCTTTGATTCATTTTTAGCCAAGCCTTGAGCTTTGTGGTGAACAACTTTAGCTCTGATATGCACTTGAGTTCAGTGGGAAGTGAGTTCCGTAGATTACCATATTTACAAGAAAAAGCAGACTGTCCGAATGTGGTTCTGCGGTGTGGGATTGCACAGTTGTTACTTGCTGTGCTTCTAGTGACTCTGCTGCTGGTTTGTCTTTGAACAAATGTACGTAGTGGCTCTGGTGCTAGATTGTTCATACATTTGAAAAGAAGTTTAAGAGAGTATAATTTGGCAAAGCTCTCAAAGCTTAGCAAATTATACTTCTTAAGTATATTGCAGTGATGATACCGAATTGGTTTTTTATCCATAATTTTAATTGCTTGATTGTAAAATGAACCAATGCTCCTGATGACAGAGGGAGCAGCCTGGGACCATGCTGTCATGCAGTATGATATATGGGAGAAAATCATCCCGTGCATGTACAGCATGGCCGCCTGGTTTGGTATGTAATGCCGAATTAATTTGAAACAATTCAGATTACTTTGAAAAGGCGTGCCATCAATCAACTACTAAAAGGTACCACTTTCTCAAAACTAGTGAGTGTTCTGATGTTCTGACCAAATATTTGACCCAAACTGCCCTCACAAGACACAAACTCAGAGACACAAACTATTCTTAAAGAAAAAAATGCAGCTAAACGAGATTTTCACGTAAAAGATTCTGAACAAATGTGCTTTTTAACTAATAAAAAATGTGGTAACTATGACACCAATGAGTAATTAATTGACATTTATAACAATGTAACTTTCTTCATTTGCATCGTTAAACATATATTTTTGAAGCATTTTCTTTTACTAAAAACAATATACTTGTTCCATTTTTGTATATCTTCAAAACAACTACCACGGTATTATCTAAAATTCTATATATTGCACAGCTCTAGTCACACCTGGGACACAGTTCTGAAGAGGTCGGACTGCAGATGGCGCCATCGTCCTGCTATCCCAAGTAGGAAAATTGAGCCAAAACCTAATTTAACCAGCTGAGCAGACACGTCACAGGAACACCAAGTGACACTTCTGAAGAAGGCTACAGTGTGCAGCCGAAACGGTCAAGGTATAGTAAATACTACAGAGGTCGGTTCATAAAAAACAACACATAATCACCTGATTTTATGTTAATGTTCTACTGTTCCCTCTTCCTGCTGCCTCTCTGATCTCTCTTCCCTGATTTTCCCCACCTCTTTCTGCTCTCAACTTTCTTTTTCTGTTTCCCTCCTTCTTCTCTCTTCCCTCCCTCTTTGTTTCCCCTTCCTCTCTTCCACCTTACTCTCCCCATTAGGTCTGGGATATCGTGATAAAAATCGAATCGTGAGCTCATCCTTGTGACAATCTGCTTTTTTGATGAAATCGTCACATCGGGTTTTCTCATTTCTCTATTTAATTTATCTGTTCAAATACAGACTTTTTTCCAACCTACTTTACTCAGCCTCAGTGTTGCCATGTTTTCTTCTGTATAGCAACATTGGGCTGTCTTGTGAATTTTGAAGGTAGTATTTTTGGGCTGCACTTTCAAGTCTTAAGAGAGGTGGATCTGAGCTATTTTTCAAGTCAGATTTTAAAATATTATTGACTTTCATCATATTTTCATGTCTAAAAGTGGTTATTAATGTTAATTTTGCTAGAAACTTGTTTTGTGAAGACACATAACGTCCTAAACATTATTTAAACATAGGTGTTCAGATCATTTGTTTTGGGATTGGTCGCTTGTTTTTCTCTTACAATCTGGCAACACTGATCAGCCTTTGATCATCCGGCTGGATTTAGACATTGACCCTGAAGAAGGAACTTTCTAATAAAGCAGCTGACTGTATTTACCTTAAAAACAATTTAAAAATAGACAGTTTACAAGAATCGTGATAAAATCGAAATCGTGATCTGGCTCCAAGAAAATAGTGATATACATTTTTTGCCATATCACCCAGCCCTAGTCCCCACTCTTGTCTTTTTCCCTCTCTCTCCCTCTTCTCTCTCACCATACAGTCCATGAGGATGAAGTTGAGCTTGTCCTCGTTGAAAGCCTGATGTCCGTTCTTGTCGTAGGCGGCCCAGATGTTGCTGGCGATGGCTGCGGTGACTCTGGCGTCTGTGTCTCCGTAGCCTGAGTAAGCCAGCAGAGATCCCTCACTGTTCAGCAGACTAAACACACAAACACAAACACAACACAGTGTAGATTAGCAAAGGATTTCCTTTCATGTATTTTTAGTGATGAGCAAGATATTATTCATTTACATTTTGCTCACTGTAAAACACACTAAGGTCATTGCTTGAAGCAGCTCTGGGCAGAGCGTTTTTCGCTCATTAACGCTTATCTCTGTAACTCAATCACCCAAATGCCTGAGCCCTCATCTGTGGGCTCAATTTAAGACAAACATCAGTGCTCCTGAAGCCAGCTCACAGCGGGACAGACCAGGGGAGGAAGAAAAGTGTGTTATACAGTACATGACAGAAATGTGACAGAGAAACATAAAGAAAATAGAGATTTCAGTGTTCACACTTCAGCTAACTGTGAAGAATGGGTCTGGTCACCACTTCCCCGCCTGCATTTAGATCAACTCCACAACAGACCGACCAATCAGATTAGTTTAACTGTGTGACACAAATAAAACAAAAGATCGACTGGCGGTTTGCTTCGCTCATTGATTCTGCTGAAATCTGCGATGTTTTTCAGTTCCATGAGACACTTTTTAAAAAATGTTTTCCTTGTGACACGTGGCCAGACCATATATTTCTTATATACTGTTCCGTCTGGATTTTCCAGGCAAATGTGCACAGGAGTAAGTGTGTCCCCGAAGTGTGTGATTTGCAGAGTTTTGTAACTTAATGTAACTTTACTCAAGTGAGGACAATTTCTTTAGCTCTACCATTTCTGCTAATATACTATGTCAACAAATGGATTTTTTCTTTCAAATTTGTAATTTTAATCTTGTTCACCTTGAGTGTCTCAGTACAATTTATGCGTTAAAAGTCTGATTGTTTTAATCGTGTCTAAAAACACTGAAATATAAACAGACAAATGAATAAAAGAATCACAAGTATTTTAATTTAAACCACATTTTTAAAAAGCAATCTTCAGGAGTAGACGATCACAAAAAGACAAGAGATTTTGTTATTTGAGAGGAAAATTAAGGGTCTTCTAAAGTTGCAGCCTTTACAATTAGTTTATTGCATATTATGATCTAAATCATAATAAGCTCTGTCACATGTGGCTGTGTTCACATGCCGCTGCTGTCTCTCAGCGGACCTCTACATGCTAAA
The DNA here is from genome assembly GCA_038363315.1 of Mugilogobius chulae. Lineage (NCBI taxonomy): Eukaryota > Metazoa > Chordata > Actinopteri > Gobiiformes > Gobiidae > Mugilogobius > Mugilogobius chulae. The sequence goes on from CM076413.1 coordinate 22,122,686, forward strand.
TGGAACTGTCACAAACCTGTAGTGCTGTTGTGAGATGCCACCAGCAAGCTGCATTTTTTTTACACTAAAATACGATTTAAGTTTTAAATCTGACAACTTCCTGTCATAAATCCTTCAACATATGGTTAATAGAAGCATGTATTCACTTTTGGTCGTAATTATGGCTGAAAAACACTTCTTACATTACAAACAGCTTGGTGAAACTGGAGAGGACCACTCAAGCAACTAAAAATGGTAGTTCTCTGATGAAAACTAAAATCCTTTATTATTAAATTAAAGGAGACCTATTGTGTTTTATTTTAATATTTAGTAAGAACTAGAACTATGCAGATCAGTAATTACTTTTGTTCATTGTAAAACACAAAGTTGATCTAAAACAACTTAAAAATAAAACAGCTCTACTGACTTCATGTTCAAAACTGCAGACTGATAACCCCGCCTCTTATTTTAAAATGTAACTGTAAAAACAACAGATTTTTCAAAACTATTTCTTATTGTTGGAAAGTGTTCCGGACAGTTTTGAACCATATAGCTTCACTTTGAGGATTAATCTTTTGAATTATAACAAGTAAATACAGCAAGTGGGAGGATAGGTGGTAGGTGAGAACAGGGATTTCTGAGCACTTGAGCTGCAGCTGAAGAACAATACAAGATTACTCAACATGCATGAAGCAATTCAAATATAACTTTGAGTAAACTAATGATGAAGGAAGGCTGTTATAACAAGGTTAAAAACTTAGAAAAGTGAATTTGACAGAATAGTCCCCTTTAAGAAAGTGCAGAGTCTTATAATCTTTTCACAAAATGATGCATTTATTCTATACTATTTAGTGGAAAACACAAAGGCTACTAATTTTATAACAAAAACAGTTAGTTACTCCAACTTTAAGGACAAGAAGTGTAGAGTTTGTCATATTTTCTGCTAATCAAGCACGTAAAGGCAAAAGTAATGTAATAAAAAAGTTTTACCATAATCTACATGTTTTAGGGAATTTGATTTTTTTTTTTTTTGAGCAATCACAAGTAAGTTACAAGGGGTGTGCATAGGTGGTAAGTGAAAACAGGACTTTTCTGAACACTGAAGCATCAGCTGTAGGACAATACAGGATTACTCAAACATGCAGGAATCAGTCCAAACACTATGAGAGACAGAATTTATCTCCTTTAAAAAAGCATTACACAGTTTATATCTCCCTGAAGTTAAAGAATAGCACATTTGCTCAAAACCAGAAGTGATCTTAAGCATTTTGATTACACTACTTCCGTTATGTGCAGACGGACATTAGAAATATCACTTTATGCTGCCTAGATTTCAGTTTGACATTACACAATTACACTACAGGGATGCTAAATACAATGCTGCAATAGATCGTATAAAGATCACGAGTGGAAGCTGCTCTTGCTGTGTGCGCACTAAACCCGTGTAATATCGTGTCAAACCCGTGTCAAAGAGCGGGACAAAGGCACTCACAGTGTGCTCTGGACGCCGTTGGTGTTGGCCTGGCTCAGGACTTGGGTCAAAGCCTTCGGTCGCAACATTTCTTCTGTAAAAACTGTCCCAAAACCAGCTGCAGACAGATAAAAACACTACAGAGCGATCAGCTGACTGCACGCGCGCATGTTTACTTCCTCTTCCGGTCGGCGCGCTTCCGGCAGTTTACGGTGACGTGAATTCAATTTTATTTTATTTTTTTCCTTTTTATGTTCTTTTCATGTCGACGAGTACAAAACTTTAACAATATCGAAATAGAAATAATAATAATAATAATAATATATATTTTTTTGATATTTTTTCCCAAAGCAATACAAAGTATATATATAAAATAAATAAATAAATCTTTCGAAGAGTAATATACAATACCAACTTTTTTTTTAATGTTTTCTTTATGATTTTATGTTGATCATGTGTGCAACCACGGTAACATGGCTCCACTGTTTCACATGCATCAAGTAAAAGGCTACACTTTTCACAGTAAAAAACTTTTTTTTAAAAAATCTATTAGCCTTTCAAGCGAACCTTGGATATAATCACATGTTTATCCTAAAACACTTATAATATCATCACTTATATAAATACAGGACAAATACCTTGGAAGTATTTGTAGTTTTATTAAAATAGTGTTATGAAGAAATGACATGGAGGCTGCCATTTTGCTGCGGTTATGACATAAAATAGTGTTGTCAAGGTAACAGGCGGTAGAAGGTAACTAAGCAACATGAATTCCTGGGTTAAACCTTGTCAGTTTGAGTTGGAGCAAAGCCAAATACAGAACGATTATGTGGAATCTGGTAAAACTGAAGATAATCAAGAGGAAGAGAAAAGAACTGGACACTGTCAGTGGTGTTTTTGTTTCAACTGTTAATAATTAATAAGCAAGATTTTAGCCATATTTGTCTTCATAACCAGGGTTCCCTTTCACAACTTTATATGTCTTTTTTCCATGTTACACAGTCAGTTTGTAATTTAAAGGTTCATTCTGATAACAGCATTTATCTTTGTCATGATAAAATACTACATTATTTAAAACACAATTTGTGCATGTGTTTGTTAAATGAGGCTTAAAATGAATAAATAATGTATGTAAAATGTAGCACTGTAGTTCTTTAGTCGTTTAGTCGATTAATCGGTCGATGGAGTCTTAGTCGAGGTTGAGTCTTTTTATTTAGATTATAAGGACTTTGTATACAACAGTAACAGAATCATTGGTCTGAACTGCCTTTTTTTTTATAAACACACTGTTTCCTCTTCATTTTCTGGTATATATAGTTTTTGCATGAATATTATCAGTCATTTTGAGCAAAGTTTCTGTAGAGTTGTCACAATACTTAAGTTTCAAACTCGATTTTGAACTAAGGAACAGACTTGATTCTCAATACCAATTTTGATACCACAATGAGAATTAAAATGTCTTTTCAAGAAAGTCACATTTTTTTTTTTTTTTTAGAATCAATTGACATTTTCGACATAAAATGCAAAGATAAGATCAAACCTTTTATTTTCACTTTGATGAAACTCAAGATTTCAGAAAATATAAACTTTTTTCCCCCAAAAAATATCAAAGTCGGTCAAAATGTTTGTCCTGTTAATGTTATCATTAATTTGAAATATTCTTGACAACTTTACTTTGAGCTTCAGAGCCTTTTCCATGCCACCTTTTAATCGGTCAATGGAACATGTTTTTAGTCGACCAAGAATTTCTTTGGTCGAATACAGCCCTAGTAAAATTGTTTGTTGTGTGGAAGCTACTTTAGATGCTCTTATTGATGACGCTGTGATGAAAAATTTATTTTGAGAAAACAGTTGTTGAGAATACATTATTTCCATAGAACTTTACAGATGAAGTGGACTAAAGTTAACAATAACTTCAATACTGCGAGAGCAAACTGAACTGAACAGAAAATTAGCTTTGCCTGCATGTGTCTCGCCTAAATATACAAGAACTACAACAAGTTTTTCCCTTCTTTTCAGCAACCTGAGACAAATACTTCAGAAAACTGACCAAATTCTTTTTTACAATAGACTCATGTGACCGTGAGGGCTGATAAGACTCACATATGTGTCTGTGTTTGCCCACCTCACACTTCCACTGCTCTAGCTCCGCTCCAGTCTGTACCTATTACATTCTGCTCCAATCTGGACCAAAACATCGATCCGACCTTGTCCTGAGGGTGAGAGAACTGTCTGTGGACCGTTGTGACCCACTTGTGATCCACTGAAACCAGCCTCAGAGCTCACACTGATCCAGGACTCGCAGTTCTTCTTCACTTGGTTCTCCTCTGGTTCCTCCTCGTGTTCTGACAGAGATGCAGATGTGCGTGGCTTCAGTTCTCGGGGTAAGACTTGCGTTTCTGTGCGATGTTCTGATGTTCTAGCCTGATGTGTAAACGTTTCTTCCAGCCTTACTCACTGTCCTGCTCCCTGCTCAGGTCATGCAGATCCTGGTGGGGCTGGTGAACATCGGCCTGGGTCCTGGGCGCACTCATGTCCGACCTGGAGACGTGGCAGCGCTGTGGGCGGCTTACTGGCTCGGAGCTGTGGTGAGTTAAAGTGTTGCTGCTGCTACTGGGCCCCACATGGGTACTGTTCTTATTCTAAAGATGACCAAGATTCAAAAAGTTTAAAGTAGAAAAAGTGTATTCCACCTAACAATATTTCTAAACAAAGGTCGGGCCAACTTTTCCCTGGTAGCTTCCATTATGCAAGTCTTATGCCAGGCGTAGTGTGTGAAAATCTGACCGCTTGCCTGTCCCTCGACCCAATACAGATTTGAAATGAATATGCAAATGTAGGTTGTGGTTCCTCCCAGTTCCTCAGATTTCATCCTGCATCTGTGGAGCAAGGTCTGACTCCCTCTTCCTCAGAGATGTCTCTGGTCATCTCCAGAGGTCAGAAAGGTTAACCTGAAGACAAAACAGATATCCTGCGTTTCTCGCTAATCCTAACTGCAGCTATAAAAGTTAATTCTTATGTCAAACAAATTCTGAACCTACGTGAGACTTTTCAGGTCAACTTAAGTTCAGTTAAAGAATACAAAAGAGTATTTAAAGGGAACCCTGGTTATGAAGACAAATGTGGCTAAAATGCTAGTACTGTTTATGCTTATTACAATAAATTACAAACAAATATATAAATGTTTACTATTTTTTATAAAATTGTCATTGTTTATGTTGTTTTTAAGCCACTGGGAGCCACCATTTTGGTTGATGACATAAAATAGTGTTGCCATGGTTACTCCCACAAGTTCATCGGTGAACAGTTGAAACAGAAACACCACTGACAGTGTCCAGTTCCTGCCTCTTCTTCTCGATTATATTTCAGTTTTACTAGATTCCACATAATCGTTCTGTATTTGGCTTTGCTCCGGCTCAAAATGACAAGGTTTAACCCAGGAATTCATGTTGCTTAGTTACCTACTGCCTGTTACCATGACAACACTATTTTATGTCATAACCGCAGCAAAATGGCAGCCTCCATGTCATTTCTTCATAACACTATTTTAATAAAACTACAAATACTTCCAAGGTATTTGTCCTGTATTTCCATAAGTGATGATATTATAAGTGTTTTAGGATAAACATGTGATTATATCCAGGGTTCACTTTAATATAACAAGTAAATGACTTCAGTGACTACATAATCAAATTATATCACAGTTATAAACCTTCATTAATTATATGCAAATGTGTGTGAGCCACTGTAAAGCTTTTTTATTTGAAACTATTTTTGAAATCATCTTCAGTACAATGTGAGAAGGGTTTGTCCATGTGGGGTCTACTTGGGAAAAACAAGACAGGGACACCTCAGAAAATGTGTTTTATTTTAAATTAAACTATTAAATATTGTAAGCATGTCACTAATGTCTTGTTCCAGTTTGTAGTGAGTGGAGTGTTCACCATCGTCTCAGGAACCTGCCGAGCTCCATGTCTGGTGAGAAACTCTGTCTGTTTGTCTCTCTTTCTCTTTCTCTGCCTCTGTCTCCTTATCTCTTTTTTTCTCTGTCTTTCTGTCTCTTTTATTTCTTATCTCTCTCTCTCCCTGTTTCTATCGCTTCTGTCTCTCTTTCTTCCCTGTCCTTCTATCTTTGTCCTTCCCTCCACCACATCTTTCTCACTCTCTCTACCCCCTCTCTCTTTTCTTTTATTCTCCCCTTCTTCCTCTTTTTCCCTTTCTCTCTCTCCTCCCCATTGTACCATTGTTCTTCCCTTCACCACTCTCTCTCTTACTTTCTCCCTCATCTGTCTCCCTCCGTCTCTTTCTCTCCTTCCTCTCTCCTCTCACTCTCTTCTTTCTCTCTCTTTCTCTCTCTCTTCTCCTCTCTCTCTTCTTTCTCTCTCTTCTCTCTCTCTCACTGTTGTGGTCTTATACTTTCTCTCTCTCTTCTCTCTCTCTCTCTCTTTCTCCTCTCTCTCCACCCTCTTTCTCGCTCTCTCTCTCTCTCTCTCTCCCTCTCTCTCACTCTCTCTCTCTCTCTCTCTCTTTTCAGACTGGTTTTGGGACCGTCCTGAACCTGCTGGGGGCGCTCTTCTCCATCACGGGGCTCGTGCTGTACTCTCTGGACCTGAGTCACGTGTCTGTGGTCTGGATGTGTGACAGGAGAGCAGACAGCGACCCCTGCAGGCACGTGGCTGCAATCGCACAGGTCAGTGTAAAAAAAAGGTCACGTCACGTTCAGGTCAGAGTTGTTCCTCAAACATTATTTATCATCAAAAGTCTCTTACTTTGCTCATGTTTTTGCATGTCTTAGGGTCCGCTCATGTTTCAAGAAAAAAAAAAGAAAGTAAAGTAGCAATATTTGAAAGACCTGAACAAATGCGGCCACAAATCAGAATTCCTTATGGTGCGTTCAGACCGGACAGCATATTTGCGTTTTTGCAGCCACTTTCAATGTTAAGTCAATGTAAACCCACGTCTTGGAACGAGTGTTCAAGCGTTATTGTGGTGGGTATTGGCGTCTGGGGTGTCTGTTGATGCCTTCATGCCTGTAAAGTGGTCGGCTGTGGCTGCTGGACTCTGGCTCTGGGCCCTGGAGGTTTGGTCTCGACCTCATCTCTTCTCTGGGCCCTGGGCTGGTGTCCTGTGGCTGCAGGTGACTCTGCTCCTGGTGCAGACAGCTCCTCTGATGATGCTGCCTTTGGTCCATCTGTACCCAGCCCAATGTATGTAGGCAAACTTAGCAAAATGTATTTTAGTGGGTGTGTGTCCGTGTGTGTGTGTGGAGTGCGTGAGGGTGGGGGGTGAGCGTGTATTCATCACTTTGTGAGGACCAAAATTTGTATACACACTCACTTTCTGGGGACCTGCCTTCCTTATGGGGACAAAAAGCTGGTCCCCATGATGTAAATCCTTTATTATGAGATCAGCAACATGGTTTTAAGTTCAAATAAGGTTAAGGTTAGGATTAGGGTGAGGGTTGGGTTAAGTTTAAGCAAGTAGCCACTAAGGTTAAGGTTAGGGTAAGGGTCCATGAAATGAATGTAAGTCAATGTAATGTCCCCATGACAGATGGAAACACAACATGTGTGTGTTTGTGTGATAAAGTGACTTGTGCTGGTGTGTTTGTGTGATAAAGTGACTTGTGCTGATGTGTTTGTGTGATAAAGTGACTTGTGCTGGTGTGTTTGTGTGATAAAGTGACTTGTGCTGGTGTGTTTGTGTGATAATGTGACGTGTGCTGGTGTGTTTGTGTGATAATGTGACTTGTGCTGCTGTGTTTGTGTGATAATGTGACTTGTGCTGGTGTGTTTGTGTGATAATGTGACTTGTGCTGGTGTGTTCCTCTCCAGAGAGCTCTGAGCTGGATGGACATCAGTCTGCTGGTTCTGATGCTGCTGCAGCTGTGTGTGAACATCAGCGCCGCCGTCCTGTCCTTCATGAGCAGGACAGACAAAGTACAAGCTCCATGTTCTGCAGACCTACACGCGCTGCTCTAAGCTGTCAACAGTTTATTAAGTGTCTTGATTTAGTATTATTCTAAAATAAACAACAAGCTTTTCAACTTTTATGTAAATCTATATTTTGTGTCTTTGTTTTGCTTATTTCTGGTCTGTTTAGCACAGAGGTAGTGTTTTCCCTCGAGGGTCACATTAAAATCCAGACAAGTGGCTGAGGGCCAGATCGCGAGTCTTGGTCCAAGTAAAAAAACTTCCAAAATATACAATAGATCTAGCCTTGGAAATCCTAGAATCAAACAATTTTAACTGGTCTCGTAATACATTTTTGCAGTGTTTCTGTATATAGGCTAATTCAACTTTTATTTTGTTGATTTATTGAAATGTTTATTGAAAACACAAATGTTGACATCCTCCCCAGCAAACGCCAATCAAAAAAGAAATATAAACCATCAGCCTCCTTCTCAAAAATATGCTAAGGGCCTGATTAAAACAGGCAGAGGGCCGCATCTGGCCCCCGGGCCGCAATTTGCCCAGGTCTGGTTTAGCAGATTAACTTCAAGCTGTTAATCCACACTTCAGCAAACTGCTCAGAGAGGGTCTGGTCACCACACCTCGTCGGCGTTTCAGATCAAATCTACATCGTACCGGCCAATCAGATTAGTTTATTTGTGTGATGCAGATGAAACAAAGAAGCTGATTGGTCGTCTTTCATTTAATCTCACATTAAAATTGTTTTTTGCTTCGTTCATTGATTCTGCAGAAATCTGTGATGTTTTTCAGTTCCACATGATGAATTTTTCATGTTTATTTTTCTTTTTTGGTCGTAAGCAGCCATGTTTGTCTGATTATTTTGTCAATCATGACCACTGAAATTCAAAAGAGAGACACGATGGCAAGACAATAGATTTGACAGATTCTGAATTTTGACAATTCCTCTGGAAAAGCTGAAGGCAACTGAGGTCAACATGAGTTTGAAAGCATGCATGAGTCCTATTAAAATGTTAAATTTTTGGGCTTTTTTTTTTTTTCTTTTCTTGCATTGAGTCTGATTCATCCCAGGGACTGATTTAACTCTAAATAAGAGGGACACAGTGTTCTTTTTACTTTTCCAGGAGCTTCATGGTTTGTTTTCATCAGATATTGAGCAAGACAAAATGAGACGTTCCACTGGAAGGGAGCTTAAATCAAATAACTAAATAAACATGCAAGTGTAGCATGGATTATTTAACTAAAGTCAGTAAATGTACATGGCATTGCATGACCACTAGGCGGCAGCACTTTCACACACATCTCTTCTCAGTCTTTTTCCTCAAAGAGCCAAAATGAAGGACGTCGAAGGCCAGACTTATGATGCATCTACAAAGTTTATTTGCAATGTGAGAGTGACTGAATAGTATTTTATGAACATGTTTGAGCAGAATAAAGCTGATTTTGTGTACTTTGACGATCTTTTCAACTTAAAATCTCACCAGACAGACTATCTGAGTTTACTCTCCCTTGACTATGACTTAGAATTGTCTAATTTTAAAGCATTTTGAGGCCTTGAGTTTTGATGTGGTGGTACTTGATGTGAAAAGTTTCATAACCTCTGTGGCACTGAATGAATAACAATGATCTTCGGAAACACTGTCCAGATGACTACTGGATCACTCCTGGATGAATGAGGGACTACACCGTCTTTTCTGTGTTACTTTAAAACTGTGACTTGCACAAACTCAGTAAATGATTTCAGACAAATAGACATCAGTTGTGTATCCACTGCTCTAATAATAACTTATAGTTTGACTCTCTGACCAGACAAAGCTGCCCCTCAGGTTGGGAAGCGTTGGTCTGAAAGTCCGAGGTTGTGCTGCGTTCTTGTTCCACACACAGACACACGGGACGAGTCGGGACAGGCTGCTGCACAGGACACAGGACCTGCCACATTCCCCTGTCACCTGAGAGGAATGTACAACACACACCTGCATACACACACACACACGCATGAACCGCAACCTCCATCTCTCCTGCTCCTCCATCAGCTTGTATCTCTGTATGCTACAGCTTTTTGATCTTAGAGATGTGACAAAACAAACACCAAAACACAAACCCAATTGTTGCAATAGAAGTGGGAGATTCCCGGAGGCTCAGTGGATGTGAACAAACTTTGATTGACAGCGGCAAATATGAACTGTGAGCTTGTGAGTGATGTGAGTTTTGTGTGGGAGCGATCCTGACGTGAGGAGAAGTTCACAGCTCTGAGGGTGTGCACAGGTCTAGTTTCTTACTCATACGTCAAAATTATTTTTTATTAACTTTGCAGACATATGACCAGGGGCGGACTTAGCCATTTGGGGGCTCAAGGCAAGAGCGACCTATTGCCTTATGGTAAGTCCGCCATTGCATATGACATAAGCACATGAGCTTATGATGAGAACATGTGAGTATTTTCTAAAATTGAAAATGAGAAAAATGAAACAACAAACGAGGATCAAACCTACACACCTCACGTTTATCTAGCTGAGCCAAATGACTGATGATGTCATGTTGCTGCGAACGAGAAGGAGGAGTTTAGATAAACCACCTGGGCGTCTCGTTTGTCTCGTCGACTCAATGTGACGTTGGTGTGAACTGAAAATGCACTGACAGCGTTTGACCATCACAGCAACACAGTAACGGTTTTTTGCACACAGAACTGCAAAATTTGCGAGTTTGCCCAAAAATGTTCAAAGAAGGCCTGGAAGCAGATAATTCAACTTTGACCCCATATACACAGTCTAATCATTCCGGATGTCCCACTTTTAAAAATTCCAATTTGTTCAGTATTTGAAAAAAGCATACTGTGAAGCACCTGGAAAGGTTAAATATAAATGTAGCACCCGTATCGCCACTCTATTTGTTGTGTAGTTGAGAATGGTGGGTGCTTGGGTTCGGTTTATTTAGTGCTACCTAGTCACTAGTAAAATTACTCGTGAAGGTGAATGTTTATTTTGAAAATAATAAGACCCAGAGATGCTTAAATGTTTGACCAAAAAACTAAAACGGTCTGTTTTTAATAAAAATTAATAATTTGGCAAATTAAACAATAAATATCCCCAACAAAACACAAATATCCAATTAGGCAAAATATGTAAAACAAATAACCAAAAATATCCCCCAAAAATATACTGCAATCCCCTTGTTTTTCACAGAAACCCTTGTTTCAATTGGACAGTCTCACCGTAATATATACGTTGCAATAGTAAATGTTTTTCCAAGAGTGAGTGTTTCCCCCCCAAATTGTTTGTCCCAAAAATGTTTACTGGCCAGCAAAATAAAAAAAAAAAACAACAACACACAATCTTCGAGCTCATGATGCGATGAATGGGGCACGCCCGGCGTGGTGCTTCTGGCTCCCTCGCTCCTCTCTGCTCCCGCTCCGCAGGCCCCGCTCCGGCCGGCGGGAATCTGGCCTCGAAGGTTTCACAGCGGCTACGAAACTTTACCGCACACACGACCGGCGCTCACAACCAGGACTCACGACACACGAGTCCGCGGTCTTTCTGCTTGCTCCTCCACCGAAATCCACCGAGTTCCGGGCTCTTTTCTCTGTCTTTTCGAGAGTTATTTCTTACAGACAATGCGTGGGTTCCTCACTCTGCGAGTCCGGGCGAGAGAGAGAGAATTCCTAGAGGCCTCGAACTTTTCCCTCTACGTCTCTCACGGAAGGTCACGTCGCCCACCACGACGTAAAAAAAACAGCCAATCACAATCGACTATACAGAGTGAATACAGAAAGGACCAATGAAACGTAATATTATAACAAATTAAAAGTAAACAGAGGCTAGGCAAAAAACAAAAACCTCTAAAGATATTATTTAAACTAAATAATATAACTCGAGCTTTTACATCCAAAAAATAGATATCTTGGATAAATAGTGCAATATAATGTGTCACTGTTGCTTGCTAAAGTAAATAAACGTTTACTTATATTATGTTGTGTGACTTACTTGTGTGTAGTGAAAAGTTAAACAAACCTATCATCACTTTTTACCTGGTAATACTCAAATTTACCACTGGGCTACATAAAAATACCTTTGTATCCCTTTTACTTAGAGCAAAATCAGCCTCTGGGATGATCCAGACTCAGTTTTCTACTTTTAACCTCCAAATAAAAAAAAGTCTTCAAATATTTTTTATATGACTTTTGTATTGGCTCTGCCTGATTTTTTTTTTTTTTGAGTAATTTTGGGTCCTAAAGCTCATTTTTACCTCAATTACTTTCAATTTTTACAGAGGAATGGTCAAAACCCCAAATCTGCCAGATTTAGTGTCATTTATGTCTCAGCTGTCAACATCAGCCTTAACACCATTCCTTAAATCTAGATTCTGTTTTTCTTTTGCTTGGAGAAAGTTCTCACTTTTGATGAGAACCTGGACATCAGAAACAAAAATTACAGGGACACAGCTTTAAAAAGACTCCAGACTTTTACCTGTGCCCCAAAGGATCAGAAGGAGGATCAGTTTTAGATTGAAATTGTTCTCATGAAGAATCAATTGGCCTTAAAGGTGTTCCTCTGTGGAGTGTGTTAAAACTGCTTCGTGCACGGCTCCTCAGTGTTTATTGCTACTTATCACACAGTTAGCAGGAGAACTCAACAGTCGTGCAGCAGTAGCCATAACATAACCCAGGGGTTCCCTATCTTTTCAGAACGGGACCTCCAAAATAACCATGCAACTTCCTGAGCAAAATCAAACACATCTTTGTTTTGATTTTAGGATGTAAAACCATTCAAATTTGGGTTTAATTTGTAGTTTGTTGTGCTTTGTGATTGAAATTGACTAGAACGTACTGTTTCCTATAGGCTTTTATGGAATCGGTCTTCATCTTTGCATTGGTCTCATGGTTTGGGAACATTTTTGTCAAAAATTAGAACTCTCTCAATCAGCTTGTTAAATGGGCAAGCACATTATTGGCCATCCTCAGAATATAAACAGCAAACATTGAAAGTTTCAGCTGCTTCCTTCTGGACAAAGATTTTTAATTCCAAAATCCAGAACTAATCGTTTTAAAAGGAGCTTTGTTTCAGCTGTGATTGTTCTGATGAATAAACTGTAATGCGTTGGATTCTTTTTACTTTTGTGTGCAGGAACATAACACTGTCTTATTCGGCATGGTGGCAGAGTGGTTAGCGCTCTGGCCTCACAGCAAGAAGGTCGCGGGTTCGATTCCCGCACGGCCCGGGACCTTTCTGTGTGGAGTTTGCATGTTCCTCCCGTGTCTGGGTGGTTTCCTCCGGGCACTCCAGTTTCCCCACCAACCAATAACATGCATGTTAGGGAACAGGTGTTAGGTGAATGGCCTCTGCTGAGTTGCCCAAGGGCAGCTTACTGTCACTGAGTGGGGAGGGGAGGGACTCATCTCACTGTGAAGCGCTTTGTGACTCTGTGTCTGTGAAATGTGCTACACAAATAAAGATTTCTTACTTACTTACTTACTTATTCAAATGTATTTTTATTGGTATTTGTTTGTCTATTTGATTGTATTTGATGACCCCTTCCAATGTAAAGAAATATTTAAATACATAGTAATATTTGTAAAATTCCATCTTGAAATAATCTGGCGACCCCCAGATTTTGCTTTGCCCCCCGACCCCACATTGGTAACCACTGATATAATCTACTCTGTGCATATAACACTAGTTTAGCTTAAAACATGCTATTGAGCAGCAGGGCCGGCTTATGGCATTAGGCAGCACAGGCTGCAGCCTAGGGCCTCCGCCAGCAGGGGGCCTCAGTGAGCAGCAATTCAAAATGTATCTGCATTACAATATATTCTGAAAAGCTAAATCAAAACTGCTATTATAAAGTTTATGTATATATTTTTTGTGATGAACACTGTTGTTTGTGACTATTCTATTATATATCTATATATTATATCTATTCTATTCTACGCCCCATAAGCGATTAGCCAGTCTTTGTTTCGGGTCAATCCGACATGTATTCTCAGAGATACGATCAAAAAGAGGAGATGAACAAATCCTCAAGCAGATTTAGTTTAATAGCGAAAATCACCGCGACGAAGCGCGGCGCATTTCTGTCGAATTATTCCAAAGATAGATGTCTAAAACACAAGTTCAAAAGTTGTTTTAGCGTGAGCTACTCTGCTTTGTGTGTCCTCGACGTAAGAGCGCGCTTTGCTGTGGAGCAGTAGAGGAGAGGATGAAATTAAAGGGCCCATACACAAAAAAAAATTGCTATATTTTTTAGATCTGTTCTTCTCTAAAACTGAAAACACTCTAATTTCTAAGGTACAAAGTGCTCCACTGTGATTTAAAATGGCACACATCTTTACAAAAATCACTTTAATATTGTTAGCCATGGATTTGCTTGACATTGAGACCACAGAAATAGTTTTAGTTTAATTCTAACCTGGAAACTTTCTCTAAGGTAAAACTTACTCACTTTAAATACTGCTAAATCATGTTGAAATAATATTAGTAATGTGCAATTAAACCATGGCCAGGCACTAACCAAAAAAACAAAACAAAACAAAATCTCCTCTAAAATCCACGAAAATGCAGGAAATATATATTTTTAAGCAAAATATTTCGGGGGCCGGGTTGTAACGGTAGGGGCCTCAAAATGTAGTAGCCTAGGGCCTCCAAAAACCTTAAGCCGGCCCTGTTGAGCAGTGAGGATTGAGTTGGAAAAATAATTGCCAAGAATGCTTCATCAAAGAACACTTTTGTACTTTGCCAATGTTAAAACTGAACTGTTTGAAGATGAGTTGAAGTACATTCTGCTTCAGAATACAGCATACCTCTTTCCAGGATTTGCACAGTGTCATTAAATGTACACAGCTTTAGTTAACTCATGTCCTTTCTCACCGTGAACTGTGTGAAGTCCGCATGTTGTAACGTCGTCTCAAACAAGCTCTAGTTCTGCTGCTGCTGCTGTGGAATGTTCTGACAGAGACAGAGCCTTTGGGTGAACGAGACTGCAGAGGTCAGAGGTCACACATACCAATCCTCTGGTTTCCTCCCCTGTTTTCCTAGTTTACGACAAAAGATGAGAAAAAAAAAAATAATAATAAATCAAATCAACTAATTATGAAGCATTCTGTATTTCATTTACTCTGACTTTGGGATGAGAGCTGTCGGCCATTCAAGGAGACATCTGAGTGTTTTCGTTGTTGTTTGGTTTTCCTAACATGATGCTCATCTCTTCAGGCAGCCTTGTCTTTCCTGCTGGTGTTCAGAGGATTTCTGGATGAAGTGCAAAGGCCAGGGTTTACCATTATTTCCTACATTCCTGAGCGTGGATGTAGCTGATGTTAAGTGTGCTGATAGGACGTCCCAGAGGAGCAGGGCAGAGCGTGAGAACCAGAGGAACCAGAGGAGAGAGAGAAGAGGAAGTCAGTCATCCTCAGGCAGACTAGTGAACAAACCGCTTTAATAACACACGTGTCTTTCATTAGGATCTGCTGTAAGTCTGGTTGTCAAAGTAAGGTTTAAATTAATTCAGTTTGTTCTGTTTTGACCTGGACTTTTGACCTTTCAAAAATCACAAAACATTTAAAACTGTTAATGCAATGACATTAGTACAAACTTAGAAACAGGGCTCATTCATCACTATGTCAAAATGAACAATATAAAAGGACTTCAGACTTCACAAACATGACCTATATGTGACACAGACACAAATGTAATCTGATTCTTACTGAAAGTCATTGTAAATCTGACTCAAAGTTAATTATAAAAGCAATGGACATAAAGTTCGTTTGTTGATGATGTTTTGGTTCTCAAGAGGATTAACCAATCAGAAAGCAGAATGAGCCTCACATGACTCTCTCATTTGTGTTGCCAGGTTGGTTTCTTAAAGCATGAAGCTGAGTTTGAACCTTGAGTCAGGAATATGACCAGGAACTAGGAAAGCGTGACTTTGTTGACTCACATCAACGCCAGGGACGTTGGAAAGTTTGTGTTAAAGTAATAATGGCATTAAAGTTTCCTAATGGCAGTGCGAGATGGACGGATGCAGTTGTACAAGCAGAGCTAAGTCTGTACGCTAATGAGGAGGTTGTATAAAACCCCCTGTGATAAAGTGCAATTTGGACTATCCCATGTTCCCCCGCTGTAATGGTATGACCCATTTCTTCTAGAAACTTGTTCTGCCCAGTGTTACCTGTGAGAGCGTGGTTGAATTGTGTTGTGTTTATCGTGTGCGTCAATGCCAAAAGTAAGTGTTGTATTATATTCATATTGCACTTGTGTTTGATTATTGTGCTCTTTTAGTCATGCACATAACGTATTTGTGTTTGTTGTTTAGTTACGTGCAGCCACGAGGCACCTTAGTCCGCACGTGTTTCCTCATTTGCATATTTCTGTATATATGTTGCACTTACATATGTTACTTAATTAGTTTTGACTACTTGAAACCTTATTTCTGTGTTTACACGACGTTTTCCGTCGAATGTGGCCTTAATTAGTCTGCAAAGTTTTCCTTTGTTCACCATGCATGCAGTGAATTTCTTTGTCCACCAGGGTGCGCACTTTAAGCCCACCTACTTAATTGGTATGCATGACGTCACTAATTGCGTCACCAAATCGCTAACCAATCAGAAATGAGTGCAGTCCCCTTGCAGTACATTTTTCCGACCACTAGAGGTCGACATTATTTTGGGTAAATGTGCCCATTTCCAGGGTGTTTGTTTATGTGACTGTCTGCATTTAGACTGATTTTAATTGCTCCTTTTTCTGTTCTTTTTACAGAAACCACCCGCTGACACACACAAACCCACACACATATAAAACTGTTCAATGATGCTGTTCAAATAAAGTTCACTGGAAATACATCAGAGACTCTGGATATTCATCTTTTCAGTCACCTGCCTTCTGACAGAGGCTAGGAAAATCACGTTGCCCCTCAGCCAGTACTTGCATTACGCACACGTCCTCAACAAGTGGTCCTTCGAGCCGGATTTGAGGTGGACAACATTTCCTAATGGCGACATCCAGGCAAGATGATCAAGGAGAGCAAGCTGTCCGTCCAAGGAGGATTCATCATCTCCCAGGACATCTGGATGACTATGTGCTCACCTATCCTGTCCATCAGTCCAATCCAGTATATCCAGATGCTAACATGAACATTTTGAGCAGTAATGTTGTACCAGCTCAGCCCCAATATACTTCAGCACAACTAGGTGATGGAGTTGAGAGGTCACCAGAGATAGAGAGAATAAGGAGAATGGAGCAATGTGTATCCCGAGTGCAGGATCAAATGAGAGAATTACAGAGCACACTGCAAGCATCTCTCAATCTTGGTGGAGCCTCATCACAAATGCCCCTGTCCCAGCAGGCACGGAGTCGCAGTCTACCTTTGCTTACTGCAGATTATAATCCACCCATCCAAGATGTTGTTATGCACAGGCTAGATCATATTCCTCCCTTCATCTCATCCTCACCTGGTCCTGATCAGATAACATTGCAGCGAGCTCCTCCCCTAACAGTGCAGCCTATTGCTAGGCCTTCATCTCCTCAGTCCCCTGTACCTGCTCTCAGTCCATTAGGAGGAGCTAGTGCACCACAGTCTGTTTATGCCTCACCTTCTGCTCAAGCTGCAGCTACACCAGCAGTGGTATCCTGGCCTGCAGCCCCAATTACAGACCAACCACACCCACCTTGGCAGCAGCAGCAGAGAGACCCAAACTGGCCTATTTCACATCCTCAATGGCCTACACAACCCAGTGTAGGGCAGTACAGCTATGCAAGGCCAATGCAGACTCAACCTCCAGTACTACTGCCTATGCCTGGTCCAGGCCCTCCTCCATTAGGCCAGCCTGTGAGTCAGCCTTACTCTACACAAGCGTTGCCTCCTACACTGAGCACTCCGTACATGTACCAGGATCCAGCTGACATGCAGCCTCCTGTCCGCACTCATTCTGCTGCTCCTCAGAATGCACCGCAGTTTTCCTCTTTCCTGCCAGCAGCTCAAAGACCTAACCTGATGGAAATGGCTATATCCTCCTCCTATGGCATTCCAAAGCCTAAATTAGTCAGTTTCACCTCAGGAAAGGAGAGCGATTTTCTTTTACTAAAGAAAGGACTAGATGGAGTGCTGGGCCCACATCCACATCTCTCTGAAGACTATAAGTTTCAAGTCCTGCTAGATCATTTGAAGTTTCCTGCTGCATTTCAAATCGCAAAGAGATACGTTCATGATCCCATTCCATATACTAAAGCAATGCAGGCTCTACAGCAGCGCTATGGACAGCCACGACAACTAGTCCAAAGTGAAATCAATACTATTCTGCGAGCCCCCACAGTGAGAGCAGGAGATGCACAAGGGTTTGAAGACTTTGCTCTGTCAGTCAGTAGTCTTGTGGGACTATTAAACACTCTAGAGGGAGCAGCCAAGAGTGAACTTGAGTGTGGCTCTCATGTGGACAGGTTGCTGAGTAAACTCCCACCTTCCTACCAAGACAGTTTTGCTGAATATTGTCTAACCAGGGGAATCCTGCAGAGTAACTCGGCCGACACGTACACACTCCCTGACTTTGCCCAATGGTTAGAGAGGAAATCACAAGCTATTCAGATCTCCAGACGAGCCGCTGAAAGCTGCACAGTCGATAAGCCTCGCTCAGATCGCAAAGAGAAGCAGTTTAAGCAGCCAAAGTCTTCATCATCTGTTTACTATGGCAATAATAAACCTCCAACACCTGCTGCAGTTACCAGCTCTGCTTCCTCTGACAAGATTGATCCCTCTAAGGGCAAGAAACGAGAGAAATTCAAGCCATATTGTCCCTTCTGTAGTAGTACAGAGCATTATCTGAGTTCCTGTCCTGACTTCACTAAGCTGACTACTGTCCAGATTGTTAGCTGGATAAATGAAAATAAGAGATGTTGGAGATGTGGTAGGGGACACCAGCCTGACAACTGCACTCTAAAGAAACCCTGTGCCATCTGCGGAGAACAACACCTGCAGAACCTCCATGAGGCATCCTCCAGCACTAATAGGATTGTTCTGACTGTGAGTACAGCTTCCAGCATGGTGTATCTAGACCAGGCTACACACTCAGGGAGAGTTATGCTCAAAGTAGTGCCAGTTACACTCCACTGTAAAGGTAAATCATTGTCCACACATGCCATTCTGGACGATGGATCAGAAAGGACTATCGTCTTGTCAGCAGCAGTTCATTACCTGCAGTTAGACAAAATCTCAGAATCTCTCAAACTGAGGACTATCAGACAGGAAGTCTCAGAGCTACAGGGAGCATCTGTCAGTTTTGAAATAAGTGAGCCCAGATGCCCTCAAATCAAACATCACATCAGTAATGCCTTCTCTGCTACAGAGCTCAATCTGGCCAAACAATCCTGCCCCATGGACACTCTGCGCCAGAAATATTCACATCTGAGTGATGTCCCCTTTAAAGCCTTCAAAGATGTTCAGCCAATGCTACTTATAGGCTCAGACAATGCACATCTCATTACGCCTCTGTCTCCTGTCAAAGCCGGTCCACTAGGCACTCCTGTGGCTGTGAACACTAAGCTTGGCTGGGCCTGCTACTTTCCTGCACCAACCCACTGAGACATCATGTCTGCACACATCACTGCTCCCAACTCCCTCTCAAGTGTTGAAGCACAATGTGGAAAAGTTATGGCAGCTAGATGTCCTTCCCTTTCGATCAGAGAAGGAGGTTACGCGGTCCAAACAAGATAAAGAGGCATTAGAACTGCTGCAGAACAAGACTGAGCGTGTTCAAGTAGATGGAGTCTCCCGCTATGCAACTCCTCTGCTCCGCTGTAAGAACACCTCTAAACTACAAGCTGGTCCTGAATCAGTTATGGCCCTCCTACGCTCCACAGAAAGGCGCCTAACTAAAGACCCTGACTTAGCTGCTGTGTACAATGCAGAAGTACACAAACTGGAACAACAAGGTTATGCCAGAAAACTCACACCTGAAGAGGCAAGCAGCACAAATGAATCTTGGTTTATTCCCCATCATATTGTGCATCATAATAACAAGCCCAGGATAGTTTTCAACTGCTCGTTCCACTATAAGCAGGACTGTCTTAACGACCAGCTGTTACCAGGCCCCACACTCGGTCCCTCATTAATAGGTGTGCTGTTGAGATTTAGAGAGTACCCTGTTGCTGTGAGTGGGGACATACGGGGAATGTTTCACCAGGTACGACTCCTCACCCAGGACACGCCTCTTTTGAGGTTTATCTGGAGAGACATGGAGAGAGAGCGCAGCCCAGACATTTATGAGTGGTGTGTGCTGCCGTTTGGAACCACCTGCAGCCCCTGTTGCGCCACATATGCTCTTCAGCGTCATGTGCAAGACCACAAAGAGGGCAACGAGCAGATACTGGACTGTGTTCTCAACTCTTTTTATGTAGATAATTGCCTGCAGTCCCTGCCTTTGCCATCACAGGCACGGCCTCTGGTAGACAACGTCAGAGAACTGTTAGCAACAGGTGGCTTTGAGATCAGGCAGTGGGCCAGTAACTACCCAGACGCCATAGCCCATCTTCCCACAGAAGCAAGATCACCTACCTGTGAGCTGTGGCTAACTGCTCATAAATCAGATCCTCAAGAGCCAACACTCGGACTGGCCTGGCACTGCTCATCTGACCAGATAAGCTACAGATGTCGCCCGGTGCCTCCTCACGAGCCAACAATGAGGAACATCTACAGCATCCTCGCTTCACAATATGACCCGCTGGGCTTCATCATCCCTTTCACCACCAGGGCAAAGCTCATCGTGCAGCTGTTGTGGCAGAAAGAGAGACACTGGGACGACCCCATCGATGGTGAGCTGCTTCAACTATGGCAAGAGTGGGTGAGTGAGTTACACATTCTCCCAGACATTTACATGCCCCGGTGCTACACCACTCCAGAAACACAAAATGGCACTGTGCAGCTGCATATATTCTGTGACGCGTCAGAGCGTGCTTATGGAGCCGTCGCCTATCTGAGATTTGAATCAGGACATGATGTACACTCTGTTTTTGCCATGGCGAGGTCTCGTGTAGCACCAAAAAAGCAGCTGTCTGTCCCCCGTCTGGAACTATGTGCAGCATTGGCTGGTGCACAGTTGTGCAAACTTCTCATTAGCGAGCTCTCTCTTCCCATCAGTGACACTGTATTGTGGACAGATTCAACTACTGTTCTCAACTGGATCCAATCTGAGTCCTGTCAATATAAAGTGTTTGTAGGCACTCGTATTGCTGAACTACAGGAGCTCACTGAGACTGCCAGCTGGAGATATGTCCCCTCTGCTCTGAATCCAGCAGATGACATCACTCGGGGCAAATCACTGCTAGAGCTGTCTGCACCAGGCCAGTGGAGAGATGGTCCACCCTTTCTGAGACAAACATCTGAGCACTGGCCATCCCAGCCTACTGTGAGTAATGACTGCACTGACAATAGTGAACTTAAGAAATCTGTACTTTGTGCCCATATCACAACAGATTCTACCCAGTCAAACCCTGCAACATGTGACACCTGGGCTGATCTTGTACAGGCAACTTACCTGTCCTCTCATGGGGCGGCTGCTGCTCCCATGTCTGCAGCCCAGCACATAGACACTGAGCTCCAGGTGCTGAGACAGGCGCAGCTGGATAGTTTTCCTGCAGAGATGAATGCACTCAAAGCTGGAAAAGAAGTGCGCTCAGACAGCAAGCTCAAAACTCTGTCCCCAGAATATGACTCTCAGCTCGGCCTCATTCGAGTCGGTGGCCGCCTTCGCAGAGCAGAGAACATGGACATTAACTCTCTACATCCCATCGTGCTGTCTCCTGACCACCCTACTACTCAGCTCATCATTAAGGACTATGACACTCGCCTCTTTCATCCTGGCCCTGAACGTGTTTTTGCTGAGTTGAGGCGTGTATACTGGATTTTAAGAGGCAGACAGGCCATCAGAAAACATCAACATCACTGCCTAGAGTGTAAAAAGTGGAGAGCTAATCCTGTCACACCTAAATGTCTGATCTCCTGCCAGCCGACTACGCCTGCAACAGCCTCCATTCTGGTCCACTGGAATGGACTGTTTTGGCCCTTTCACTGTGAAAATAGGCAGGAGACAGGAAAAACGCTGGGGCATCATCTTTAAATGTCTCACTACTCGCTGTGTTCACCTGGATCTTCTCAGTGGGATGGACACTGATTGTTTTCTTATGGCTCTACGCCGCTTCATTGCACGGAGAGGAAAGCCTTTTGAAATATTAAGCGACCAGGGCACAAATTTCAAAGGAGGCGACAGAGAGCTCCAAGAGGCGTTTCAAGCGATGGAACCACAACTACAGGAGAAGCTGAGTGAGCAGAGCATCACCTTTCGTTTCAACCCTCCACATGCTCCACATTTCGGAGGAGCCTGGGAGCGGGAGATACGCTCAGTTAAATCTTCACTTCAGGTTATTCTCCAGGGACAAAGTGTTTCAGAGGACCTTCTGCACACTGTCCTAATCGAGGTGGAAGGAGTACTTAACTCCAAACCACTCGGATATGTGTCCTCTGACATCGCTGACATTGATCCTATAACCCCAAATATGCTTCTCATGGGGCGGCGAGACGCTTCATTGCCTCAAGCTGTGTATGGCACACGAGAGCAGCTTGGGAGGCGCAAGTGGCGCCACAGCCAAGTAATAGCTGATCACTTCTGGACTCAGTTTATTCGACGTTACCTACCTTCACTACAACACCGTCAGAAATGGCAACAGACTTCTCCAGCACTTGCCCTGGGACAAGTTGTGATGGTAGTGGACTCCCAGCTCCCGCGGGCACTTTGGCCTGTGGGTAAGATCACACAGGTGTTTCCCAGCCCTGATGGACAGGTGCGAGTGGCAGAAGTGACCATTGGGAAGCACACATACAAACGACCAGTGGCCAAACTTGTAGCACTACCTGAAATGTCTAATGATGTTACTTAGATATGTTCACATGGGCTTTTAGTTGTAACTAATGTGCTATGCACATTAGGGGGCGGCTGTATAAAACCCCCTGTGATAAAGTGCAATTTGGACTATCCCATGTTCCCCCGCTGTAATGGTATGACCCATTTCTTCTAGAAACTTGTTCTGCCCAGTGTTCAGAGTTGCCAAGTCCGCTTCTTTAAAGCGACTTTGGGCTTCTTATTTTGGAAAGTCGCTTGTGAATTTTGACGGTCGCGGGTTGCGGTTTTTTGGGCTTGCTCCTTTGAGACACTTTGGCGTCATAAACAATGTGATTTTATTCGTTTTTTCAGGTTTGATTCACGAAAATTACCCTATAGTGACAAAAATATGGAGTTTTTGCATATTTTCATGTTTTAAAATATTTATTAATGATCAAATACTATTTAAAATATGCCAAAAATCATTAACCAACGTTTTGCTGTGATACATAATGTTCAAATAATTGCTTATTTTAACTACTTTTTATTAAGTGCCTGAAGTCGCTTGTTTTGGGCTTTTTTTCAAAGGCCAGGTCGCTTGTTGCTCTCTGAAAATCTGGGCACCCTGCCAGTGTTACCTGTGAGAGCGTGGTTGAATTGTGTTGTTTATCGTGTGCGTCAATGCCAAAAGTAAGTGTTGCACTTGTGTTTGATTATTGTGCTCTTTTAGTCATGCACATAACGTATTTGTGTTTGTTGTTTAGTTACGTTGCAG
>CM076413.1:22146691-22262586 GCA_038363315.1 Mugilogobius chulae
TAAAGCAAAGAAGTTTTCACTTCTTGAACGTGGCCGGATCATCGAGCTGCATAAGCAAAGCCTCTCACAGCGACTCACTGCTGCTGAGGCTGGACGCAGTCAGACACTCATTCTAAATGTTCTCCTGAGCATTATGGAACAACAAAGTCAAGTGTAGACCCCAAAAAATGACACCTGCGCTGAGCCGGAGTATTTTTCAATACAAAATAAACAATTAAAAAAACTATATATTTGAGGTTAAAGAAAACATCTCTGCCAAATATTGTGTCATATATATAATATAAATATCATATATATATATATATATATTAATTTCCACACTATTGAGCGCACCTGAATATAAGCCGCACCCACTAGATTTAAGTAAGAAAAATTATAAAGTACATATATAGGCCGCACTTGTTAATAGTAAGTCTATGAGAATCTATAATTTTGCTGCATTACCTTATAAGCCGCAGTGTTCAAAGCTCATGAAAAAAGTAGCGGCTTATAATTCAGAAATTACTGTAATTCTTTTTCAGTTACTTTGCTAGTCCCACAAAATTGGTTGCTTGTAGCTCTGAAAATCTGGTTAAAGCAATAAATGAGGGTCTTGTGTATAAAAATTAAATGATTAACAACGGCACAGTTTTAGCTACATTTCTAAATAAAACAGACCAATTTGTACATGAAACTGCACCTGCACGACTGGGTAAGGTCAAGCTAACATTAGACACAACGGTCTTAGTCACAGTTCACAACAAAACGACATTTTAACCACGATAAAACTTTTAATGCATCGGCTATGAGTTTTTGTCTCTAGCTTGAGGCAGAAAAGGCCTTTTCATGCCGCGTCAAAGGGTCTATAGCCTTCAATATAATAATACAACAAAATAATTATTTTATAGAGGGATTTGTTGTTTATCAACGCGGGCGATGTGCACGCACACCAGGGGTGCAGAAAGAGCCGATTGAACAAGAAGGAGAAACAACTCGAGCCAGTGCTGTTGTCCGCTAACTACAAGAATTTACCTCTGTGCAAAAACAAAAGTTATGCTGCTAATTCAACATTCGTGAATGAAATTCGACCCTACAACCCTTAAACTTTATATTTAGGTGAGTGAAAAAACAGAAAAACACTGCCTAAAGCTTCAGGAGACCGACGTCTATCAGACCGCTTTATACCTGATCGAAACAGCTGCTCTGGTCTCATTTTGTTGCTTTAATCAAAGGAGTTTCCCCTGCTAACTCTATGGACAGCGGTCCTTTTTGCACCGGGCATGCGCAATAGAGGACTGCAAACCCCTCTATATTGAATTTTTCATTACTGTAATGAAAAAGTAAATAAAGGTGTAAAACCAAATTGCAAGTAATTTGCATTATTCTGATGCATTTTAGAGGTTTTATAGTCACATCTCAACAATATAAGTCTTTACATTTCCATAGTTTCATTTTTCAAACTGGCATCTCCTTTTGTGCTCTTCACACACATACGTCTATTTCTAATCAGCGTTAGTTTGTGAGTGCTGCCTGAGAGATGAAAATTGCATAATAGCACATTCTCAATTAGTTGTTTATTTTAAGTGGGCTAGCTTTGACACTTTAAGTATAGTCACAATTAAAAACATACTTACAAAGCATGTCTTGAAGAACTCCTCTGATTTATCACCAAAGAAGATTGGAAGTCCATAGAGTGCTGTCATTCTTACACTTGTAGCATCAGGCTGAGAAAAACAAAACATTTTTTGCCTTTAAACACAAAATAAACCATAATAAATACATTTAAAACAAAGCCACTGTTGCAAGTGCTCAGAACCTCACATTATCAAGTTTATGTAAGTAGCATTGAGGTATTAGGTAAAACATAGAACTACCTTAAAGTGACAAGAACATGACCAAGTCTAACAAATCTGATGGTAAATAGAAGTCACATACAATAACCTTTTAGTTATTTTCATAGCAAAATACAATATTTTAAAAGGGCACATGTTAACACTAAATTATCTTCCTCAGTTTTTAACCAAATTGTAACTCTGTTGTCTCATCACAAACACAGCTAGAGTTCTGACTATGAAATTTTTTTTCTCCCATCTGAACGTCAGAAAACACTTCTCCAAATGTCTCTGAACTGTAATGTCATAGATAGATATCTGGGGTGTTGTGCTTGGTTTAATGTTCATACATGACCATTTAACATTTGTTTTGAGCATTTCTGCAGCATTAGCATATCAGGCAAGATTGGTTAGAATATTTCCCTCATTAAATTGCTTAACAATTACCTTACAATGATGGAAGACACTTCCAGGTCTTATGAAGGCTTGGAGTTGAGGTGAGGCCTGAAAAATACAAATAATCATTTAAGATCAACAAACCCTCTGCTCCGTCAGTATTTGTAACAATGTAATCTGACAGATCATTAAAACCTTAGAACAGTGAATTTGACATAATAGGTCCCCTTTAAAGGGACTATACTCGATTTTATTCAACAATAACTTAAAACAATTTCCCCCTGGCACTGATATCCTGTTATTGTACTGGTTGTGTCAAAAAATTTGAATATCAAGAAAAGTTTAGTATTTTTTGTACATAGATTCTGAAAGTCAACCAGTGTATATATTTGGATTGTGACACATGAAGTTAAATAATTCATGCCTTTATTTTTGGAAATTTTGATTGTTCTGGCTTTAGAGGGTAAAAATAAAAAATCAGTGTTTCAAAAAATTTGATTATTACACAAGATTATTACAATGATATTTTCACAAGAAATGTTAGATTTCTGAAGAGTTTGCGCATTTCTATGCATTCATATTTAGCTGTGTGTCTTTTTGCCAGAGTTACTGCATCAGTGTGGTGAGTCTGGAGGAGATCAGTCTGTGGCTCTGCTCCGGTCGACCTGAAGCCCAGGCTGCTGTAGACAAAGGTCTTCAGATCATCTGGAGGTTGGCTTTGGTGTTTCTCATCTTCTTCTGGACAAGACTTTATATGAAACCACAGCTCAGGTGAGTTTGAAGAGCGAGCAAACACAGAAATACTGTGATCAGTGCAGCAGGTTTTGGTCCTTTTGTCTGTGTGGACACAAGTTAAGTCCTGCTCAAACATGAAATCAGCATCTTCACAAAGCCTGTCAGCAGACACAACATGCTGTGCTCTTAAAATGTCTTGTAGAATGTACTATAACAGCAGAAAAAACTCAGTGGACCAACAGCAGCAGATATACAGGTCCTTAAGCATTTAAAATCTCAGGAAACTTTTACAGATGTTTGGACTCACTGCATCTTCAGTGACACCAGAACTTTACAGTTTTCAACCTGTTGAACTTGTGAAGATGCTGATTTCTGTTTGAGCAAAACTTAACTCATGTCCACACAGACAAAGAGACCAAAACCTGCTGCACTGACCACAGTGTTACTGTGTTTGCTCGCTCTGCAAACTCTCCTGAGGTTTGGTTTCATGGAGAATCTATAGTATATATATAGTCTTGTCCAGAAGAAGATGAGAAACACCAAAGCTCTGCAGATGATCTGAAGGCCTCTGTCTACAGCAGCCTGGGCTTCAGGTCGACCTGAGCAGAGCCACAGACTGATCTCCTCCAGACTCACCACACTGATGCAGTAACTCAGGCAAAAGAAGACACAACCAAGTACTGGAGCATAGAAATAAACAGACTTTTCAGAAACCTGATCTTTCTTGAAAAAAGTCATTGTTTGTAATATTCTTGGGCAATATTCTAATTTTTTGAAACGCTGAATTTTTTTTATTTTGACCCTCCTACGCCAGAACAATCAAAATTTCAAACAATAAGGCATGAATTCTTTCACTTCATGTGTCACAAACCTAAAGTATACACTGGTTTGACTTTCAGAATCTATTTACAAAAATAGTGAACTTTTTCTTGATATTCTAATTTTTTGACACATACCTGTATCTATCCAGGTGGAAATTAGTCCAATGTTCTGTCTATGTCTAATAATGTCCCATTTGTGTCCACCTTTGTCTTTTTTTGTTTTAGCATTGTGGCTAACTGTTGTTAGTATACAGACTCACCTCACCGATAACAGCTGTAAAAAACATTAAAAAAAACAATTCTGAAGCTCAGAATGCATTAGCTATGTGAGAAAATCATATAGACTGAAGAAACAAGTTTAAAATTAATTATTTCTGTTTGTTTACATTCTAAGAATGCAAAAATCAGGTACAGTCTCTTTAAGAAAACGCATAAGCATAAACAATGATGGGTACGTACGTAGTTAGATGGATAGGAAGATTCATTACCACTGAACTAATTCCTCTGCCTGCAGACTTTAATCTTCGATGTGGAGACTCTGGGTCATCTGGAAACTTAAACAGAAAAAGGTTATGAGCATTTTTAACAAATTGAGAATCTTTGGCATAAATCTCAAAGCTAACTCACGTCCAAACAGGAGAATTTATTTATCATTTTACTTTTTAACATATGATCACCAAGTTAAGTTTTAACAGTATGTTACTGTTCTGGACAGAAAGGTAACGCCTGTTCCACTTCTCTGCCTATGAAGAGCGACCAAGGTTGTTTACTCTACACACTACACTGTAGACTAATCTAACAAACTAGTACCAGACACAACTCTGACCAAGTGTAAAACTGTAAAAAGTCTACTGAGCGTATAGAGAGCGTGAGCCAGCTTACACAAATGTAAGTGTGAAAATATAACAAATGGGATGACGAGACCACCACAAACATAAAGCTCTCTGACCAATCGTTGGAAAATGACACCATGAACAGTCTTCAGCGTCCAGCGGCCCCGATGACACCCGCCCGGACCCCAGCCACAGGCTTTTTAGAAGATGGCGGGTCGCCATTTCCAACAAACTAGACGACGCACACTTACCCACCACCTCAACAACAGCTCCAGGCAGACCCAGAAACACGACAACTTAGCTCGAGTACAAGGCAGGCATGTTCAGACTGTCCAACGCGGTACTCACCGTCTAGTTCGGATCATTTATAACCGCTCTCACTAACGTTCGT
The DNA here is from genome assembly GCA_038363315.1 of Mugilogobius chulae. Classification (NCBI taxonomy): domain Eukaryota; kingdom Metazoa; phylum Chordata; class Actinopteri; order Gobiiformes; family Gobiidae; genus Mugilogobius; species Mugilogobius chulae. The sequence goes on from CM076413.1 coordinate 22,151,679, forward strand.
TTGAAGTCAGTGCGGCAGCGGTGAATCAACAGTCAGCAACCTCCAACGCAGTTTTAAACGTCAGATATTAAACTTAATAGGTGCTACACTTACACTTGACGCTTCTTTCAAAACGGAGGTTTACACGGGCGGTCCATAACGTGAGAACTTATTCTTATAACGGCCCAAAAAGATGCCGCTAAGGAAGAGCGTAACGTTAGTTCCAAGCAGCTTTCCCCTCGAGCTCCGCCGCACGTAAACAAGGACGCACCTCCCGCCCTCCAGCCAACAACAACCAATCACATCTGCTATTGCCCTTGACTGATCAGTGGAGTACAAATCAAATAAGGCGGATTTACTTTGGCTTACAAATGTTAACAGTGCACTTGTTAATACACGTTTCAAGATAACTGAGTGTTTTAAGGCGCTACACTAAGTGAAGAGGAAAAAAGCAGTGATTTATTGGTTTAGTGAAAGCTTTTATTGTCATTCATTACGTTTCTGACGCAAAACGGTACACTAGGCTAAAAAACACACACTAGGCTAAACTAAATCTAGCTAGGAGTTGGCTAATGTGGATGTTCGCCTTACAATTGTTCTAATAAATGTATCTTCTAACGTTACAGCTTCTAACAAGCTGTTGTATTTCACATTCACGTAATTGAAATAAATAACAAAAATGAAAAATAAAACATAATACCATAAATTAGACAAAGCGAGTCTTCTTCAGACGATGATGTTTGTTGGTCCGCTCCGTCCTCAGGCGCGGAAAATGTTCCTACGTGATGATTACACACCTGTGGGCCGTTTGTGACGGCAGCTCGTGGACAGCTCGAGGAGCTCACGTTGAGCAGTGCAAACATTTGCATTTTCCAGTCTAGGTCCTGGTCTGGTTCCTGGTCTAGACCTGGTCTGGACTTGGTCTGGGTCCTGGTCAGTGTTGCTGGTCTAGACTTAGTCTGGGTCCTGGTCTGGTTCTGGTCTGACTAGGTCTAGACTTGGTCTGGACCTGGTCTAGACCTGGTCTGGACTTGGTCTGGGTCCTGGTCTGGATCTGGTCTGGACCTGGTCTGGGTCCTGGTCTGGTTCTGGTCTAGACTAGGTCTGATCTGGTCTGGACTGGTCTGGATCTGGTCTGGACTGGTCTGGGTCTGGTCTGGTTCTGGTCTAGACTTAGTCTGGGTCCTGGTCTGGTTCTGGTCTAGACTTGGTCTGGGTCTGGTTCTAGTCTAGACCTGGTTGGACTTAGTCTGGGTCCTGGTCTGGACTTGGTCTGGATCTGGTCTGGTCTGGGTCTGGTCTAGACCTGGTCTGGACTTCGTCTGGGTCCTGGTCTGGTCTGGTCTAGACTTGTCTGGGTCCTGGTTCTGGTTCTGGTCTAGACTGGTCTGGACTAGTCTGGGTCCTGGTCTGGACCTGGTCTGGACCTGGTCTGGACCTGGTCTGGACTTGGTCTGGGTCGGTCTGGTCTGGTCTAGACCTGGTCTGGACTTGGTCTGGACCTGGTCTAACCTGGTCTGGGACCTGGTCTAGACCTGGTCTGGGTCCTGGTCTGGACCTGGTCTGGACTTGGTCTGGGTCTGGTTCTGGTCTAGACTGGTCTGGACTTGGTCTGGGTCCTGGTCTGGACTGGTCTAGACTTGGTCTGGGCCTGGTCTGGTCTGGTCTGGTTCTGGTCTAGACTTAGTCTGGGTCCTGGTCTGGATCTGGTCTGGTCTGGTCTGGTCTAGACCTGGTCTGGACTTGGTCTGGTTCTGGTCTAGACCTGGTCTGGACTTAGTCTGGGTCCTGGTCTGGATCTGGTCTGGTCTGGGTCTGGTCTAGACCTGGTTGACTTGGTCTTGGTCTGGTTGGTCTCTGGTCTGGTCCTGGTCTGGACTTAGTCTGGGTCCTGGTCTGGACTGGTCTAGACCTGGTTGGACTTGGTCTGGGTCCTGGTCTGGACTGGTCTAGACCTGGTCTGGACTTGGTCTGGAGCCTGGTCTGGCGGTCTAGTGTCTGGACTGGTCTGGGTCCTGGTTGACTGTCTGGGTCTGGTCTAGACCTGGTCTGGACTGGTCCTGGGTCCTGCTGGTCTGGTCTGGACCTGGTCTAGACGGTCTGACTGGTCTGGGTCCGGTCTGGTCTGGTCTGGCTGGTCTAGACCTGGTCTGGACTTGTCTGGGTCTGGGTCTGGTCTAGACTGGTCTGGGTCTGGTCTAGACCTGGTCTGGGTCTGGCTGGCGGTCTGGGTCCTAGACCTGGTCTGGACCTGGTCTGGGTCCTGGTCTAGACCTTGGTCTGGGTCCTGGTCTAGACTGTCTGGGTCTGGTCTAGACCTGTCTGGTCCTGGTAGACCTGGTCTGGTCCTGGTCTAGACCTGGTCTGGACCTGGTCTGGACTTGGGTCCTGGTTAGACTGGTCTGGTCCTGGTCTGGACTTGGTCTGGGTCCTGGTCTCTGTCTGGACTTGGTCTGGGTCCTGGTCTAGACCTTGTCTGGCCTGGTCTGACTGGTCTGGGTCCTGTAGACCTGGTCTGGGTCCTGGTCTGGACTGGTTGGGTCTGGTGGGTTCTGGTCTGGACTTTGGTCCTGGTTGGTCTGGGTCCTGGTCTGGACTGGGTCTGGTTCTGGTCTAGACCTGGTCTGGTCTGGTCTAGACTGGTCTGGCTGGTCTGGTTAGACCTGGTCTGGACTGGTCGGGTCCTGGTCTGGGTCCTGGTCTAGACCTTTCTGGGTCTGGTCTAGCCTGGTCTGGTCCTGGTCTAGACTGGTCTGGTCCTGGCTGGACTTGGTATGGGTCCTGGTCAGGTTTGGTCTAGCTTAGTCTGGTCTGGTCTGGACTTGGTCTGGACCTGTTGCTTGTCTAAGTTCTAGTTTAGTCCTGGTCTAAGTTCTAGTTTAGTCCTGGTCTAAGTTCTAGTTTAGTCCTGGTCTAAGTCTAGTTTAGTCCTGGTCTCAGTTCTAGTTGAGTCCTGGTCTAAGTTCTAGTTTAGTCCTGGTTTAGTCCTGGGTTAAGTACCAGGATCATTATGAGTAGTTTGACTCTGTTTACATTAGTAAAGTGACTCTGTAAAGACAAGTTCCAGTTTTACTGAACCTTTGTCAGTAACATGACTGAGTTCAGTCCTGTAATGTTACTCTTCTCACAAAGACCGGCACATTACTAAACAAATGTCAGTAAACACCCCCCTTTACTTAAGTTTGAGTAAACTTACCGCTGTTTGTCTAGTAAAGAATACTATTCGGGTTTACAGTGTAGACACAAAGTAATACAAGTGAACAGCAGCATGATCTTACAATAACCATTATTAACCATATTGAAGGCCAAAAATAAAACTATAAATTGAAATGCAAATTATATCTGATGTTTTTTTTTTCGTTTGCAGTTGTGAAGTTAAATATTTATGTTGATTCGCTAAGTTAGAAAAGTGCACTTTCATCTCCTTTTGTATTAATGAAACCGAACCAGGAACCTTCTGATTCTAGCTGCCTCTACACTTAAAATTCAGCCATAAATCTGAATACTTTTCCGACGTTAAGACTGTAAATCGGAGCTCCTTGTGGAATATGTAGTAATCCGAAGTCTACCACACAGATGTAAGGAATTCCTCGTCTGACATTAAACTACATAAATGTGAATAAGGCGGCATAATCATTTCCATTTGGCTTTTTATTAGCTCTTATATAAGTCTCCTCACAGACACAACCACAGCATGGCACAAAGACCCAAACCTTTAAGTGAAAAATGTGGAAAATCATGGAAAACTTGCCCACTGGAGGAACCAAAGCAGAGTGCCCACACTGGTCAGTTACATTGACTTACAGTAGACCATATTTTAATTTTACAAGACGAATATAATGAATTAATTGCAATGTTTTTTGCATTATTAGACAAGATTAAAAGCTAAACTTACCAAACACTTTACTTTAGTCTTAGAACATGTGTATTCTGACTCCACCTCTGCCCACATGCCTCTGCTGCACCACATCAGCTGCATCTGGACCAGAACCGGGGATTTCCACTTGTTTATTACACGCATTTACGATGTTTACCAAAATATAACCCAAGGGTGAAGAGATTTACTTCTGTTTGCCTCAGCTTCACACTTTACACATCAGACATAACACACAGTCTGCGTATAGAAGCTTTAGGATGTCAGTTATGATTGTGGATGATGTTGGTAGACCGGATTCTCTCCCAGATGTTAAGCTTTACTTTTGTTTCGACAGAGCTAAAACTGCTGGTTCTACTTTGTAATGCAAAAGTTCACAGATATGTTTTAAAGTACCTAACCATTTCTTTTCTTATTTAAACTGTTATTTCTGAGTATGACATTAATCAGGCCAGTCTATAAATCATCTCCAGTCCCACCACCACACTGATACGTGTAGTACTATGCAGTTACTGTAGTTCTACATATTTATCAGTCTGGAAAGATTGTCATTGTTTAGGCAATACTTCACGCTGGTTAATCACAAGTAGAGGACTCAAACTTTTGTTAAATCCAGTTTAGATGAAAACAGACATTGTTCTTTCCACAAAATGCCCAAAGCGGTTTTTCAAAAACATAAAATCTCATATTTCTGCTAAATTAGGCTGAACTGAAGTTCATCTGCATTGCCACAAAACAGCGTGATACCCCAAGTTAGATTTTCTGCTCATCTCCAAGGAAAGTAAAGCTGCATTCATTTTGTCCTTGGTGCTCAGATTTCTGAGTTGAGAAGTTGAGTCTCCAACCTTATTTGCATTTATAGAAAGTCAGGATTTTGATGTTAAATAAAATCACTGACTTTACAGTTTTAACAGTGCATAAAGATAAGTGTGAGATTTGTTGTTTTAAGTCTGTCCAAAAGTACATTTTAAAGAGAAGTAATGCACATCCAAAATCCTAAGTGCGTGCCAGAAGAGGAGGAAGAAGAAGAAGAAGAAGAAGAAGAAAGAAGAAGAAGAAGAAGAAGAAGAAGCAGAAGAAGAAGAAGAAGAAGAAGAAGAAGAAGAAGAAGAAGAAGAAGAAGAAGAAGAAGAAGAAGAAGAAGAAGAAGAAGAAGAAGAAGAAGAAGAAGAAGAAGAAGAAGAAAAGAAGAAGAAGAAGAAGAAGAAGAAGAAAAGAAGAAAAACCAAGTACCTCATTAAAAATAGCATGTATTCACCTTATTCTGCCCCGCCCACTTTTCTTAACCACACTTCCTGTTTAGCTCTCTTAAGGTAACTAATATCTTAACTTGTCTGTCTTGCAAAGTGATCTCAAATCGATATATCTGTAACTACAAAATAAAACAAATGTCTAAGCTAATAATTCAGACTAAAATGCCCAAAACAATGCAAGAATAGATTACTTAAAAGATACAGCCATTGTTTGGATCTTGCAGAACGACACGCTGAACTCTTGTTATGAAACAGCTCTAAAAATACTTTCAAATCAATCTCGTAAGTTGACAAAAACATTGCGTGAAGCCTTGTCGCTCACATCCAGGTGCTGCCGAGTGTAAACAGACCTATAATCATGTTGAAAGGCAGTAAAAAAAGCAGCTTTTCAAAGACCTCACAAACCCACGGGCTTTACTCACAACATCGCCGCGCATTCTCCAGACGTGATTCAAAAACGCCGCACGCACACACACACATAAACTGTTAGCTCGCCCCGTTAGCATGTGTCATAGAAATGTCTTGCTTTGTTTTGACAGCCGGTGACATGTTTGTGGTGCGTTTCACAGATGTTCCCTCATAACCAGCAGCACACAAGGGTCACGCTAAGATGAGAGAGAAGGCAGGAGATAAAGGAAAGGGTATGAGAGAGCAATTACAGAGCACCTGCAGAAGGACTGGACACTTGTTTCATGCAGACATGGTCTAAAGTTTGTTTTGTGTTTGGATGCAGCAAGGAAAGCATCACAAGGAGCTCGGTGACAAACAAATATCCAGATAAATGTGTGACTTTCTCAAAATGTTTGTGTCCCAAATCTTGTTCAAATTGTTCTGATGAGGATTGTAGGATTAATGAATCTGATTAAACTGTATCTACCACATGCGCATTCAGCTGTCGAGTAAATTTATAATAAACTTTTGCTTGAAACATTAAATGGAGAAAAAGAAACAATAAATCTGTGCGCCACAAAAAGTTACTTTCTAGACTTGGTTAGAGCGACTACAATTCAAAGTATTCATCTTTAATTTTGCATAGTTTGACCAAATAACCAAATAAGAATGCATGTTAAAGGTGAGCTAGCTGATTTTCAAATCGAAAACATGATTTAGCTGCAAATCTGATAAAGTGAAACTGGAGAAGATCACTCAAGCACAGCCAATCAGAGCGCAGCATTGTCCATAAGAACTAAAATTCTTTCAGTTCAGACAGTACCACAGGGGTCACAATTTTTTCACAAAGTTCTGCATTTATCTTGTCACATGTCACTAAAGCTTGCAAATGTACAACTAAAAAAGTTAGCAACCCAAACTTTAGGTACTGCAGCATATTTCAGCTGTTCCAAGACATTTGAATGTGAAACAACATTGCCAATAAAAAAAAAATGTATGCACCACTGGCAAATAATTTGTCTTGAAGCAAGAACAAATGTACTAAGAAAAAAAAAAAAGACAGAACATATTCTGTACAATGAAATGCAAGACATTTAAGACAAAGATCCTAATTAACCTTTTTGACTAATGTAAAAATACAGTTTATGCAGTGTAGTGGAAGGAAGGCTACAAGTAAGCAAGTACACAACAAAAAGTATCATCTGGACTAGTCTAGATGTATTGTTGTTAGAATAAATTATCAAGACTATCAATATCCTGTTTCAGTGGAACAGGATATTAATTCTTCATTCAGACAACATAAAATGACTTTCGTAACACAAGTGCGACTAGTCAGATATGTTAGATATATTTACTTAGCAAGTGAATTCTGCTGTAATCAAGATAACAAGATCATATTTTTGCAGTGACATAATTATTATGTAATATTATAGTATGAATATAAATGGCTGTGACCCTTAGGTGTTCATCGATAATCAGCTTAAATATTTTTGAGATGAAAAATGTAGCTGGTAAATAACAAAAAAACCCCAAAAAACTTATGCATTAACTTTGTCACTAAATGATTGTCACCTGGGTTACACTAATAACAAGACAAAATAAAATGTTTTTAAAAGACATGATTACACAAAATGAAGAGAAAAACTAAATACAAATGCTTTGTAATAACTCATAACGCCCAACTATGATATGAAATTGAAGTGCAAAAGAGCAGTAATGGTTCAGAAGTGGTTTATTAGACTTATATTGTATAAAGTGAATGTATCCGTCTGTTTAGCTGTGGTAATAGTGCGTAGTAATCTATAATCTCAACCTTCCACAAGTGAGCCAGGTGTCTCACTTGTGTCCTGCTGCTTTCCTCATCTGAAACTAAAGACAGAGACAGAGAGCGGGAAAGAGAAGCACTGGGAGTCAGGAATGCCGGGAATGAGACAACGACACAGAAAAGTATACAACAGGTGAGAAAAGACAATGAAAAACAGAGGAATGACAGATGAATGAGAGAGATGGATGGAGGAGAAGAGGCTGCGGTGGGTCCAAGAGTGGAAACATTAAATTAACCTGGTGGAATAAAGGAAACAGAGGTGTAAAACTCTCTAATCTCTAAGAATGTCTGACCCAAATGTCTGAATGCTCACTCTAATTCATTCTTCAAGCTCTTTTAAAAGTCATTTTTCTCCAAAGACCATATGTGAAAACTCCAAAGTGTTTAAACTAAAGCAGATGTTATACTTTAAGGAAGACGTTTTCTCCCACTTCTCTGTGACAATTCACCAGAGCCTTGTACAAATCCAGTTCAAATCTCTATCTCAACATGAGCACATTTTCTGCAGCTTTATGCGACTGTATACTCCACGGCTTAATGTGTTTTCAAGGCTCTAAGGACTATATTCAGATTTCATGGTGAGTAAAAAGATGAGAGATTAGTAAAGCTATAATTAAATTTACTCATTTCAAACTCTAAAACAATACTTCTTAAAGTCAACATAACAACCATTTTATGATCCAAGTGTGCTTTTTAAGAGCTTAGATTGCATAAATGACATAATAATTCTTGCATCATTAAAACATTTTCATTATCATGTTTGTGAGAGATTATAAACTCTGTGTAAGCTAAAACATTTAATGACTAACAATTTAAGCAATTGGTTGACTTAAGACATAAATAATAAGACAGATTTGATAAACAATTGCTATTTTTTTTTGTCAATCTCACACTCTGTCTCTCTATGTCCTTGCTTAAAGCAGAACTATAGCAATTTCAACAGCTCTCTTGTGTAATCTCTTTTAGATTGAAATATGGCAGCAAAAACACATCTATAATAACGTAATAATTGTGGCTAAAATAGTTAAGATTTAATTAAAAAAAACAAAAGCTGCTAGTCCTTTGCATGCTGGATAGCGCCACGACAATAGTAAGAGCTTAGAATACTATTGCTAATCAGTACAATGCCAAAAAAAAAAAAAAAAAAAAAAAAATACACGTGATACAGTTACCAGATCAAAAGAAAATGACTATAATTTACATGTTTTGAAATCCTGCCACCTCACGAAAAACTTTATTTAACTTTTTCAGTTTGAATTACAAGCAGCGATGACAAATATTTAGTGAGAACTCCCACATCAATGCACAAGCCCTGTTTAGCTTTGATAAGTCGTGCCACCTGTTCTCTCCATTACATCCACTGACAGAAGATTACAGAGCAAAGAAATGGATTAGAGCCAACATGGACGCCCACCGCACACGCACCTCTCCCTCGGCTCGACTCTGATGTTCGACTCCAGCTAAAGACGCAGAAAACATATATTATAAGTACAGGAGAAAGTGTGCACAGGCAGAAGAGGGCACGGGCTAATTGATTGGAAGGTGATTTAAGTTTTTCAGCAGATCAAAGAGGGGGAAAGTTTGAATCGTGTTCCGGCTCACATCTTCCTAATGAGCTTTAAAGTGAATATACTTTTGGGTGTGTTGGATAGATTTTTCTTTAATGTTGTCTTCTCAGAATTACCACAAAGTCAGTAAAATGCAAGGGATGAAACAGTTTAGAATGCAGAATTTGGTTCTAAAATTCATGTATTCTTTCATTTTCTTCTGAGTTTCAATGCATCTTAATAAATGAATACACAAGCATTCATCGTGTCACTGATTCTTCTTTTTTTTTTTTTTTAAGATAAAACTGAAAAGAAAGAAGAAACCTTGTAACATTATGGCAGCATAATATTAGAAACTACTGCAATTTAATAATTGTGAATTGCGACAATATTGTTACACTCAAATTAAAACATACAGTTGAATAGACAAATAGACAAATTCTGGTTCTAGTGAACATTTCTTCAATTTCGCGCCAAATTTTGTGCTGTGTGCTAAAACGGAACATGCACAGTGTCCTTTTATTGTGGCCAGCAAAGACACATAGTGTGTGCAATATCTGCGTTGACTAAAGTCGGGCAAACACTGTGCAGTTTTTGACCCATTTTGGGACGATTTTTCACTTGTGCGACAATTTTGGAGATCGGCCTGAGTTTCAGCTCTACACGTGGAGTGTACATGAGGTAATGAGAAGCAATTAACACCTCACAACCAGCTTTCAAAAAACAATCGAAGGATCGTAAGAAAATCAAACTTGTTGGAAATCCTGGTCGCTCCTTGTGGGAACAGCAGTGCCACTATCTCTCACACTGCCCATGAGCAAACAAGGTTTGTTGTTATACACAGGGAAAAATGGCAGCGCAGCAGGTTATTTGGACCATCGAATGACAGATTCTTCTTCTTCTCTTCCACCTTTTATGTTGTGCTTGAGCACTCAGATTGCATAAGACCATCCGGCCGTGCAGTGTGAGGACCTGAATCGTGAGCTGCTAACTTTTGACCCTAGCGATTCACAGAGTGTCTGCCACTTAATCATCACCTTGATATGCCAGACTGTGAGCCTAGAATGGATTATCTTCAAAGAAGAAGAAGTTCTCACTTACATTTTTTATTATACCTTAGAGTTCAACTCTTGAAAATTGGAGAGAAATAGAAGTGTTAAATTTGTAAATGAATCAATTCTTTTTTTTACCGCTTGTTCCCTTTGGGTCGTGAGTGACTGAAGCCTATCTCAATGACTTTGGGCCTTAAGCGGGGGAACACCCTGGACAGTGATCAACTCATCGCAGAGTTACAGAGAGACAACCATTCACTCTCTCATTCATTCATGGGGGAAGTTTACAACAATGCTCAATGAATCTAAACATGCATGTTTTTGGAGGTGAGACGAAGCCCCTGAGAGAATCCACAGAAACACTGGAAGAACAGGCAAACGCCACTCAGACAGATCGTACGATGTTGACTTGGCTCATCTTGGGAGTTGAACCCATAACCTCCTAATGATGAGAACCACAGCTCTAACCACTCTGCTACCATGGCAACTCATTTGTAAATTGTTGTTTAAAATACAATGCAAACACAGCATATAAAAATACTTACTTTGGGTTAAAAAAATGATGAGAAACATAAAATTATTGACCCATGTAGTGAAATGTAAAAGCTTTGAAAAACTTTACATTTAAATTTTGTTATTCTAATTAGGGCCTGCAACTAATGATTATGTGGTAATCGATTAGTTGGCAGATTATCCTTTAGATTAATTGATTATAATTAATTAGAATGTTTAGAATGCAAAAGTGACTTGAATACAAGATTTCTGGCAAAGGTATGTGAGGTAACGCTGCTAGTAGATTTTAGGTTTGTCAAAAGTCTCGAAAATCAGAGTCTAATCCACACTAAAACTGCTAGATCCTCATTTGAACAAGCATCCATATTCACATCACATTAACTCAATAAACTTGACGTTTTCTGATGAGTTTTAGAATAATCCTGAGCCAATTCAAAACTGTATAAAACCAAAACGTTTAATAAAGGAAGTATTTGTATTTTGTGCTGAAAATGTCATAGTTGCAGCACCACAATTAGTTTTACAGTCTATTCCTTTACCTTAAATTTATGCTTTGCTTTTCCTCTCTATATAAAATGAAGCAATAAAATGTGCTATGTAAATGTGCTGCTCTAAACTTTGTTCACTGGTGTAACTGCAGACCTCCCTGAGCGCTCCTCCAGCCTCTTCTTCCACAGACACTTTTAAACTTGTGCGGCTCTGTTCTCTAAACACACTGTCCTGTCTGTGTGTTCTCAGTCTGCAGCGGCCGACAGCACGCACACACACACACGCACGCACACCAGCGACAGAACAGAACACAAATACTGCACATTTATTCATAAATCATGCACTGCTTTGCAACTTGTTGACCTTCCAAAGTATGTCTGAGTTTAAAAATATCAGTCACGAGCTCCAGCATGTATGTTTTGGTAAAAGTAGATAAAGTAACCGCATCAAAGCACTTTCTTAATTACAATGCATCTATATACATCACTAAGGTAATCAGTGACTTTGAGTTTTGATTAAGAAAAAAAGAAAAGAGAGAGACAGCTGGGGAGTGTCTTGACCTGGAAACACACATTGGGGTCACCTGATTGAACTAGAGGAAGTGTCTGAAAGTACCTGATAAAGCAAAGGAAAATGGAGGGATGGACAATTTGGTTTAGATGAACAAGGACAAATATTATGCCTAATTGATTTTTTGAAATTCTGTTCTTTCATTGCTTCCTCAACTCTGATGCAGCCGGAGTTCTGCCTGTGAGATACAATTCTTTCCTGACCAGCCAGTCCTACACACTTTGACAGACAACTTTACAAAAAAGTGAGGGTCCAGATGTTACATAAATATGTAGCAAAAGGATTCTTCAGTCTGAAAGCTCTCAACCACTCTCAAGACGATTAGCTGTTCAGTTTTTGATACATTCTTAATTTTGGGGAGGGGAGCGGCCGTTGGGGATAGGACTATCCTAATTTTATACACGAAATGATTGACTCTGTCTTTGGTTCTAGACCCTTCTGCATTCAAACAGAATGAAAACACTGTTCTGAAATTTGCAGATCTGTGATGTTATATGTAGATCTCTGAGATCTTCTCTGTTTGTAAGTCCTTAAATCATTAGGCACTGCATTAGCACATCAATTCCTGAGGGAAACACATGACTTTATTACATGTTTTTGGTTGTATTACAGATGTTAAAATAAAAAAAAAAAAAAAAAAAAAAGCAAAATTCTCGGGAGCATAATTGAGATGCAAGAAAAATACAAATACATAATATTTGACCTTTAACAACAAGAACTTGTACAACAGAATAGTGCCTTTGCCTAATAGCACAATTTGGTACATAAGACAAGAAGAAACCACTTTTCACTGTTAATCTACTGCTGACACAATCTTACAGTAACAAACTCTCCTTTTAAGTTTTGCATGTAAGCAAGTTTGAATGATGCAAATGAATACTTCTACAGTACGTCACTTCATCCTGGAGTTTAGTGTAACTGAGACCTTCCCTTTCATAGCAACCAAAAAGAGAACAATTCTACCGTCTGTTTAATCTGAGGACAGTTAGTGTTAGCATTCACACCTCTTCCACATTTGGAGACAGGCACGCTCCTCTCAGACCACCCAGGACTGGATCCAGACTGCACCAGGACTGGATCAGGACTGGATCAGGACTGCATCAGGACCAGATCCAGACTGCTTCAGGACTAGATCCAGACTGCACAGGCTGGACCACCACTGTTATGGTTTAGTTAACTTTATAAATTCGTGACAAAAACATAATCAGAAAATGCACAACTTGAAAACAATATACATTCCAAAATGATCCCACAAATGAAATACATTTTGCTTTATATCAGTTTTAAAAACTTAAATTAACATACTCTTTGTGTTGCTAAAACTTGACAATGTGAGACAGAAAAAGGGGAAGAGAGGAGAGAGAGGAGAAAGATGGAGAGAGGAGAGAGAGAGAAAGAAGAGAAAGAGAGCAAGAAAGAGAGACAGAGAGGAGAAAGAGGAGAGAGAGAGGACAAGGAAAGAGAGGAGAGAGAGAGAGGAGGGAGAAAGTTAGAGAGAATGAATGAGAAAGAGAGGAGAAAGATGGAGAGAGGAGAGAGAAAGAGAACAAGAAAGAGAGAGGAGAAAGATGTTGAGAGAGAGAGGACAAAGATTGAGATAGATAAAGAGAAAGAGAGAGAGAGGAGAAAGAGAGAGATCATAAAGATGGAGAGAAAGGGAGAGGAGACAGAGAGGAGAAAGATGGATTGAGAGAGAGAGAAAGAGAGACAGAGCAGAAAAATAGAAGGAGTGAGATTAAGAAAGAGAAAGAGAAAGAAAGATGGAGAGTGGGAGAAAAATGGAGAGTGGGAGGAAGAGAAAAAAAGAGACAGGGATAAATTTCAAGGCAGAAATGTACTTATATTTTGAAGTCCAACTGTCCTATTGCTTTTTACAGTGTACATATTAGTTGAGATTGTTGAGACATGTTTGACTCTACGATATAAAAACTATTCAAATTCTGTACTTGAAAATGTTAGCACTGAATGTGGTTTTAACTCAAATGGACTTCATTGTAAACAAGACACACTCCCTATTTAGCTAAAGTGGTCAAAGTCTCCTCAAAGACAAGAAGAAAGAGAGATACTTGAGTGAGTGAGAGAGAGTAAGAGAGAGAAGAAAAAAAAAAAAGAGAAAGAAAGAGAGAGAGAAAAGAGAGAAAGGAGAGAGAGAGAGAGAGAGAGAGAGGCAAACTTCCTGTTGATTGTTGCTATAGTCAGAGTTGTGTTTTCTGGACTTGTGGCGACATCAGAGGAGCAGTGTTGACCTACAGCTCTGTGGAATCAAAAACAACCACGTTTCACAGTAACAACAAGTGTTTCTCACAGAACACAAGCTCTCAGCGCCACACAAAGGCTTTGTTTTATCTAAGCAGTTTTTCTTAACAGTTTTCCAATCGCATTAGCACCAGTTCGGTTCTTGTTATTGTTATTGAAAAGTCTGTAAGAGGACTTCCTGAAGAGTGATTTAAAGGTGCCATAAGGAACTTTTCTAGGGTCCGTACTCCATATATGTTATTTTTTCTCTTAAAGATAAACTGTACTTTTGTGTAGTGACTGACCCGCTGACTTGATGTTATTGCCTAGCCTGTAGCATGAGACACATCTAGAATTATTTCTTTCGGGTTGTTTTCATGGCCAAAAATACCTTAAAAAACGGTTTCATTACAATAAGCGGATACGCCTCTTTACAGATCTGACTTTTAACTTGTGCCTTGGTATAGCATGGTATAATCAGCATTTCCGTTTTATGCAGCTAAGATCAAGCCACTGCCACAAGTCAATTTTATGTTGATTATTTTATTTGTTTTAACAATGTTGTATTGTAATTTTGATGCATCTTTTCCTGCCTTGTAAAGAACGTTGAATTTCCTTTGTGTATGAATTGTGTTATACAAATAAATATGCCTTGCCTTGCATAGTGCCATATGCTTGTCAGCGTGAAAATGCTTACATTACAAGTAACTCAGCGACACATTTCATTTCATTACATTTAGTTTTATTTTATTTTATAACAAAAAACAATGTAAAATAAAACAGAAAACAAACAATATATACAATTATTAATATTAAAAATAAGTAATAATAACACTCTATTAAAGCTACAATGTGCATTTGTTGAATTACTGATGTTTTACCCCAAGACTATGCGACTTCCAAAATAACTAACTTATAAAAGCAATGTAGAGCATGTGTGAGACAAAATAAGTTTATACATGTCTTGAATTATTATGAGTATGAATGTAGAATGTTACAACTTTTGTAGCATCTGACTCAATGTTAAATAAACATTATGAGGAAAACATTTATATAAAAAGAATATGTAATCTAGTATAAATGTATTGTGCATTATGATCATTTTGTTCATTTTAAATAGAAATAATTATCTATTTTATTTAAATCCCCAAAAAAACAAAACAAAAACAAAATAGCACTTTTTTTTCTTCCTCCACACCTGTGTCTCGCAGAGCTGCAGTGCATGATGGGACGTTTGACTGCATGTGAAAGCAGGAAGCAGGCTCTGTGTTTGGAGGAATCAGACTGACAGATCCAATCACGCACACGTCAGCTGGAAATGACACGACTTAAAGCAGTTATTAGAGCAATTATCAACTTAGAGCACAATGAGTCCTGTGTTCTGTGAGGTTTGTGGTGAACATGCTATGTAAGCTAACGCTAACACGTCCGTCAACGCTAGCATGTGCGCTTGAATGGGAGGATTAGCCGCTCAAATTGGAAGAAAAGAAAGGAAATGGGTAGTTTTCAAAACAAAAACAACACTGTAAGCCAGGTTTGATAGCAATCGTGAGAGAGATGATACACTTTTTAATATTTGGAATAAAGAATGAAATATTATTAGGAAAACTCATGCAAGCTTTAATCACAGAAATGTAATATGATATTTGTATTCAAAACTGTTCAGCCCTAAATAAGATTGCATGGAATGTATCGGCCATAAATCCTAGTATGTAACAATGCGACGTGTTCATGTTGCACCAGTAAAACGTCAAATTAATCTGCCTGGAATGAAGGCTCACCCAACACACAGGTTTCAGGGATTATTCAAGGAGGCAAGTACAAAAACACACAAATGTAAACAGATTTGCACAATATTATCACCTCCTACTGTTTACAATGAAAACCATGTCAGAATGATGGAAAAGATTCATAGCACAACCAGCAGTAGAAGCTTAAAGCCCATATGACAGATTATCACTCTGCTTTAGTTTGGTGTGTCTACTTGTGGTAATATTCATTAAATTTTACAGCAGGTCAATTGCAATTTATAAAGAAATTGACAAAGTAAAGTTGAAAATCATCAAACGCCAAAATGCAAAGACAATTCGCTCACAGCTGAGACAATTTCCTGGTAGTTTAAATTTTCATTTGACACATTTAAGCGTTACAAAATATTATCATTTTCAAATCATAACATTTGTGTCATTTATGTAAGTTTTGGCATAGACATTAAGATTGTAGACGCGCAATCAGCGTCTCTGTTCTGTTGCTACAACTCGAACAGCGCGACGCCATTTTTTCTCCGGTAGAGGTGATGACACAAATCAATGAAGTCAATGGCAGGAGCTGTACTTTTATGGATAAAACGAGCTTAAACACGCAATTACAGCAAAACCACGAGCAAAACGGACTGATTTATGTCTTATGAAGTTTCTTTAAACAACTTTGGAGATGTGAAATTATATTTCTCAAACTACTATATTCTTAGACTGGAAATGCTCCATCACTCACCGATGCGACAGACACCCCTCCACAGATAAGTAAAGCTATAACTTTGTTAGGTGTTATTTATGTAATTTGTCGACTTTTCTCACTAGTAACATGTAAAAGCAGACATTTGGTGATCACTGAAGTCTTAAAAGATGCATAAGTTTGCCAGCCGTTAGCAGTTTTATACACACATTTTACCTACAACAAAAAAAACTAAACGGTTTGTAAACTCAACAATAATTTGTAACAAGGCTCTGAGCTCTGCTAAATGTGGTCTGTAGGTTTGTACCAGCGGACACTCTCTGGATCTTTCATAACTTGCGTTTTTTGCGGGCTAATGCTAACGGCTATAGGAAAATAACAGTAGAAGCTCCGGACTAGCTTAAATCTTACCGGACTAGCTCAGATGCTAAGTGTTCGATAGCATCAGAGTCGGACTGCGCGTCTACTAATTATATGTCTATGAGTTTTGGCCACATTACAATGCGGTTGCTAGGGAACAGTTATAATGCAATAATTGCTGGACAAATACAACTATAATCCATGAAAACAGGCAATTAGTAATCAGGTTCACTGTGTTTTACTGAAAGTATGGTCTAACCTGTCATATGCACTGTTGTTTACACATACCCTAACTGTGTATTTGTAAAAATCAAATTTGATATAATATGTGGTTTCTGACAAACTAAATGCATTTAAAAACTACAATATTTACCATCTCAAAGACAAATTAGTTCTTCTGGTGACAAAAATATGATGATGTCATGTGTCTGTGTCTTTGGGGGTCTTTTATGTGAGAATGCTTGTGAATTTTGACAGTTTTACAGAGTTTTTATTGAGCAGCATTCACAAAAATATACCTGTGACGGTAATGTGACCTTTTAGCATATTTTAATGAGTTAAAGTTGCATTGTGTAACTTTCTGGAGGTGAAAAGTTAACTACACAATTCACTAGAATTAGAGAAAGTTAAAACCATACAATAGAACATATAGTTCATGTAGTTCATTCTGATGAGTCTAAATACATTTTATGCATAGTATGAACAAATGAAGCTACAGCAAGCTTGTTTCTATAGAAACAAACACTGAGTGGGCCCTCCTCCTGCAGCCAAATACCTAAATAAAAACACAGATTTTTATATTTATTTAATGCAACAAATAATCTAAATGTCTAATCTAAACATGTTCTATTCAAGTTTATTTTTTTTTGACCAAAAAGTTACACTATGCACCTATAGTCTTTATGAGTGCTGAGATGTAAATAATCAGTGAATTAATAAACTTTAGTAAATTTTTCTTTCAAAGGCTTACTCTCTGAAAATCTGGCAACCTTGGCCAGACAGTGGACAAAAGCAGTTTTTCTTAGCAACACTGTACTTGTACCCATTCACTTTTTGCATTACATTACTGCATTTAAAACAATATTCCTTTAGTTGCTTTGCATAGTATTGAACTGAATGTTATGTTATATAAACGGAACCTCAACAGTAAAACAGTTTGAAATCGTGTTCTGAACAGTCCTTTGAAATCCGTCTAATGAAAAGTCCACAGAAAACCAATCAAAGTTTGTCCAAAGAACTAAAGGAAGCAACATGACAGAAAGGAAAGGAAAGGAAGTGGCAGATTTGACAAATCTTAGAGAGAAACAAGTCCACACTGGTTTAATCCTCTGCTCTGTTCTCTCCGATTCACACACAGCTCTGTTCGAACGCCTCACTGACATCGCGGCTGATAATGGAACTAAACAAGACTAATGCAAAAACACTCTTCCACTCTCAAATATTTACTCCTGTGTTTGTAGAAGCTGAAAAAACGTCACTTTAAAGGGCCGTTGTTCCCTCATTATTCATACTTGTTTTATATGTCCTGTTTACAAACGTGTTTTCTCTTCTTAGTCTCAACGCCTTGCAAAAACACTTGTTTGTTCCAATTGCACGCCAGCACTAGCATGTTGGGGCAAGCTAGCTTTTGTTTATGCACAAGAGCCCGTTCGAACATTAGGGTCAGAACAAATAATGGAGAGAAAGAGACAGAGAGAAAGAGAAAGAGGGAGAGTGTGATTACTCTTACAAATCATTTAGATAATTCAGTTAATAGTAGGAAAAACCTATTGTTTCAAATGTGCTTTTGATATGAACTGGCTTGTCTTTCCACAGATGTGACTGTTAAACATGCACTGTGTAACTTTCTAGTGGTGAAAGTCCACTTCACAATTCAATATAAATAGGAAGTTTAAATGATTCTTCATTATTATTGGGGATAAAAAGGTTTTATGCCATATTGTGAAAAAATACAGCAAACGGAGCTGCGTTTCGATGACAATAAACAAGGAGGAGGTAATGTAATACCTTACATTCTGTAAGGTATTATCATCTCCATGGAGAAAAGAAGGTAGCGAAGTATCCACAAAAGAAATGTCTTTAAACATGACAACTTTTTAACCCTACATGTTTTACTTAGAAGGGCAATTTTTTTTTTATTTTTTTTGAGAAATTTCAATTAAATACAGACAAGTGGCTTTTCTTCTCATCAGACCATCAACAGAAGGACAAAACAATTAGCTGTAAACATGGGTGAATCAATCCAAATTCACCTGTGAGCAAACTAATGATGAGAGACTGTATTAACATTGATCTTTTAGTGAAGTTTTAGTGCCCCTGGTCCTGGTCCATAGGAGCAGGTTAGGACAGGTCCCAGAGCAGTCCCTCTGTGAGGACACACACACTGGAGCTATTGTAACATGACCTAGAGGGACCTCAGACTTAATATGAGCCTGTAGTGAAAGCTGTATTTACATGTATTATTGAAGAGAAAGGCTTAGCATAAAACATTTTGTTCATGGGAGGAAATATGGCAAACATTCTTCAGATTTTAGAACTAACTCTTCTATAACTAAATATTTTTGATAGTTTTTGTTTCACACAGAGATGGCCAAAGTACAGGTTCATTACTCATATAAAAGTGCAGTTACTTGTGTAAAAAACGTCCTGCTGAAACTGCTTGACCTGAGTAAAAGTAGAAAAATACTCCAGTGTAAATTTACTTGAGTAAAAAAGTGAGTATAAGTACATTCACACTGCAAAAGGTTATCATACAGTATACCCTCAGCATACTAGAAATCTGGTCGCCTAGAGATTTGTGATTGAATCAAATGAGGCGAGTTGCCAATGCGGTGACTAATAACTAATTATCTTACGTCAATTGTAAATAATTTGGCTTGAAATAGGTATGAATTTATCCAAACTTCAGGCAAAAACATCTCGAAACAAGTCATATAATGTAGGTACATCAAGTAAAACTGGAAAAAATAAAGATTAAAATTCAATCTAAAAAAACTGTTAATGGGCTTTTAAAGTAACTTACCTTTGTTAAATGGTAAGAAATAAAAAGATACTGATATTTGTTGAAAAATGTAAGACGTAAAAATAAAAAGTCACTGAAGTTTTTTATGCTCAAGTAAAGTACAGATACTCCAAAGTACAGTACTTGTGTAAAAAATACTTAGTCATGTGTTACCTCTGGCTTCACATGACCACAATAATAACTAAATCATTGAACAACCTTATATATGCATATTATTTTTAAAGTATTCCCACACACACATACACATTCATAGCCGCAGAAAATGTCCGATAGCAGAATACCAACTGCAGCTTTTGTTCTCTTTTACTTAGCAATAAATCAAATGTAGGCAATTAAGTTAATAAGTCTAATTTAGGTTAGACAAATTCAAACACGAGATCAAATCTGCTGATACAGAGTTACAATGACGTCCGACTGGTTTGTGTCAAAGTCAGAGAGAGCCTGAGGCAAGAGAGAGAGAGAGAGAGAGAGAGAGAGCGAGAGAGAGAGAGAGAGAGAGAGAGAACAAAATGAGAGAAACTTAAACAAGAAGGAGAGAGAATTGAGAAGAAAAAGGAAGCAGAGAGACTTATCCATGACTTAGTGTGCACTCTGCTCTGACAGCTCTGAGTGGGACGTCCCGTGTGGGCAGAGAGAAGGATTTGGCGCCGACTTTTGAAAAATAGGCACGCCTTAGATCGAGACGAGGAATTGTGTGAGAGTCAGAGAGAGAGAGAGAGAGAGAGAGAGAGAGAGAGGAGCAGATATTATTTGAATTTATCTGCACAAGATCCTACATCGCACCAAATTGATCCTACATTGCACCAAATTGAGCTTACATTGCACCAGATTGATCCTACATTGCAAAAAAATTTATCCTACATAGCACCAAATTGATCCTATTGCACAAATTCGATCCTACATTGCACAAAATTGATTCTACATGGCACAAAAGTTATCTTACATTGGACAAAATTGATCCTACATTGCACAAAATTTATCCTACATTGCACAAAATTGACAGTTCATCAAAAACCTATCCATTCACATTTAGTTTTAAATGCATAAACCATAAAACATATCCAAAACATTCATTCACTTTTGTGGGCTCAAATCAAAGTGTAAGAAGTTTAAAAACACAATGGAACAGATTGGTAAGTTTGTGTTTTCTTTGATTCACAGTGAAAACACTCCATGTTTTCAGTGTGAATGAAAGAAAACACCACTCCAGTTCTATGTCGTTGCTTCTACACCAAGATAAAATGATTCATTGAGGAGATGTAATACATTTAATACAACACTCACTAATATGACAAGTAGCCACGGTATTACAGCTAAACCTTTGCAGCATCCTAGCAGCGTCAGATGAAAATGAATGGACCCAATAAGGCTTTTTAACACAGTGATACAGAAACATTAGTCATTCAAAGGGCAGATCACCAGGAAGCTGTGAAATCACCTTTTGTAGTAAAGCATGAGTCACCACAGAGTTAGAGTGAGGACCATCTGATCACAACAACAACACAAAATATAGATTTAGGCTTGGAATAAAAGTATCTATAAATGTTTAGCAAGAAGCAAACTAAAAATAAGCCTTGTTTCAAAGAATGATTGCATGAATTGCGCAATCGAGGCTAATATTGTATGTATAGTATAGAAGCACGCCATTGTCACTATGGACTGCCGGACCACACACAGTTTTTTCTGCTTTTATTTGGAGGAAGACTGTGCCAAAACGTGTGTAAATCACCCGACAAACCATCACCTGACACTTTGAAGATGTGATCTGTCGAAACTGTCAGGTATGAAAACAAATACAGGCTCTGGTGTGAACAAATACACTATTAAAATGCATTAAAGATTTCCTTGTTTGACTGATTGACAAACTCTGTACTTGGAAAGGAGTAAAAAGTATTGCAAATCAATCTGTTAGCAGAAATGAACTAGCAATAGCTTACTTTCGCTTTCTAAAATGTGATAATGCCATAAAACTGGACGGCAAATCCATACAATATTACCTTAGCTGTATTAAATATCATTGGCCTATTATGTTACATGAATGGAAACCTATTGACACCAGCAAAGCCTAAAGAATTTGTGACCTCACCAAGGTCAGAGATTTCCAGTGACAGTAGTAGGTTATGTTGTTTTATCATGACAGTTGTCTTTACAAGTTTGAACATACCAGAAAAGCAGTTTTACTACTTCGACAAGGAGATACAGATCTTACATAAGCAACTTTGTCTTCACACTCATAAAAGTTTATCTGCTCCAAAACTAAAAACACAAACCACAAACAGCACTGATTAAAATATGTATTTTTCCCCCATTAAAATAGAATAATAGGCTGAATAGAAAGTTTAAGGTCGAAATAGTTTTAACCGATTGTGTCTCACTCAGCCTGGATTGCATGATTGTCTCCGATTAGAAACAACTGCTGTCAAACCACTCAAACTGCTCCTCACATCTCCTTCCACCCCTTCTATATTCTTTTAGCACTGTCTAATTTACCAGCTATGTAGGGTTATGAGTAAAGTTTAGTAAATTTTAAATTGAAGCTTGCATACTCAGAACAATCAACTTTATCACCACCCCATTCATCAAAACTGTCAATAACTTTATTCTAAAAAGAATCAAAAGCAATACATATCTAATTATAAACCAAATCTTGCAAAAAACACTAAGTTTGTTTCAAATAAAGCAACCATTAACAATACGAGACAAAAATTAAGCTATACCAGAAGAAACTTCTTGCATGAGTGACAAGACACATCTTGTTTCATCCTGTTGTCTTTGACCCTGAACGTCCCCCTCCTTGGCCCTAAACATACCCCCTTTTCTTGGTCCTCTTTCTAAACTAATGAACACATTGGTCAATTACTCCATAAAACAGTTGATTGAGTAACCAACCAAATGTTTTAATCTATCTCTGTACAATTTCTAACTGTCAATAAGTTTGTCTAAGTTTGTCTTCACTTTTCATAGCCTTGGCTAAGATGTCTTATAAAATCTGTAAGTATACCTTCTCTTCTCTTCTGAATAACTCCATTTCTGTCATAACTGTCAAGAACTTGTCTGAGAAGAGAGAAAAGCATACACAAAAGCAAAGGTTTCAACTTTGAGCACAAGTCTTCACATTTTCCAAGGCTCTTTGATACAACTACAGAGAATGAGATGAACCTTTTGCCATGACAGTAACAATTCCAAATCCAATCAGTGGACAGAAAGTCAACCACCAACTTTGCACAGCAGCTTACCAAACTCCATCCACCAAAAGTGCCCTGATAAGACTAACGACTATCAAAGACCTATAGATTTTACCATCTTGTCAAGCATGCCCCAAAATTGAGCTTATGACCAATCTTCAAACTGCCAGTAACTTTGGGGAAAAAGTCATGCAAAAACCACAACAGATGCAACTCTAAAACACTTTTGTTTGTTCCAACTAGACTTTCAATACAGCAAGCATCCACAATCAAACCAACAGGCACGAATCTCATCAAAAACAACAACTTTACCCCCTTTCTCCAACTCCATCCACCTGTAGCCTTGTTCTTGCCGCACTCACCTTGCAGATCTTGCTCTCCTCCGTCTCTCCTTTACTTTTCCCTTCCGCAGAAACAACAGAAGCGTTAGCAGCGCTCCTGTCAGGCTTCAGCTCTGTTTTGACAGCCAGCTGATAAGAGAACGTAGTCAAGGGGGGCGTGGTGGTGCTGCCCTGTCCCGTCCTGAGCTCCTGGTTCGGTTGACGTCCCGTGGAGTACCCTTGTGCCATCCGGACCGCGCTGGGGATGGGCAGAGCCGTGTGGACCGGCCTGGTGGTGGGCTGCCTGAGCTTGGAGGCAACCCCGACCACCGGCATGCTGCCCACGAGAGTCCACGCTCAGAGAAGACTTGAACGGGAGAGGGAAAGCGGGGGGAAAACGGTATAAGCTCCACACATACAAGGAAAGAGGAGAGCTGGTTTGAGTAGTTGCCTCCCGGGCTGAGAGGAAGGCACTGCGCTCATTCTGCAGAGCTGAGCTGGAGTGGAGTGAGCCCCGCCTCTAAACACATGCTCCTTGTCCTCCTCCTCCCCTTTTCCTCTGGGCTCTGTGCTTTTAACTGTTCACTCTCACACACAGCAGCTGGAGACAGAGGTGAGCGCAGCAGGAATGTCTGGACTCGGGATAGTTCAATAGAATGGCAATATCAGATGAGAAGAACGTTCTGTTTAAAAGTCCTGTACCCTATTCAATTTTGAGTTGTGAGGTTAAAAAAGTTGTCATGGAAGCAGTTATAGTTTGAAGTTTAAAGATGAATCAAAGATGTTGTAGGTCACTGGTTTCATTGGCTTGACGGCTAAATGATGTATGCAGAAGAAACTGGCATTTTCCTTTGCATTACTTCATCATCTCTGGCTCAACACTTCTCCAGAACTAATAAAATGTCTGGATAGAGGATTACTAAAGCTTAAAGTCTGCTAAGAACGAATCATTTTTGGTCATTAGAGAGCAAACTACTATGGATTGTCTTCATTGTTTTGGATATCAAACACCTGCTGTCATACCAATACCTCTGTTTTTTTTTTCCTTTTCATCCACTGCTTTGCTTTCTGCAGCACTTCCCACGTCGCCAGCTCTGTTTGGAATGTGCTTTTAGATGGAGTTTGTGGTTCAGCAAAATTTTAATACTTTGGGTACTAAGGTAATTTAAACAAATCTATAGAGTCTTTCCAAGGGCGAATTCAGTTATTCTGGGTACCTTTGAAGAACCCACAACTCTGATCTTGGAAAACTATGCTGCACACCTTTAACAAAAAATTCAATTTTTTAAGCAAACTGATATTATTTAAAGGAACTGAGGAAATTGATTGTATTATTAGCCTTATTCTGGCTTTTTCTTGGAAACAGACCTCCATTTAAGCTGCTGTTATACTAAACTAATAACTTAGAGTAGACAGTTATTTTATTTTGTATCTATTGGAGATTGCCCCACAAGACAGACAAGCTGACATGTTGATTACCTTAACAGGGCTAAACAGAAAGCGTACTGCCAACCAAAGTGAACAGTTATGAGTTATAACCACAAATAGCTGATGAACTAATTGTTTGCAGATTTAATTGGGTATAAGGAGCGCCATCTTGCCTAAAGGGTTAAAACCTTTTACAGTCACACTCTTTGCTCAGATTTTGAACAAAACATTATAATATTAGATGTAAAAGGAACCCTGAGACCTATAAAAGCCTTGTAGATAATGAGACAATATATCTGCGCAGGAGCAAACTCTTTTTTTTAGAAGCGCAAGCTCATCAATCACAAAGTTTCAGCCAATGATGGAAAGTCTCACTTTTCCATGGATCATTTTAAGAGACGTTTGAACCAGGAAAAGTTCCACCAAATAATCCCGTCTTCCTGTGGAGCTGTTTAAAATAGCAACAAAAGGTTTCACAGACCGGAGCTGGCCTGAACCACAAGTCTGCTGCTGCTGCTGTCGGTTCAAGAGGACATGAACTCTGGAGGAAAAGTCCAAAAGTCTGATTATAGAGACTCCAACTCCTCTGTTAGAAATAGACCCACAACTGTTTCATGTGCGCACTGGAGCTAACCTCTAATGACAGAAGCAGTGAAAAGATGAGAGGGCGAAAACCTAGGAAACATAACAGAGGAGGAGGGAGAAGAAAGAGCTATTGTGGAATTGTGGAAGGAGAGAGAGAGATGAGGAGAGAGAGGAGGGAGGGAGAGAGAGAAAGAGAAGAGAAAGAGAGACAGGGTAGAGTTTTGCAATATTTCAGGAGGCTCCAGGTCGCTGGGCTGGTTCTGTGACTAAAGCAGAATGTGATTTAGTAACTGCAGTTTAAGTGTTGTGCAGCCAAGAAATCAAAAGCTACTGTATCATGAGAACAAGAGGAAATCCAATGCAGAATATTCTAATGATATATTAGTGCCATGTAGACTGTTATTTGCATGGTTACCCACCCAACTTTACTTTAGTATTTTGTTTTATATTCTTAAGATCATTATTATTATTTTTATTATTTGCCCTCTGTCCTCTTTTCCCAAAAGATTATGTTGTAAAAACAATACTAAGTGACAAAAAGTGTTTTATTTTTGTCAACCTATTAGAGCTGAAAGCAGTGCAGTGATTCACCATGCTTGGGGCAGACTTAAGTTTACTTCACCTTTTGAAAAATGTAGTTCTAGCTGTGCACACGGTCAAAAGACAAATGCAATGTAACATATTAGCAAAAGAGTTTATGGTTTAAACACAGGTATTTACCTACTTTCGATGGAACTCAGTGCCTCAGTGGTGCTGTTGTTGTCACTAACAACAATTAGGAGATAGGGATTGTAACTCCACATGTCTGTGGGTCAGTGCATATCTGTTATCATTTGTTAAAACCCAGAGATAGGTAGATTTACCTTAGATACTTTTTTTTAAATATACTGACTGTGAGTTCATTCACAAGTGATAAAAAAAAATCTGTTTACAGCACCACTCCTAGATATGATTTAGCTTCTATAATTTTTGTTTTCATCTTTTGAAATATATGTTTTGAATCACTTTTTTGTCCATTTACATTTAGGCTACTTAATAAAGTTACTCTTAATGTTTTGAGCAGACTTTCTTACACTTAGTCAGTAAGTCATTTCTGGAAGCACTACTCGACTGCTATTAATTTGAATTAATTTACTTTTACTTGAGTACAATAGTTGGATACTCTACCAGGTCTGTTAAAACTTCGACTATAAAGAACTTTATCACGATCAGTCACAGCAGTCTCTGTTGCCTCTCCAACTGCAAGACCATACACATTTCATCTGCAAATTTAAATCATAATGCGTACAGAAAAAACAACTACAGATTTGTTTTTTATCTCACCCTGTTCAAACCTGTGACATAAACAAAACATGTGGTCAAGTTTTCTTATTTAGGGTCTGTGCTTGTCTGTTTGACAGGGATCTAGAGCCTATAGCTTCAGCAAATTGCAAAGAGGGGTCTGGTCACCACTCCCACCGCCTGTGTTTCAGATCAACTCCACAACGTACAGGGCAATCAGATTAGTTCATTTGTGTGACACATGAAACCAAAAAGCTGATTGGTTGTCTGTCATTTAGATCAAAATCTAACTTCACTAACCTCTCATCAAAATTTGCAATGTTTTTCTGTTCCATGTGATATTTTTGTCCAATATATTTGACAATGCGTGCTCCTGATTGGCTAATAAATCTGTCAATCATGCCCACTGAAATTAGCTTTTCTGTACTCTGCACAGTTTCTATTACAATCCACAGATTATTATAAAGAAAAACAACCAACTTCTCCATTAGATAAGATTTCCATCCAGATTCCATTCCTTTAAAGTCAAGTAATTAGACCAAAGCAACTTCATTAGCTGGGTATTTGTACCATTTTAAGGTCCACAGCTCAGCGCTCAGTCAGGTCTGTGTGAGATCTCTGCAGGGCTGTGTGTCCATGTGTGTTAGCAGAACATAAAGTCCACACAATGCTCCTTCCACCGCGCAGTGTGAGACATAAAAGGCAGTGAGAGTTTTATATGGAAAAGCATCTGGATCGGTTTATAGAGGCGCGGAGATGTGCTGCCGTCAGAGAGGAATACTATCTACCGACAAAACCGGAAATGTCCAACGCGCCAAGTGTAGTAAGAGGAGGAATCAAAAGAGTTATTCAACAAGTACGTTTAAGAAGGAACTGCTTGATTTCTTTATGCTCCTTTTCTATGCAATTTGATACTTTTTAGGATTTTAAAACCATGGAATATTGCAAAGAAAGCCACGAAAAAGTTGACGTACGCAATTTTTAAAGACTGAAGAAAGAATGATGTATTTGGACTCATCTCACTCTAGCAAACCTTAGCACAATTTTAGCCACTAGAGCAGGTTTTTTAGTTGTTAGATAAAGAGGCTTCCCCGAAACAAGAAGCACACTGTTTAGATTATGAACCTCAGAAGATTAAGTAAGCAATAGATGCGGAGTCGGACTTTTAGAAACTACAGTGAACAGCATCTTTAAACTGCAAGTGCTTACTCTTGTGGTATAAAGGAAGCTAGCCCAGATTTATTTGCTCTAAAGTGGGACTGATGAGATTAGGATGCAGTGCCTGGACGCAGAGTGAAATTGATTTACTTTGGAAACAGGTCCAGAGAGTAACAGTCAGCTGATCGATTCAGCCCTGATTCATTTATTGTGACCCACTTTTTATAGAACTTTTCCCTCACACATTTTATTTCATATTTTTTCGCAAGTTTACGATTTGAGTTAGATTTGGGGACTTGCAAATGACTTTATCCATAGAATATAACTTTGGACTGCAAGGATTTGACCTGAATGAAGGTCTTGACTTGGAACTTGGAACTTGGACTTTTAAGTTTTCATTTTCCCTCCCCATTTTTCTAGCACTTTTATTCACAAGGAACCAGACCAAAGATATATTCTTATTAATGTTCATTATTAAATGAGATTGGGTTTATGTTCCATGTGAACGATGGAGAACGTGGCCAAGCATGAGACTTGTCAAACCTTGGATCATAAGGCTTCTGGTAAATAGTCACAGTCAGTAATTGTGATAACAGCCTTTGCAACTATCATGAATTGCAAAAAAAAAAAAAAATTTATTTGGTCATTTTGTGTTGGGAATCTTGGTTAGGTTAAGTTATTGGATATTAAGTACAATTTCAGAGATGCTTGCACTGATTCTAGCTTACAACGAATTTGTATTGTATCCTGAAGCAAAGGAGATGAGACCCTACTGGACATGTTTTTCATGTAGGGAACCAGAACCTCCGGAATAACCTGCACAGATACAGGAGAAGTGCAAACTCACTTAAAGATCCTGGCCGTCTGGAGTCGAACCCAAGACCTTCTTGCTATGAAGAAATTGCTGTTCCGCATCTACCAAAAGTAGCAATTCAGATTCCTTCTAGGCCCCTCTCCGACTCCAGGCTCTCTGCTTAACTTAGCACCAATGATTGTATTAAATAATAGAGTAAGATATCAGTTTGCATTCTCCGAGATTAAGCTAACAATCTCTCTAATTACTGAATGGGGTCTAAATTAAAACCTCGGTGTCTATAGGCTTAATTACAAACAAGCACAGAGTTTATAGGAATAGAGATATTATAAATATAATGTTTTTAATGCATATCTTCCAAAACCCCAAGAACTATTAAAGGTGGCGTAGTGTCCTCCAGAACTTTTTTCTTTAAGCATATTTACAACTGAATCTCTCATCTTGCTCTTTAACAAAACCATACCGTCTCTATCTAAGCGCAGTTTTAACTCTAAGCCTGCTTCCTCCGGCCCCCTGCGCTCGTGTGCTGTTGACGGTGAATTGCCCAAATAGGGACGTGGCCCAGAATAGCATCAGCTGTAGCATGTTTTCAATCATGCAGCAGGGCTATCACGACAGACAGACTGGATCAACAGGAGGAAGAGCACGTGAAGTCGTGGCTCCAGTCCAACTGCAAAGGCCCCAAACTGATTTAAACACACGAGCCGCCGCTGCCACACCGGGCGCACGGCCAAGAGTCCAGGAAGCAACATTTAAGTGCAGAAAATCACATGGAAAAGGCACTGATGTGGATTTGGAGAGCGTGATCCTAAGTGTGGATGAGCAAAATAATGCAATTGTCATTCCAGCCAATCAGAAATGATGATGAGGAAACTAATATGGTATCAATCTATACCTTAAGTACCAGTTAATG
This sequence comes from Mugilogobius chulae, assembly GCA_038363315.1. Classification (NCBI taxonomy): domain Eukaryota; kingdom Metazoa; phylum Chordata; class Actinopteri; order Gobiiformes; family Gobiidae; genus Mugilogobius; species Mugilogobius chulae. The sequence continues at coordinate 22,180,926 of CM076413.1, forward strand.
CACTACAGTATTAGTTGTAGTAGTAGTTAAATGTACAGACAAAGGTGGACAATCTGTCTTCTTTCACAAATGTACTAAAACAATTGAATTACACATATTACACATTCCTCGAGTAAATCCTTAATTTAGAAGAATCATCAACAACATTTACTTCAAGAGAGTCCTATAATTCATTTCCATTTGTTGTGACAAACATTAGCGTTACAATAGTTTGCACAAGTATTATTAAATAAATATTGCAGTACATCTCAAAGCTTATGTAACAACCTGAGATCTGTAGAGACCAGTTGTTAGTTTTTTTTCATTTTTTCCGGCAGGCTGATGTCTAATGTCAACATACATCTGACACTCGGATCACTTCCAGCTAATGGTCAAAACTATGTCTGCATTTTTTTTACAGAATTCACACCAAAAGAACTAGCATGACTGACCATTTTCAAGACTTGCTGCACAGATGTTATTGCATTTTTTTTTGCTTCTCTTATTTCACCTTTAACATGACTGTTTATCTCATTATCAAAGTCAATATTTATGTACTATTAGAGTTAATTGAATTTTTCACCACATTCTTTTTGTGTGTATAAACTATTGTGATAAAGAGATTAAATGGTGTTTCTCACATTGGTTCTTTTAATTAATTGAAGTTAGAAGACAAATATGATGTTATTTGCATTGCCTGCAAATATGACATTTTACTTTTACAAATTCATGTGTAGTAAATGATGTCATATGTTTCCAGGAATTGAGTAAGCGCTCCTTACTGGCTGCAAAGGAAATCACACTGGTCTTGCCTGACAATGCTGCTGTTCCAGTGACAAGGGCTGGAGTATTAATGCCCCCTAATGTTAAGGCCCGGGTCTCTCCGTCCTCCTGGATTAGCCTGTCCTGGTCCTGCTAGACGAGTCGTTTCCCTCTAATGGACTCTGGCTCTACAGACTTAAACTCCATATCTGCAATTAGATCCATGTAGTCCTAGTTACATCTACAGCCTGTTCATCCATGGGAGTGGATTCTTCTTCACTGTGGTCTCTCAAGGTTCTCTTTTCCTTGTCTTTTTTTTTTTTTTCCTGAAGGAGGTTAAGAACAAGAGATGCTCTGGCATTATTTATTTGCTTCTCTACTTATAATCTGCTTGAAATCACGGTTTCTGAATGTATTTTGTTTTATTGTTTTATTGAATGCTTGTCTGTTTCTATAACATCTTGGGAAGTCCTCAGACACAACTGTTGTTGTGATTTTGGGCTATGCAAAAATAAATTCATTTGATTTGAAGAAATGCTCAAAAGTCTGGCTGATTTGTTTAAACAGCGCAGAAGATCTCAGAGATCTGCCTGCGAAATCACTCATCTTGGACATTCAGAACAGTGAGGAATAGTACCTCACAGACAGAACTAAAGCTCTGTTTTTAATGAGGAAGCAATGTTAGAGGCATAAAACACAAAAAAGTAAATTTAGCGCAACATGTCTTTTTACTTAGATAAAATAAATAGCAAGAGTTTAAATTTTTCTCCTGAATTTATTGCACAATTGCATTAGTTTAGACAAACTGCATTTTAATGACTTCTACAGCTGCAAATTTAGTTTTCTTAACATCAAATTATTATATTATGTGCCCCATTTGCCCAATCACTGAAAACCAATCAATGAACGGCACATGCAAACCGTGCGTGTCATTGTTTTTCATTCCAAACCAGCTCTCAAACATGTTTTCACTTCTACATCTCATCTGGACTGATGGTGGAAAAAGTGGTGCAAACAAAGCCAGCACAATAATATTTAGTCAGTAGGAATAACAGAGATATTTATGAGCGCTTAAATCAATATGTCAGGCGTGTGTTGGTTGTATGTGGGTGGTTGTGTTACGTGACGTCAGCGTGGGCTAAAACAACAAACCCTGAGGGTGCCAGATAAGCAGGGTCATACACCTCCTGCTCTGAGCAAACGGACAAGCACAGATAGTTACGCACCTGGAGCTGTCAGTGCTATCAGTCACACAACACCAGCGGGGAAACAAAACAAGAGCACCCACAGAGCACCCACAGAACAGCAGCAGCAGCAGAAACACAACCAGTCTGAATCTGCACCACTTTCACCTCAATTGTTTAAATATAAATACATAACATCTTTTATCTTTTTATAAGGACCCATTATGTAACCACACCTGTTGGTTGCAAAGTCTGATCTCGACAGGTCCTGGTCATGACTTGGATGGGAGACTACTGGAACAACAGGTGCTACAGTGGGACCACTAGAAAGAAATGGATTCTTAACGGTAAAGAGTGCCTTGGAGTGCCTTGAAAGGTGGAAAAACAGTGTTCAATTCAATTCCTTGTATAACCCAAAGTCACAACAACACTTATCTCAGGAGACTTCACATGATGTTTACTTAGCAAACAAACCTGATGTTTATCATTGGATTGATTTTAAAATAGAAAAACTGCATTGCACACTGAAATGGCTGATGTCCAATACGTTTAAATTTTTCAGATAACATTTTGGCAAGTAACCTTCTTCCGATCATTTTTCTCTTGAACCACAGTGGTTCAGTTGTTGCTGTTCCTTACATATCCACCTCTACAAAGTCATTTGTGTGTGTTACTCTTTCTTTGATTTTGATTGATTTGATCTAGCATCATTAAACACAACTATCTTCACAAACTGTTCCAAACTACAACTTTAGTATCTTTAGAATCACATGATGTCACTTTAAAACAGTATAATCTCTACAATCAGATCAGTAACTTAGAATTATAGATGCTTGTTTCAATCTACTGTTATCTATGTTTTTAAAGAGACCACTTTAGCATATCGCTCTCAGCCTTAATAGGCTCTGATCATGTGCCATCACAACATTCAATAAGCCGACCTGGCTTATAGGCCAAAACCAATGTTATTTTATTATAAGAAAAAACGTTCCCACCGTCTTTATGACATTATCACATTCATGAACATGCACACAACTGAATATCGACAAGGTAAATGTGGTTTCCCCAACCTGCACCTTCAGAACACTCCAGAAATGTTTCATTTTAACACTATGATGTGAAGAGGAAGCTGCACCAAACATGACTGCTTCACTGTCTGTGGTAAAACAGAACTGAAATTATGTCATTTGAAGAAAATTATTAAAACTGGCCCATTGTATGGCCAAATACGAAAAATGATCAGAAGTCATCCGTCAACAGTTCCGAACAATTTTCAGCGAGCCCAATTTGGCCATGAAAAAAAACCCATATCCTTTGATTTCTAAAAGAGCTATTGCTTTTCTTTTTTTCAGTAGAATAAGATATAACTGTCTGTGATACATGTGAGTGCAGTACCTCAGAATGCAGGCTCCGAGTTTGCAGATTGACTCCACTCGTTCAGTCAGAGGTGTGAGGGATCTACAGGGGCTTATGGAGCTTACAGAAGAATGCATCCAACAATGAAGCTCCATTAACACAGAACAAACACAACTTACGCGACACAGCAGGTGACAAAAGCTTACAGGTTAGATTCGAAACTTTTGTTATAGGCAAATGCAAGTTTTTATCATATCACATTTTCATAAGTACTAAAACAAATGTGCGGACTGGAGAATGCAACTACTTGGCCTGAAGTAACTCACATTAGCTAAGCGTTACTATTTTTAAAGCGGAAAAATCTGTAATAATGCTTGTATTTGAGTGGAGGAGGATGTGACCTCTGCAGTTTGCTCGCCTCTCGACCTTTGACCCCACCCACACAAACACTCACTCACACTGGAAAGACTGAGTGAAATATACATCCACACCATTTAGAATTATATGAGAATATTGAAATAAGACTTTGCACTGAGAAAAACTAAACCCTATATATAAGAAAATGAACTCTTTTAGACATAACATATCAATCTTGCTCCAAGATAATGCCTCTAATGTCAAGCACCTTTTCATTTGATTGAAAATGGACATGTTTCCAGTGTGGTTTGACACACATCTCAGGAAATCTCATACAACTGCCAGTTAAAGTATCAAATGAAGATATTACACCAAATACTAAAATAAAAACAGCCTGACTCTAAGGTAAATGTGTTTACAGAATTATTAGGTCAGACAGATTCACAACTCTTCATTCATTTATGTATTTGCCACATTGTTTTGGTGAACTGATCTCCATGGATACTTGGGACAGAATGGTGCATTTTTAACCCCTTCTCATTCCGGCCTTTTTCCCCTCAGTCTGACTAAAATATGTAAAAATTCAAACTGAAACTGTTTCTTAACCCTTTAGAGCACAAGCAAACGGCTGGGGTCTTTGTGAAGCTGTATCTCTGTAGTTTTAGCTTCTGAGACTAACAGGCCAAGATCAGAAGTGAAACTTTCTCCAAACAAAAGAAAAACACAATCTAATTTCTGCCAAAAATGTTTTGTAGATCTGAGGATTGGTAAAGCTTGTGTTGACAGCTGAGATCTGAATGACACTAGGATGGCATATTTTGGGTTTGCAAAAGCTGAAGGTAACTGAGGTAAAAGTGAGTTTTAGGGCCTATAATTGCTCAAAAAAAATTTAGGCTGAGCAAATGCAAAAATCTATTAAAATGTTTGAATTTTTGGGGATTTTTTTTTTTTTTTTTTTTTGCCAGTTTACAGTTGAAACTGAGTCTGATTCATTCCAGAATGGCTGATTTGACTCTAAATCGGAGAGACACAATGTGACTTTTATCTTGAACCTTTCCAGGTGCTTCATAGTTTGTTTTTATCAATATCAACAAAAAGGAATTTTTCAAGAAAAAGTGGGACGGCCCTTCGAAGGGACGCCGGACGTTCCAACTCAAGCAAAAGAAAAAATATCAATGATGTGAAGTTTGCAGCATTCAAATTTCAACAAAGACAAATAATGCAGGTATATTTGTTCTCCTTTTAGTGACAGACTGTAATTGGTTAAAAATAACATGTCAAATTTGATCATTTTTGTAACCATTAAATTAAAGTAGTTTAAAGTAAGTTTGCTTTTTTTGTTGAAGAATTGCTGTAAACTAGTTGATTAAAATCTAAAATAATGTCACATCAAGCTGCAACAATTAATAGACTAATCTTCACTAGTAGATGAAGAGCAATACATTTTGTTTTAATTACCTGTACAATCTGGACTCTGGAATACAGTCAGCCATCATATTTTCACATGTATTTGGTAAAAGCATGTAAAAAGCATCAACACACAACAGAAATAATAAATTAAATGGCTGACAATTAACTGTGACAGACCAACATTTGTGTAAGAAGATACAGTTTCTCATCCTGAACCAAGCTGAAATTGTGTAACTGTAACTGTAGCTAATAAACTGAGACATCATGTTCTCAGTGGTGTGGAGTACAAGCCCCAGCTCACTTCTCCATCACTAAGAAGTCACTTTACGAGTCCGACTGTCTAAACTTTTCTCACTCTGCTCCAGTGAAATCATAACCTGTGCGCTCAGCAAACAGTGAGAGAGGCCAGTGTAAAGCAACACTATTTACAACCACTGCATTCTTCTAACAACTGCGCTGGAAAACAGGGAAATCTTCAGAATACATACTTTGTTTTTTCTAATTCTCAAAAAAAAAAATAATGTAGTAAAGCATAAGGAAGCAAACTCTCTCCACAGATTAGCCTTAAAGTTTAGTTGTAGAATATCCCAGGCAAAGCAATGTCAACAAAAAGAAAGTTGCATTAAGCATCTAAGGAACAATAAAGGAAGTTATCAGGTAACCAAATCCATTCTCTCATAAGCAGAAACATACAAGGAGCTGAAGTCACGCACTGATACAGTAAACCCTTTTATGCAGCGCTCTGGTCTTCCCCACATTGTGCACTTAAGTATGCTGGGCTCTTGCGAAACTCTCGTGTCCTCCTGAGGTTTTGGCTTCCACAGCTGGAGTTGATAAAGTCCTGAAGTGCTGAATAAGACTCTTCCCCAAAAATCAACAATCAGCAGGAGGAGAAGTGACCAAATGTGAGTTTAAGTGTTTGAGAAAGCAGCTGTCAGGTGAAACAGGCCAACAGGAGGCGCCAGCACTGGTTACAACCCAGCCATCTTTATTCAGTGATCTAGACTAGAAGTATCCAAATTATGATCTGAGCTAAGGAGTTAGCTCTGGATGTGGAGCAGCAGCTCTACTCAGAGCCCACCTGTCTGACTGAGTTATTTGGCACAGAAAAGCAACACCAAATATACTAGACTTGCTACACAGAAAGAATCAAACTTTAGAAAAAGTAATTTTTTTTAGTTATCCCATTATGAAGAATAGAAATAGTGCAGTGGGTTCTTTTGCCAGTAGGCGTGATCGTGTCAGGGCCTGGGCTGGATGTCAGGTACTATGATGGTAACTGGATTCTTTGAGGGAGGTTGCTGTACTCTTCCTGATCTCTCATCTCCACCAGTCGCTGTCCATGGCACTTGTGTGATGCCTCATTCTCTCAGATACTTTTCCAGTATCTGAGATAGCTTTGGTAGGTCTCTCTATTAACATTTTTAACGTACTGTGTATGCGGGCAAATCTGATTCTGAATAAACTCTGCACACCTGAAGGGAGAATGGTGTGTATGAAAGGAAAATACAAAACTCACAATTATGTTCTTCAATTTCTGATCTTGGTGTTTTGGTTTTTCTGACCTAGGACTTCCCATCAAGTCATTTTCCACCATATGTGAACAATACACAAGCACAATTAGACCACAAATAACTCAACACAGTCTCCGAAGAAAACGGAAATATACAACAAAACGCCCAAACGTATTATGACATGTTGCAAGCCATTGATGAGTTTAGGACTGGGAATTTGCCCGTTAAACCCAAAAAAATATGCCACGTCAACCAAAATTCCTGGTTATTTTTTGCTTTATTATGGTTTTTCGCCATTCAAATCAGGTTTTTATCAACATTTCTAGAGTGGACAAACATGACGTTAAGAAGAAAAGATTAAGAATTAAAAGTAGCACATCAATCTTGCATCCACTTGTGATTTTTTTTGTTGCACTGATATTTTTGCATGCATCAATGCTTTCTCCACTCTCTCAGCATTAAAATCGGTACATTTTCAGGCCATCACCACTAACTTGCAGTACGTCGTCTTACAGTTGTTCTCGTGCAGTAAACATGCATCTATAAGTTGCACAACACATTCTCTGTTCCTGTCTGTTTCCCCTGCGGCTGCTCACTGACATGTCTGAACTCCTCCACACGCACACACAGAGATAATGGAAACAGAGCGCAGAGATGTTTGTGTATCGTCACCTTCATCGAAAGGAGATGGAGATGGAACTGTGTGAGGGTCAGGGTCACACAGAGGAAGAGCGCATTTACACACATCTGACTTAAAGTCCACTGGGGATTCACTACGGGGTTTTATGAGGAGAAGCTTCAACAGATCAACAGCTCAAGACAATATGGGAGGATTCAAGGTTTATAAGAGGCATTGTCAGAGTGAAACTGGTACAAGATGATGCATAATGTCACACAATATAAAACAAGGTCATTAATTACAAAGCACAAAAGTTTGGAAGAATAAAACTTTGCAGAAATACAATATATTTATTTGTATAAACCGACAGCTGTCTCAAAAATCTGTCTTCTCTGCACTGGGCTGTAAACAGGAGAAACTGCAGTGTCTGATCTGATAAACTCTAACTGGTGTCATGAGACTGGACTGAAGTGGCCTTGAATGGTTTGGTTTCCGGCTAATATACAGTATGTATAGAAAGACATGCACATCCAATCTAAATCAGCTTGCAGGAACAAAAATATGATGAACTAATGTGAAAAAGTTTATCCATACAACTCAAATGCTTTACAAAATGCAGCATGTGACACATTTTGGGACGCAGTCCTTCATCCTACATTAACATTACATCATCATCATATACAAATATAGGATTGGATATATATGTATTTTATAGAGAGATTATTTGTTTATCAACACAGGAGATGCTCGAGCACCCTCTATGCAGAAAGAGCCGCAGCTCATTGACACAAGTTGCGGCAACAAGTCAAGCCAGTAATGTTGTCAGCTCACTACAAAAGTTTATCTCTGTGCGAAAACAAAAGTTATGCTGCTAAATTAACATTTGTGGATGAAAGTCGACCCTATGACCCAAACTCACTACATTCATAAGTGAAAAAATGGTGACAAAAACACTGTCTCAAGCAGACCAGTTCAGACTGATCCAAAACAACTAGCTCTCGTCTCGTTTTGTTGAATTAATCAAAGACGTTTCCACAGCCAACTAGACAGACAATGTCTCTTTCTGCAGATGACATGCAAAGTATAGAGCAGAAAGTGATATTGACTGATAATCCCTCAAATCAATGTTTATTCTAATATGCTGTGCATAATGTGGATGTTTGTTTATTGTGCATTACCTATGGTTCATGTAGCTACCTCTGGAGGACTGTGCAGTCCTATATTTGCATATGATGATATGATGACTGTGCAGGGTTACATAGGTTGTGACATGACAATCAAGCACCCTATATAATTATACATTTTTTTTTAGTTTTTTTTTTAGCTATAATGTATGAGGGATTAAGGTGTGTTCCCCAAAATGTCACATGATTGTGAATATTTGATAATAAAAGCTGCATTTGCGATGTACGGATCATCTTTTAAAATCTGTTTAATATCTTTACTAACACACAGATAGCGTTAGAGTCCTGAGCCAAGGTTTTTCATAACAAGCCAAACTGAAACAGAGCACATGCATTTCTAAAGTAAATCTGGTCCGTGTATCTCTGCAGAGTGACCATTATCACTCTTTATTTTTACACATAGAGCTCTCACATTCAGCTCATCCACCGCTCCTACACTGTACACTTTACGGCCGCCGCAAACAGATTAAGCGGCTAAATGGACTTTGAAATCATACCCCCGAGTCTCACGCAGGCTTCGTTTTCATTCCCCAGCCCTCGCCACTACCGCCGCCGCCGTGGAAACAAATCAAATTCAGGAGGAAAAGGCGAGCTACAGAAAGCGCTCTAATTCCTTCTACTTCCCCCTGTGTGCTTGGCTCCATGCCTTACAAACAGTTGGATCAGAGACTGTGTGGAGATGTGGTTTGGCTCACATCGAGTAAAGAGCGTTATTATACTCACTTGAGTTGTCGTTTTCTTTCCGAGCTTTTTGAAAAGAGTAAAGTTAGGTCAAGAGTAATGTTACCTTTATAGAATACTCAATAAAAGGCCAGTAATAATACAGGTGGAGGGCAGCTAAAATGAAGATTGTTTAAAAGCATTTGTTGATTTTATTGTGTATACTCACTAACAAAAAATGATCAGCTGAATTTGTGAAATAAACTTTGGACAAGTCATGCCAAAGTACAATGTTATCAGACCCTGTCTCTGATATGAATCTGGAAGCAAATGACCTTTCAGATGTGTTATATCCATTTTCTGTGCAGATATGATGAATATAAATGTATGGCACTGTTGTGTTAAAGATGTTCATGTGTTTTTGAGCAATTAAAACACCAATTATAAAGTCTATGCCAGAAAAGTTAGACACTTTTTATGATGAGGAATGACAACAAGGTTAAATGTGAATGGTGAGATCACTTGTCGCCATATCAGCTTGTCAAAGCCTGATCTTGTCAGATCTAGAAGCTAAGCATGTGGTCTGGGCAGTACTTGGATGGGAGACCGCTGGAAGAACTTCAGGTGCCACAGTGGGGCAACAGAGGAGAAACTTTTGTGTGTCCATAGGCAAGACACTTCACTCATATTGCCTAGTATGGTTCTGATGTGTGTGTGAATGTTGGTGGTGGTCGGAGGGGCATATGGAGCAAAATGGCAGCCTTGCTCCAGTCTGCTCAGGGCAGCTGTGGCTATCTTACCACTACCAAGTATGGAATGAATGAATAATACATAATGTGAAGTGTGTTAAGAGGGGTCTTGAAAAGCGCTGCATATGTATCTGCTTTATAATGTGCTAGAATGGCTAAGATCATAGTGTCAGACTCTTCTTACCCTCTGAACCTGCAGTTTGAGCTCCTGCATTCAGTCAGGCATTACAGAGTCCCACTGGCGACACATTTTTTGTGTGGTAAATTAAAATGGAGATGGAAAGCATCAGACACGGAAATGAACTTTCTCATAATTTATGTTTTATTGTTACTTTTTTCATTGTGTGTTGTTTTTATGGGATGGTAAGTCTGGATAAATTTCTACCTCGGCAGACAATAAAGCTATTCTATTCTCTTTTAAAAAATAAATCAAAATACAATGAAGCTCATGCAATTCTTATTTCACTAAAACCCTACCAGTATAAACTAATTGTGGTTTAAGATACACCATTATATATATATCACATATGTAGCAAAAATAAATACATCTTTTTGAATGATCCATGCTTGGTTTGTGGTCCTCCATGAAAGTTTGGACACTTCTGGATGGATAAGTTTAATTAATCTTCTTGCAACGGCATTTCTAAAGAGATCGACAGCTGGCAGAACTTCAAGACAAAAGTTCCAGGTGCATCTTTTGGGTTACAATATAATCAAAACACATGATTAACTTGGGCTCTGCAGCTTGGGGAGTGGAGTGAGGATGTGAATGGCAGCAATTACCAACACAACACACGTGAGTGAAAGCATTTCCAGACATGTACTCACCAAAACGTCCTTCTGCGTCAAAATACTGCCGTTTGAAAAATAGTGATTATTGTCATTTAGTCAGGAGATTTACAGCGCAGCATGAGTCAGCATGTGGATTCTGACTCACTAAATAGCTGCTATGAAGTGAAACTAAAAAGGAGAAAATAAGACCTCAAATTACATGAACGCATTCCAGAGACACACAAGCAAATGAGATCTTGGCAGTCGCCCAGTCACATACTAAAAGATCACCACTGCTTCCAGTCAGTTATTCAACAGATTTGGGATTTTTCAGATATGACCCTAACTAGTCATGCCGCCAAATCCAGGAAGATTAATTATTTGTGAGTCCACGAAGGCACTTTGGGACTGTGAAGCAGCAGTGGTTTTGCAGCACAGTCTAAAGCAAGCATGAATGTATCGGTGGACTGTTTTAAACAGAATAAGACTAGTTTGCACATAGAGGTGCTCTATTGCTGACAGGAAAAATGATTGTCATTTAGTATTTCACAAGAATTTGGTTTCTTGATGCAGTCTGTCGACGTGACCCTTCGGTCAATCCGCTTCAAATGTTCAATTAGTTTTTCATATTTCACTGTCACTGTCAGCTGTTTCCTTCATTATTTTGGTCAAGCAATATTTTCTTTCTGCAGATTTACACAAGCTTTGTCACTGTTTTTTACCCGAAGGACAACAGCGTCATCAGCAGTCTAACCCAGTCTGAAGAAAACGTAGCTATACAATGTAATGTCAAGAACATACGCTCACGTTTTCACGCCTTTGTATTGTCAATATGTTACGAAAAGCAAATGTAAAAAAAAACACGAATTTTGGTTGAAGCCACGTGGTGATATTTTCTTTGGGTTTAACCCTTAAATCTATACCTCAAGCCCCAGACCTAAACTTACCCAGTTTAGTAACTAAAGCCTAAACTTACCTGCAAAACCCAAAGAAAACGTTACCACATGACAACCAAAACTCATGGTCATTTTACGCTTTGGCTTTTCGTGCATATTGAAAGGCGTGAAAATGTGTATTTGTTGTAGCTAGTATGTTTTCGTCGGAGACTGTGTTGCAGCAGAATGACTTCTTCAGGACAGTATCCTCTGTTTGACCATACACAGTCCCTCAACTCTACTGTAGGATAGAATTATGTATATCTGTGTCTCAACTGCTTCTTTAATCCAGCTAAATGTTTGACCCAGGCAACAGGAGAGCCTTTTTTCATCCAGTAGATTGGACCATTACCTGCAGGAAAACAGTGACAAAACCTGTGTTATTACGTTTGGCCCACGGCACTCCAATACATAAGTTTTGGTCGGCAAAGGAACAAAGATTGTGCGTGCCAGAAAGTGGAATGGGATAAAATTAGACTGTCTACATCTAAAACAAAAGTATGGCTTCGATCATAAACCTGAAAGAAGAAGTGTTGGCCAGTGATTATACCAAAGGGTTTGTGAGAGCTAAAAACATGTTAGATACGGCAGACCTTATACTTCTGTGTTTTAAAAACCTGGATGCAGCTTGAAATAATACTCAGATCATTTTATTCTCTTTAAACAGCTTTTACCCTCTCTCTACCACTGGCACGTGTTCTCCAATTAAGGCCTGGTTCTGCTCTGTGCCACAGGCTGCCAGCTCTGAGCGCTCCTGTCAGAGGGTTAATCTGTGACAGAGCCTGGAATGCACCACACATTTACAGGAGCTGGGCACTGGCGCGTGGTCCAAGGACTATAAAAGGCCTGGAGCGGACCCCCTCAGTGCTCTCCTCTCTCCCTGGTGTGAGTGCGTGTGTTTGGGTAGTGTGTGCAGAGCCAGCCCTGGAGAGAGCTGTGTTCAACATACAGCAGGCCAATGTCACTCAAGTGTAGCACCGAGATGTGACTTAGATAGAATGTGATTCACTCTGCTGTGATGATACTAGCACTGATTCTATAAACAAGTGTTAGTCAGGGTCAGAAGTAGTATATCTCCATCCTGACTAAAGCCACATAGAGATTTATCACTCTTAAATACTTGTTTACATTTACATAGAAAAAAATGAACATCATGACGGACATTGCATTTGCACCTGATGAAACAGTGTCACAACAGCTAAGAAATAAAACTTATGTTGAAATGGGCTTTTTAAAAATAGCTACTCCTGCAAAAGTATGTTCAACACTGTTACTTTATTTGGGTTAATTTAGAAGAGTCACCTTGTGCTTCAAGCTAAACCAAAATGCTGTGCTGTGATTGGTCCAATCTTTAATGTGGAGAATATGTTCCATTAACAACCGTTTACAGTTAACAAATTTAAAATAAATCATTTTTAAAAGTATTTTTTTGGTTGTATTACAAAAGGGTCTAGTCCAGTGATGCCCAAGTGTGGCCCGGGGGTCAAACATGGCCCTTCAAGGGGTTTATTTTGGCCTGTGATGAGAGATGTGTTAAGAAAGTCTGATTACACTGAAAATGCTCTGTGTAGTCTTCTGTGTAGCCCTGCATTTTATTGTTTATTGCGTTCAACAACTTATGTGTTTTAATTGATTGATTGATTTGAGTTTAGTGCCAAAGAAATTTGACATTAAACTTACATATTCATTCACGAATACAGAATAGCACGACTCTTGAAAAGAAGTGTGTAGATGACTAGCTTATATTGACCCTCCCCTGTTCGTTACAATTCTAGATTATAGGGTTGTGTAGAAATTGTGTAAAATACGTTAAAAACATTGTGGAAAAAATACACCAAAACATTTTTATTCTGTTACACATATTACATGGACTATACCCATTTTTTTTTTTTACAATAACATCCCCCTAGCACAGACATCTTTAATTGCATAAATTCAGGTGAAGATTATGTCCTGACTACGTCCTGTTTGTTAACCCATCTTTGCTAAGTTTGTCTGTTTGTATTGTTAGCATTGAGGCTAACTGTTGTGAGCATACTGGCACGTCTTGCTCCTAACAGCTGTGAAAAAGCTTAAAACACATCCTGATGAACAAAATTGGGTATAGTCACTTCAATAAAACTTAGGTTAATCATTTTAAAACTTTGCAACATAAAATTAGGTTTCACCGTTGTTACGCAGCAAAATCATTCACATTGGCCCTTTGAGGAAAAACAATAATTTTGGCCCGCTGAACAAAAAAGTTTGAGCACTCTTGGTCAAGTCAATAGAAATCATCAGAATGAGAATTTGTGAAATGACTTTTTAGATATTTCATGGCAACGTGCAGAAAATCTGACTCTTGCCCACCATCTGGACTCACAACATTATCACGTTCAACGTCAACACAAGTTATATTAGATGCAACACAGATCTCACATCAGAATCAACTTGCAACAGTGCAAATCTGGGAGAGGGGAATGGAATCTCATAAGTTTGTGAAGTCGCAAATTGCAAGAATTCATCTTGTTGGAAAACTTTGTTGTACATCATTAAAACTGAACAGTAAAACACCTGTAAATGAGACAATCTAAGATGTATAGAGCATTTCAGGCAAAGCAATGAGCATATAAACTCATTATTCACAGCTAACAACTTTCATTTTCCAACTTGCACTCTACCAACACACTCGAAATATTTAAAAATGTCTTGCCCAACAGCACACAAATCCCCTCTTCAAACACACCAACACCACAGACCCAGTTGAGTGTCTGCTCCTGTTAAGTCCTGCTACACTTGTTCTTTCTCATTAGCAGCAGTTTAGCGACAACACGTGGTGACTGGACGCTAACCTCATGAGCTAATTCTGTCCACTGGAAACTCCCCCAGTTCAAAGACGGACAGCCAGACCGAGGATCTCACCGTTGGACCGGCTCTCTCTGGTGATGCTATCTCAAGTGGAGGTTTTCCGTGTCTTTGGTCATTCACACTTGGGACACGGTGCAATGAAGAAGGAGTTGGTGACAGGCTAAACTCGCCGCTGAACCAAAAAGCTGGAAAGGACCTGAGAATGAAGGAGATTTTTCCACTCGAACGCAGAGCACCTGTCAGGAGCAAACAGAGCCAGGCTGGAGAATGGATAATAAAGTGCACATGTGTGAGGGAGACATGCCGTAGTAAAGTTAGAAAAATACATTACAAGCTGGGGAAAGAAAGTGTGACTAAGTGATTAACAAGATGGTTATCTGAAATATGAATGGAACAAATACAAAAGTACAACACTGTCGCAAGAATAACATTTTCAAAGATTTTATGCTAAGGCGAAAATCACTTGCATGATCCAGAAGAAATAGCTAGTCACGTTTTATGCCATACATTGGAATATTAAAGTTGGGGTAATCAATGTTTTTAGTTGTAATTTAGCAACCTTTGTGAAAGGGTGGGTTAGCAATCACTTCATTAGGACGATCCCATCTCAAACGACCACTCCCCTCCCCGACCCCTAGCCATATCAAAACTTTTTTTTGTTTTTTTATACAAATGGTGCCAAAACATTCAAGATGGCGTACGTAGCTGATAGATCATTTTTCTTGACTCTTGCTTTGGTTTTGAACAAAGTATAAATTTCTTAAACTTGAGCAGCAAACCGCGTTGAGAGCCTTCAGACTGAAAAAAATTCTTGCGCAACATATTTATGATAACATCTGGTTCAGCGTGTTGTTGTTTTGGTGTAATTTCTGAGTTTTCTGAGATTGATTGACTCAGGGCTCGGAAAGCCCTCCCTCAAAATTGTAAAGTTGTCTGTTAAAACATGTAGGGACTAGCTGGTTAGAGATCCAGTGTGTGGAAACTCTCCTTCTGGCCCCTTTTAAGGCTGCATACACAATACAAACCGAACCAGACTCAACTCAATTGGAACCAAAGTTGCAACATTGCAACACTTCAAAAGACGAGAGAGGAGGGCAAGGCATTTCGTAAATGCTCAGAGTAAAACGTAACAACATCTATTTGAGTAAATCTGGCTCTGAAAGGTCTGTCATCGGCTCACTTGGTGTATAACTAAATATTGGATGAATATGCAGTAGGTCATTTTCTCCGCAGTAATGTGAGCTGTAGTGTTACTTTCTGTATTTGCTTCCATCTAAGATTTTGTTGTTTTTATAAATAATGTGTGATCATAATTATTACTGTAACCTGTTACATTCTTGTGTTTTTGCGTATCATTTGTCAATCTCACACAGGCTGTTTGTTGGGATTCTGAGCCTCACGTGTGTCGCAGCGTAGATCACGTCACTGTTCACTTCATGGTTTTGTTTCGCTCTCGGGGCAATTCCGTTCACAAACCTACTTACCTCTCCAACCGGACCAGATTTTAAAATGTTGGACCAGGTCAGACTGAACCGAACTATCCACGTAAACGAATCCTGATCCGAATCAAAAGTGTTTTGTGAATGTACCCTAAGACACTCAACTATTGGTAGTTGTAAGCTACTCACAGCTTTATCTGCTCAAAGGCAAACTGACGCCATTGTGCACCATCTGATTATTACCAACCTTCACGCACACCAGATCCTTACAAGCAATGTGGATGTAGTGTCTTGCCCGAGGACACACTGTGTTCCAGCGTCTCCCATCCATTTTGAATCCCTTGACACCATTTCAGATTCTTGTTGGCAATGTGATGTATGTAAAGTATATTCATGTCACAACAATCTCACATTTTTGATTTAACAATCTTAAAATAATCTTTCTTCTTTTGATTTATGCATATAGGACAGTAATTTTTAAGTCACCAAATTCAACCATTCATTCTAAACTTACCACCATACTTGAACTACTAATACAATTTTTGAGAAAGAATCCACCAGGAGATTTCTGTAAAAGTGATTTCCATAACATACCCTGATACACAAGAGCTTCTTTGTTTTGTGAGCAGCTTGTTCAGAATCCAACCCAGCGACAGACAGTGGAAAACACGCTCTGAGTCCACAGAGTGAGCTCAGGGACACATCCTCCAAACTCCATCAACAAACATTTGTGCTAATATCCACTGGCCTTTCTTCTGTTGGGGCTTAATCACGTTTAATACATGCAATCAGACAGCGGCAGTGTTTCCCATAACTTACTCTCATGGCAACATTTAGTTCAGAAAGCCAAGGTAATCATGTTCCAGTTTGAACCGTAAATGTTCTCATGCAAAGTGGCATTGTGTGAGAGATTATCCTGACTGTAAAGACTCTATTATGCTCTAGGTTTCTGTTGTTTTCAGATGGTAGGTTGAGAGCGTCCCATCAGCTTTTGTTAGTGAGAAGGATACGCATTTCAACATAAAATGTTATTCTACAAGATCTGATTCTTCACCATTCAAGACTCTGCCATGTTTTCAGGATTTCTATTTTATTAGAGAAATGCTGTGGAAAAATTAAGTGATGGCATGTTTTGACAGAGAACTAATCAGGGAGAAGCAGCACAAAGCAGATCAATCACACACAGAAAACAACACTTGAATACAGGGACATCTTCTTTTGTTATGTCATCAGCTCACAAGTACATTTCAAACAGAGCTGGCAAACTTGTAACCAAGCTGGCACCGATGAAAACTTCCTCTCAGTTTCTTTTCATTCCAGTTACTAGGTCAGGTATTGCAGGACTGCAGACGGTTCCCAACCGTCACAAGCTGTAGCAGCAACACTAACAAGTTTGTCAGCAAACTACAAGAGTTTATCAATGTGCGAAAACTAAAGTTATGCAGCTAATTCAATTTGGGAAAGATATTCGACCCCATGAACCATTCACGTTACATTCAGGTGAGTGAGAAAACAGCGAGAAAAACACTGTCTCAAGCTTCAGGAGACAGACGTCTGTCAGATTGGTTCATACTTCATCAAGACAGCTAGCTCTCATCCCGTTTTATTGTTTCAATTTAAATCTGTTTCCCCAGACAAAATATGCATTCACTACGCAGAAAGAAACACTGTCCATCTAGTTTGCTAGGTCAAAACAACAAAACAGGACAAGAGCTAGCTGTTTTGGACCAGGCATGAACCAGTCTAACAAACGCCTGTCTCTAGACTACTTTTTTTCATCTGAATGTAACTTTTAAGGGTTGTGGGATCGATTTTTATTCACAAATGTTGAATTAGCAGCATAACTATTTTTTTTCACTCTCTTGTAGTTAGCTTGTAGTTTTGTGTCTCTCGGGTTAATAATAATAATATTACATAATCCCTCTATATGTTCTCTTTTTTGACCTAGTTTCAAATATTAAGTTATGAGATTTTTTTTAGTTCGTATGTTTACCTCATAGAAATGACCATCACACACATTTATGTTTGAATTCCTAGACCACAACATTTAAAAGCTGTCCTTGGTTAAGGCAAAAACGTCCCCGTTTCCTGTTGAGCAAACAAACCCCAATGATATGATGTCAGACGGTTTCCACCAGACGAAATGAAACCGGCTAATAAATCAAGCTAGAAAACTTGTGCAGTGCTAAAAATAAAAAATCTGATTAATGTGCTGTGACATAGTGTAGTCACAGTCAGTTTTTGACTACTTTGGCCTGAAAGCTGCAAATTTGCCAATATTTGCACTTAAAAAGACATAGTGGACAACACTTAAAAAACAACATACACATGGAAAGCATAAACTAGGATTATCACAGATAGATTAACGTGTCTTTTACTCTTGTTTTTTGCTTTTATCTGTGTTTTTTAACAAAGTAACATAAAAAAAGCTTCTGCATTAGACATCATTTAAAATAGTAATCAAACCCCTACAGTCCATTGCTGCTCACCTGGCCCGGCTTTCGCTGCTGCTCAAATCAGTCCATCCAAAAGCTCACATTTCACTTTTCGTTCTCTATCGCGAGCCAAGAATGTTAATTTACCAAACAAGCGCTGCTCCAAATGGTGTTGTGGAGAGATGGGGGCATTAGCTGCAGCGTGGTTTCAGTGCAGAGACCGAAAACAAATAAATAAACTCCACCAAGCCGCAGAGAAAATGAATTTGAGAGGCCAATTAGAAAAGCGCGCTGTGGAGACGCAGGACTCTGGGAACATTTTACAGTATAAATAATTACTAAAGCTTCTATGTGATTTAAACAGAATAAGAAATGAAAACCTAAGATGTCAGAGAAGTTAGTAAATGCAGAGATTTGTGACTGGATTTTGCAATGGAAGAAGAGGAGAGGAGTGTCTTGTCTGAAGACTTTGTCCCAGAGGGTTAAGCCTGGGGCAGTGCTAAAGGGAGAGAACATAGGACACATGGTTTGGTTTTCTGGACAGGACATCAGTTCAGTAAATAGATAGAAATTCATTTCAGAACAATTTTTGTGGAGTTGTCTTGTCTTGACTTCCATTTTACAACATTTTTACTTGATTTATTGAAGAAGCAAACAGAATTGTAAAAATACTACTTTTTCTCCTGTGTATCGTTAATGCCACTCCCAAATATTTTGATTTAAGTGTCACATTTGTATGACTTAAGACTTTATAAAATGGATTAAGACATGAGATTTGACTTGGACTTGGAGGCTTGAGACTTGAGGTGACTTAATACTTTTCCTTAGAAAGTGTAACTTTCTGGAGGTGAAAAGTCAAGTTAAGTACACATTTCAGCAAAATGTTTTGGGACATTCTATGAACAGATGTTTTATGTCAGTTATTTCCATAGAAACATACAAAAAGAAGGTCTCCTCTAGGTCAATCGAAAGTCTGTTTTGTGGTCCTGCAAGCCTTCACTAAATAAACAGATTTTTATGTTTTATGTTTTTAGAGCAACAAAGAAAACTAAACAATAGAGACATGCTTTTATTCAAGTCTATTTTTGGTCAAAAGTTACACAGGGCATCTTTAAAGGTGCACCATGTATCTTCCTGGAGGTGAAAATTCAACTTCTACACAAATATGAAGATAAAGTCATTCTTTACAACATTCTTATTGGGGATAGGTTTTATGCCACAATGCAAGAAACTATACCTAAAGGAACTGCTTTTCCATAGAAACAAACAGAAGGAGGCCATCTTCTTGGTAAAATTGCATGTTATTATAATTTATTTGGTGTCACAAGGCATCTAAACCAAACATGTTTTTTTTATCAAGTTTATTTTTTGGCCAAAAAGTTACACGGTATACCTTTAACAAACTGTTCCTTTGCATTCCTTTTTTTTTGTGACCAGAATTAAATTTCCGGTGGATAATTACTACAATTCGATGTAATTGTCCCAGATTTATATGTATTTTACGATAAAACTTGAAAGTAAACTCAGTGAACTCGCACTTGAGTTGGACTTCTGAGAAACTGACTTGGGACTTGACTTGAACTTACCTTTCTTGACTTGAGACTGGACTTGAACTTGTCTCTATTTGATTTAGACTCAACTCTGACTTGAGGCTAAAGATCTGACATCTCTGGTACTTAGCTTGATTGTGTGTTGCCAAGATGGTCACATCTTCTCTTCAATGAACCTAAATTCTAAAAATCCTATTGAAATATCCCAAATTGAAATGGGTTTGTCTACTAAAGCAGATAGACAGATAAGTATGCGTACAATCAGACATGTCATCAAATATCATTTAAGTAAAGCTGTTGACTTTTTTGTGCTATTTCGTAACCAAAAAATATTGCTCAGTGTTTACTTTTTCCAACCAAAAGTAAATTCCCCCATTTCTGACCAAATCTAATTGCTGTGTCTGAAAAGAACACGAAAGCTGTTCTTAAGCCGTACATACAGCCAAAGATGAGAACTTGACTTTGAATTGTGAAAATCAGCTTTAATCTTCAGTCATTTTAACAAATTGTAATCACAAGATCAATTTTGGACTCAAGTGAAAGCATAAGAAAGCTGCATTACCTGCTGTGGTCAAATGGGGGCAGCATCAGTATCAGGAGCAAACAGAGGATTAGTCTCAGCTCAGTGCTCCAGGCTCACAGCGGAATGACTTCTATTATTAATATTAATGTTTTCAAATGGCCCATTCTCCCAAACACAAAGAGATTAAATGTGTGGGAGTGTTCCACATTAGAGGCCAATGTTTTAGTCCAGTGCTTCACATTTATGTCAAGTTTCAGTCCCATTTTCAGTCTAATTTGGTACGTATGCAGATTCACTTAGATGCTCTGGCCTATTTTTGTCTTCATTTACATTTCATATCAACACAACTCGTTTTCTGGACTCACTTCATTTAGAGGAAAGAGGGAAGCTTTCTTCTCGATGTTAATGTTGGAGTACACTCATCATGCTTTTTATTTACAGAAGCAGCAAGATAATAAGCCACCACAGCCTCTCCAACTGAGCAAATGGCTTTATGTTATTCCTTTGATAAAGTTATGGATTAAGAGAAGATTCACAATTAAAAAGTAATTCTAGTTTAAAGGGTTTTGGTGTAAGGCTTCACATTCTGAAAAGAAGCAATTTTTTTATTCTGATGCTTTTCTGTGAACTTTAAAATAAATGTACTTGTTTCTACCAGTGACTTTTAACTTTTTTACAACTAAAACTTGCATTTCAGCAACAATAATTTTAGCTGATAAACATCTGCATAAACCTTTTTAGGTGCTGGTTGTTCACTTGAAATAAAACCCAATAAATGTAGATTTAAAACTTTATCCAACCTGGCAGTCAGGAGAGGGAGAGCTTCACTGACTAAGTCTAGAATGGACACAGTGCAGAGAGAATAGCTATTCTACATGGGTTTCCTCTGGGCACTCTGGTTTGTCCACCAACCAAAACATGCACGTTGGAGTTAAGGTAATATACTTCATCTATGTTAGTCCTGACCAAGCCCAGCAACAAGATCTGGAAATGGGTCTTCGCTCACTTAGGGCTGTGCAACTTATCGAATTTCAATTGCTGTATCATTTACAAAAATGGTGTTATTGAGTAATCGTGATTTTTAACCATAACTCACTCATAAGTGAGTTTGTAAGCGCTCAGTTCTTTCGTTGAGTTGTAAAACTCAAGAAATAACTGAGTTCCATAACTCAGTAGAATACATTTGTTCTACAAACTGTGTGTATTCTACAATTGTTTTTTTTTTTTTTAATATTATACATATACATTGCTTCATTGCTGCATTTTTATGAGATACTGTATCTTGCTCATTTCATTTCTTCAGTAAGGAGTATTAATGCTCTGCACTCTTTCTAAGCAAATAATCCTTTGAATAATCATGATTTAATTTTATTTTGTTAAATCGTGATTATTATCTTCATCATAATCGAGCATGTCTTTGAGACATCTCCTGAGGAGATGTCTCAAAGACAACAAAGGATGGTCAAATGAAGAGGACACATACTGAGACAATAGCGTACTTTGACCTTAACCTTAAAAAGGTAAAATATTTTTGGTCTAGATTAAGATTGTGAGGTCTTAATATTTGTTTATTTTTTCTTATATACCGAGGCTGTGTCCCACCAAGGTGGGGTAGCCTGGACGAGGCTTAGTCAGGGCACACCAGGTTCATACCAAGTGTCTTGCCTAATGACACAACGACGAGTTTCTCCTCTGTTGCCCCAATCTGGCACCTTAAGTTCCTCCGTGGTCTCCCATCTGAGTACTGCCCCAGCTCAACCCTGCTTAGCTTCTGAGATCTGACGATATAAGGCTTTGGCAAGCTGGTATGGTCTTAGGTTGTTTATTCAAAGCTCTAACTTGTTTCATATTCCCATTCCCATATCATCTGCCGAATCAGGCTTAAAAGACAACAGAGGGTTAACTAATAATGACTAATACATCTGCCAAAGTTGATCCTTTAGATAAAACAGCCATCACACCTCTCTTTGTTTTCTGTGTCGGATTAAAACGTCACATATTGGTTTATTTAGAGTATCCAAATTTCCTCCCATGCTCTTTTACTTCGCTCAACTCTGCGGACTTTCCACAGCCACATCAATGCAGCATTCAGCCCGACTGAAGTAGCTGTCAGGAAAACTTTATTGTTTCCCATTGGCTTTGAATCAGACCCAACCAAAGGAGAAAGTCTGTGTCTTCACTTTACCGACCACAACACTGCCATTTCAAAGCTCCAAACCAGAGTCACATTTGTAATTACAACATATTAGTTTGATCCTGGCTGCAGACCGCTCCCTGGCCTTAACGTGCACATTTTGAGGTCACGCCGTTCAGTTTTGACATGGATAAAACGCATGGAGCTCGTAAATCTACAGCAGCCACATCTGTCCACATCTGCCCCAGGGCGGGTGGTGCGGTCGCGGGGCTCTAACTGATTTTTCTGCCTGGGTGCTCCGGGCTGAGTGCCTTGTAATGACGGGTTGGCAGACTTGTATATGATTGTGAAAATGGAGAACGGCGGGTTTTTTGCGGAGGAAGCAGACCGTGTAATGTCCAGTTTGGTTGGATAGCTCCGAGAAGAGAGGCAGAGGCTGAGGTCAGGGGATCGTGTGACTCCTGAGGCCTTCAAATACAGTTACACTTGTGCATTGGTTGAATGGACCTTCTTCAATAAAGCCCCTAATAAAAGTAATTGTCGAAAGAAATCTAATCATCTATCTATTGCCCTTCATAGTCTAAAGGACACATATGCAAACTTGACCTTTTTAAGCTTTAGCCATGTAGGCATTGCTCTCTCATCAAAGCATACTGTACCTAAAGTTACATGGCTTTGTTCACACATTAATCACAACAATCCTGTTTTTAAAGTTCTTTATTTGGAGTTTCAGAAGTACCATACTTGTTTGCTAAGTCATTACAGTTACAGGTGTTCTGGATAAGATAGCTTTTATTGATTTTCCCTTGGTAATTTGTAATATAGGCTCATATTCTTAAATGCCTCTAGACTGTCAGGAGCACTGAGTGCCACAGCCTAGCACCAGAGCCCTGTCCTAGAAACGTAGTTGAACTTATCCTGGATAAGTTTCTCCAATCCCAGTAGACTAACCCAAACATTAGCTTCTCTGGAAATGTTCTGTTAACCCTGGATTTTCTCAATAAAGTCATGCGCGATCAGAGAAACTGACCAATCAGAACAACCCAGCCATGTTTGCGGATTTCAAACGTGCAGAAATCCATGAAGCACAATATACATACGAGACTTATTATGCCAAATCTACGCCAAAGGAAGTTCGACTGGTCTTCTTAACTTATTCAGGAACTTATCCTGGTCCGGAGCAGGTTATGAGTTTGCCACATGTTGCCATAGAGACCCATCTCGATAGGAACTCACTATATAGCTTTGTGGTAGCCAATTGACCTTTCGCCGAGCCCGCCCCCCTTAGTTACTGTTGCTACGTCCGTCAAATGTGGAAGCGTGCCATAGACTTCAATGACAGAAAGAAGTACACCTCTTCGTGTTAGTGACTTTTTAAAAGCTATTTTTCCACGATATCCTCTAGATGGAGGCAAAAGGGGTTCACTCTGCAGCGGAGGATTTATTCAAAACATTAAAATACGCCACAGAGGGGACATAACTCCTATGGAGGCTAATGCTACTGGTCTCAAGCTAAATCAGAGAAACCCATGATCTTTAACGTTACCTCAAATGCAACAAGCACTGCCTTGTCCTGCTCTTGCACTGTCGGGTAAGTTCACTTTCATATGTTAAGGTCTATTTTTCTTTATTGCAAGAATATTGTTCATTTACGAGGCTATGTTAGCGAGCTAAACCTACCAGTGTGGCTAAAGCTAAAGGGCTCACTAAACTTAGCAGCTTAGAGCATAACTTCTGCAGTTATATCCTCGTCGTGGTATAACTTGGGTCTTGTTTGTGTTTTTGCCTCTAGATCTAACAACACAGTAAGTCCATAGCTATAGTTAAACATTAGTTTTACCTTTGAGCAGACATTTGTTCGATATATTTAGCTGGTAGAGGAGCTGCCCGAGCCGCCAGCACTGTTTAATCCATTGTAGGCACTGCTCCAGTTGTTTTTGGTTTTGGAAATAGAAAGAACACAACTCCTCCGGTCAATATTTCGTGGTATCTGCGGTCCGATTTACATAAACCATAGGCGCATCGCTTCACCATCCTGCTTGGAGCTCAAGATTTGACGGGCACTATTTACATAGCAACGGTTGCTACGATGTTTGATTGGACAATAGCCGTTTGGGGCGGGGCTCGGCGAAAGGTCAATTGTTCAGGACCATAGTCAAAGGATTTCATTTGACCAATGGTATAGTTTGTGTTGATGGGTCGAACTAGAGCACCCACAGAAAACACATAGACACATGCAAACATCACACAGATGTAGTTGAAACTAAAAAAGCTTTTTGAGCTTTGTAAATGTGGACATAATAATAAAGGCATTTTAATGTAACATTCACATTGCACGGTGGGATGTGTGTCATATTTGGGGGTGTGGCATGTGGGGGAAAGTCGTTAAGGCATGGGAAGCTCAGCTGATGTAGTTGTTGAGCAGTGAGTGGTAAAGCGGTCGTTCTGATTCATTCTAGTTTCCCCCACAAAGGTCCGTTGAAATTCATAAACAGTGAAAAGCTACTTGACTTGCACAAGACACTAATCCACCTGCTATTGTCACAGAGAGAAGCAGGTGCACTGTCCACTAACCCTCATCAGTGTGAGTGAGTCAGAGCCGTCTCACAGCTGTACAGCAGCAGGTGTGAGTTTACAGAGGCTGCAAGTCCACAGGATTTACTGTGATAAATCTCTCCCTTCCTCTCGCTCTCCCTCATAGCTGTAGAGTCTTCTTATCACCACACACACGATACACTTCAGACCATCCAAACCAAGGTCAACTCTCACACCAGCAAATACTAATGAAACTTCATACAATGCCCTATTCATTTTACCACTGAAAAGGTTTGAACTACATGACCTTAAAAGCAATTTTGATTTAAGCATCCAGTAGATAAAATAAACTTTATTTGTATCACTTGGGAGAAATTCCAGTAATAATGCACAGTTCAAGAACGGAAGGAGAACAGAAACAAGCAATAGAACAAGGTAAATAAATAAAAGAAAAAATGGGAAGTTGCTTTTATAGAACACTGTAGCATATGAACATAAAAACAGTTCTCCAGTATATTTACAACAATATGACTAACTAAAACGTTTCTTTGTATTTTTTGTTAGGACCAAGCCATTTGCCGCCCACAGCTCTGTAGTTTACTCCTCTCTTTCTCTCTCCCTCTCGTCCCGACTCCCTCAGTGAGGAAGTAATCAGTCCACACAGACCGCAGGCTGAACAGTTTCACTGCAGAGAAATACCAAAGCCACAAACTAATGAACACAAAACAGCATCAGGCTTCAGCTGCTCGTCTGTGCGGCGCAGCAGAAAGAACTACCAATGGCTCTCAAACGTCCCATGAAAAGATGCATGTCCTCTGTGTTACTTTATGCTGCAGTTTTAATTAAGACTCGCACATTTTACAGTTTTTATATGGTTACTTTCCTATAAATGTTTAATTTGGAATCTCGTAATTTTTTACTTTAAACAACTGACAACAAAAACAGACAGAACTTACTATAAATCAGGTGTTTCTTATGTGATTATTTATTCGGAATAAAGTAAAATGGAAAGAACTGTATCAAATTCATGCCACAAATGACTTTTAAAAACTAATAATAATGAGAAAGGTGTGAATTCTGAGAAAAGACTAATGTTATAGCACCATTTGCTGACAGAGTGAGGCGACCATTCTCATGCAGAGGTCAGATTGTCAAGATTAACCCCCACACAAACATGGCTGACCTCGACCACTGCTCACTTCCTTCATCGTGCCACATTCAGATTCACACAACCCTTACACATCATAATGTTTTGCTTACGTCTGAAGCAAAAGACAAAGCGATTGAGCAAATACTTTCACAGTGCAAAGTCGATCTGAAAGAGAGTTGAGGGAAAGGAAAACAATGAGCCTACACAAGTATACAGACAGCAAAATACAAGCAATAACATGCACTTGTTGAAGTTTTTATAAAATCTAGACATAATCACAGCAGGGTTTTTAGCTGTAAACACTTGCATAAATTAAGTTTAGATTTCTTTTGTCCTCCCATTTAATTTAAGCTCTGCAGACTTTCTAACTGACTATATACTGTTAATTAGTCCAGAGATGAGCGTGTACAATGTGGTTTAAACAAAGTCAACATGTAACAAACAACAACAACTCTAAAATCTCCATATAATCAGGCTGTTAGGATAAAAAGCCATTATTACCATTACCCAATAAATGACTAAACTTTGACAATTTAATTATCTATTCAAAAGTGCAAATAATCTTTAACGTTTTAGATAACAGTGCTTCCTCCACTAAAAAAAGTATCCTGCAGGTTCACAAGTCACAATGACTGCAGATTACTTAAATGTAGCTCTGCCTTTACACAAACAGCATTTTCTTTCAAAACTGTCAAAGATGGAACAAACTCATGTAGAGAGTTTTTCATGCAAATTTAAAATGACTACTGGAAAACCAGCAGTGTCAGCATCGATAATTGTGTCTAGTATGATATTGGTCTTAGTGAAATTGTATTGGATATTTTAATGTGTATTGTGTGTAGAGTGTATTTGTAACATTGCTTGCTTACATTTTTTATTGTAGCTCTCACCTGCTCAGGGATGAGATGGAAACTAGCTACGGCTATAATCTGGTGCATTTTAATGTTTTTGCACAAATAAACTAAAGAACTAAAATATAAACTAAAGCTAACTTCATATCAGTACCACATGAACCAAGCTTTGCTTACAAGTGTTGCCTGAGCACACAACGTTCTCAATAGATATCATCCTCTGCCATAATCTAGAAGTTTAGTTAGCTTGTTTTCTGCATGCAAAAGTAATAAAATATATAAATAAATAAAAAATAAAATTAATTGAACTTAATTAAGTATGAAAAAAGATAAACAAATGATTAAATATTAGTTTAAAGTTTATGAAGTTACATTATTAAAATCCCTAATCCTATCTATGAATCCCATATCCAGGTGATTAATTCATAATTCTTTATTTGTTCATCATTTATTCATGCTGTATAAGTCTTATGAATGCATAATTATTCTAAAGTAATACAAACAAAGCAAAACAAAACAACAAAACAAACTTGGAATACTGGTCAATGGTGGTGATTGAAAGTGTACGAAACACTTGCAACAAGCCTCCTCAACACAAATGTCAATTTTTTCAAAATGTTGCTTCATTCTCACTAGACCTGACTTCTTCCAAACCCCAAAGCAATACAACAATGCAAACATTCAAACTTATATTTCTACATTTCTTCTCTTCAAAAGTCCAGAAGTGGTCCTACCTTCTTGTCCTTGAGCTCAGCCTTAGAGGGAGTGCGTGGGCTGGACACTGGGCTCACCGGGGCACTCCGGCTACCCCCAAAAGCCTCCAGCGAAACGACGACAACCACTTCATCTCCACACGAGCAAAAAGTCCAAAAAATACGTCCAACACAAGTCAAGAAGGCTGCACGGATGAATGAACGAGCGCTAGCTTAACCCGCCACACCACTGACACAAATACGGTCGCAAAAAATAAATAAATAGAGTTAGCGTAGCATCAGAGGCTACGCTAATCCTCCACATCTACAGATAGCCCACTGACACACTGTCCTCCCCCCATCACTGCCATCTGCCACTCACTGTCGTCACTCTCACTAGTTTAGCATGGTTAGCCCGTGTTAGCTAACCTCCTGCTGTGGCACATGTAGATACACAGGGAATTAATCCACTAATAGTCTGCTGGATTTGGTCTTTAGCGTACGGCGAGTGCAGAATGAGCAGCCAAGGTTAAGAAGAGGGTTGTGATTTATGTAATTGTTTTTGTACTTTAAAATAGCAAAACTTTGTAAAACATTATACTTTGAATTTTCTTTGGTGGAGGGTTGGTTATAATTATATAATTAGACTAAATGCGCATTATGTAACCTTTCAGTGGAAAGATTGCCACCTGCTTGTTTTCATAGAGATGTAGTATTGCTAGAATGCTGTTACAGACTAATTCAACATTTTTTTTTAATCAGACAAATCAAAACGATGCAATAAACAACCAGAATTCTCTAAAATTAGTGACCAGATTTTTAAAATTAAAAACTGCGACACACGAGTTTTTTTTGTGAAAATAACACATAAATAAGTATATTCCTGTGCATTTAGGCAATTTGAGGCTCCTCCACACTCATGTATATTCTCTCACACTTGCAAAATTATGCCTACAGCGGCATGAAAAAGTATGTGAACCTTTTGAAATTTCTTACATTTCTGCTTAAAATCACCATCAAATGTTATCTGATCTTTGTCAAAATCAAACAGATTAAAAAACTGTGTCTGCTTTAACTAAAACCACCCAAACATATAGGTTTTCATATTTTAATGAGGATAACAGGCAAACATTGACAGAAGGAGAAAAAAAAAGTAAGTGAACCCTTACATTCAATATCTGTTTACACCTCCTTTGGCAGCAATAACTTCTACCAGACACTTCCTGTAGTTGCAGATAAGTGTCTGGCACATCGATCTGATCAATTTTGGACCATACTTCTTAAAAAAATTGCTGCAGTTCAGTCAGATTCTGGGATGTTGTGCATGAATTGCTGTTTTGAGGTCATGCCACAGCATCTCAAGTCAGGACTTTGACTTGGCCACTCCAGAATGTGTATTTGGTTATTCTGAAACCATTCTCAAGTTGATTTACTATTGTGTTTTGGATCATTGTCTTGTTGCAGCTTCCATTCTATTTTAAGCTTCGACTGTCTGACAGACAGCCTCAACTTTTCTTGTAAAACATCTGATAAACTTTTGAATTCATTTTTCCACTAATGATTACAAGTTGTCCAGGCCCTGAGGAAGCAAAACAGGCCTAAACTATAATTTTCCCTCCACCAGGCTTCACGGTGGGGATGGGGCGTTGATGTTGGTGAGCTGTTTAATTTTTCCTCTAAACATGACATTGTGTGTTTCTCCCAAATAATTCAATTTTAGTTTCATCAGTCCACAAAATATTTTGCCAGAAGTTCTGTGGAGTCTCTAGGTGACTTTTTGCGAACTTTAATTGTGCAGCAATGTTTTTTTTAGACAGTAGTGGCTTCCTCTGTGGAGTCCTCTGATGAGCACAATTCTAGACTGTTGTTTTACATGTAGTCAGTGTAAGCACAGAGATACTGGACTGTGCCAGTACGTTCTGTAAGTCTTTAGCAGACACTCTAGGGTTCTTTTTTACCTCTCTGAGTATTTTGCGCTGAACTTTGGGCGTTATTTTTGTTGAAAGGCCACTCCTCAGGAAAGAAGAAACAGTGCCAAGCTCTCTCCATTTGTACATAATTTCTCTAACTGTAGACTGATGAACATCCAGACTTTTAGAGATGGTTTTGTAACCTTTTCCAGCTTTATACAAATCTACAATTCTAGATTGCAGGTCTTCAGACAGCTGCTTTGAACGAGCCATGATGAACAACAGACATTGCTTCACATCAAGACACAGTGCTTACCAGGAGTGTCTTTTATAGTGCACAGGGCAGCTTTAAGCCATTCCTCAGTGATTGGACACACTCGGACTTAAATTGTTTGGTAAAATTTGGAAATATTTGCTCTTAAAGTCTCCTTAGGCAGAAGGTTCACTTACTTTTTCTTTCCCCCTTTGTCAATGTTTGCATGTTATCCTCATTAAAAAATGAAAACCTATAAATGTTTGGGTGGTTTTAGTTAAAGCAGACACTGTTTTTTCATTGGTGTGATTTTGACAAAGATCAGATCACATTTGGTGGTGATTTTAAGCAGAAATGTGAGAAATTTCAAAAGGTTCACATACTTTTCATGCCGCTGTATTTGTTGTGTTTTAGTTATTTTCAAGCACGAATTTTGTCTAGTTTAAGTAAAGAAAGCAATATATTCCTCTTTTCACTGTTGGGAAGTGTCAAAAATGGCCAAAAATCAGGACAACTGGGACATGTCAATGGTTTTGGATACACCTGCTGGGACATGGGACACAGT
The DNA here is from genome assembly GCA_038363315.1 of Mugilogobius chulae. NCBI lineage: Eukaryota > Metazoa > Chordata > Actinopteri > Gobiiformes > Gobiidae > Mugilogobius > Mugilogobius chulae. The sequence goes on from CM076413.1 coordinate 22,211,290, forward strand.
CTGGTCACGCTATCTAAAATGCCTACATAAACTACACAAATTTAAATGTGTATGTACCACACACATTTTGAAGTGTTGGCCTATGCATACCCCACAATTTTAAATGTACAGTATATACAAATATTTTCTCCTTTTTATGCAAAACAATGAAACCCCAGTTCATTTCTATGGTGAATGTAAAAATGTTATATTATTTTTATAAATATCAACAAAATCCTATCTCAACCAACTCTTAGTCCCAAACTTAACTATTTTTGTAACTTCAGACATAAACTTAGACGTCACTAAAGTTGGGTTTAGAAGCATAACTCTTTTTCCACACAATAATAAACTTTTGTAGTTCGCTGACAACAGCGCTGACAAGTATTGCTGCAACAGCTTAGGATGCGGCTCTTTCTACTCGCACATAATTCTTCTTTTGGTGAGCAAATTGCACACAGAACATATTACACAAACTTGATATGCATCATCTCAAATTTATCATTTTTAGTGTCTGTGTCCAATTTTTGCTCCCCATAACCTATTTTGCACTTGAGCTAATGCTAAATGAGGCCCTAGAATTATGAACCTGAGAAGTTGAAGAGGCACCATCAGAAACAGAGCCGCCCACCCATAGGAGAGATCATACCGCAAACCCTGTATACATTCAATGCCAAGTTCAGTTATTTTGCTAATGCGTTCTCAAGCTGTAACTATTTTACCTTATCATGCAAAAATACAACATGCTGCCAATTTTGTGAAAAACTTTTAACGAAGACCATACAAAGTTTGCGATCCTCATCCATACACATTTGGCATGGACATTTAATCAATAAGAAACTGCAGAGTTGACAGAATGCCTGCATGTCAAGTTAACTGCCTTTGATGTGAGTCCGTGTTCAAGTAACTGAAAGCAGAGAAACATGCACACAAATGTCAGAGAGTAGAGGAGTGGATTTGAGCAAAGTATTGGATCTGCTCCACGTTCCCTCGCCCTCCCACGACTTTAACTGCAGCTCTGATTCAAAAGGCTTTTATCGAGATCCAACGCCGGCTCGAGAGAGAAACTACTACTCGGTAAAAAGTAAAGAGAGTTAAAGGGGGAGACAAAAAAGGAAGACAAGAGTAGATGTACTGTCTGTTTTATGGGGATAGTTGCATTTAAATCAGCCTTCCGTTTTACAGATAATGAAGTTTTATCTTACCTTTTGTCTATTACTCATTTGAAGTGGCCCTACAAAGCTATGGCTCAAGAAACTACTTAGGCAAGAGAACAAATCAATCCTTGTTTAGTCCTAACTCTGGCACCAGCAGGAGGCCAGTCCATGTTTAGTCGTGCCTCAAGTACCAACAAAAAGCGTGAACATTTTTAGTCAGGACTCTGGCAGCAACAAGAGGCTGGTCCATGTTAATTTAGTCCTGACACTGAAACCAGCAGGAGCCTGTTCCATGTTTAGTCCTGATTTGACACCAGCAGTTGGCTGGTCCATGCATAGTCCTGACTTTAGCACCAACAGGAGGCCGGTCCATGTTTAGTCCTGACTCTGGCACCAGCAACAGGCCGGTCCATGCTTAGTCCCAATTCTGGCACCAGCAGGAGGTTGGTCCATGTTTAGTCTTGACTCTGGCACCAGCAAGATTCGGGTTCATGTTTAGTCCTGACTCTGGCACCAGCAGGAGGCCGGTCCATGTTTAGTCCTGATTCTGGCACCAGCAGGAGGCCGGTCCATGTTTAGTCTTGACTCTGACACCAACAATAGGCTGTTCCATGTTTAGTCCTGACTCTGGCACCAACAAGAGGCCAGTCCATATTTAGTCCTGACTCTGGCACCAGCAGGAGGCCGGTCCATGTTTAGTCTTCATTTTGGCACCAACAAGAGACAAATCTATGCTTGGTCCTGATTCTTTCACCAACAAGAGGCTGCTCCATGTTTATTCCTGACTCTGGCATCAGCAGGAGGATAATCATTTATTTTGTGACAGTATGAGACGTTGATGAACTAAGAGTTTGTCACTCTTAAGTTTTGCTTGTTGGCTTGACAAGATAAAATGCTTCAAACTTTACCATCTTGTTAATAACTCCAGCATAATAAAGGACAATATTTTACTTTATTAAGCCCGACAGCACAAAACTATTGACTTTTGCTTTACAACTTCCTCAAAGCTAGTGACATTTCTCATTTTCTCTCCTGTGTTTACAGCTCATGGACGCATCCATCACGGTTCTACACGGATCGACAACAAAAACTAATTTCTCACCGGCTTTAAAGACTCCATTCATCAAGTCTGTCAGAGAAGTGCAGTGTCTTCAGCTGCGGCCACAGAATCGCCTGAATATTTATGACTGAACCACACTTATGAACAGTCTGACTGATAATGCACTCTATAGTGGTTTAGTCCAGAGGAAATCTGACAGAACTTTATCTGGGCTAGAGAAAGTGTGTGGGGAGAGGCAAGTCTGCACATAGAATATGGATGAATGAAAATATTTATGAGCTTATAATGTTCATTTATATGCACTTTCTATTTAAGCGTAGATAAAATGAATCAAAGATTATTTAAATGTTTAAAGGCCACACAGCAGTCTCAGTCTCTAAGCAATATTCCACAATATGGCATTAAATATATTGTTCTTGCAATTATTTATATAACCTACAACATATCAACACCGTGGACAAAATACACTTTCACAAGGCGCCAGTTGGAACTATTTGAAAAAAAATTAACACCATAACACAAAGTTGCCTGTTTAACATCCTAACCTTATTCTGGAAGTTCCGTGGATGCAGCCATCAGACGTAATCTTACTTCCGGTTGTTTTATCTTACAGAGCTGTAAAGAACATATACTGTATACTCTCTTCAAATCCATTTTCAGGCTTTGTAGAAAGCCTGAAATGCACTCTCTTTTGCTGATGCACACAAAGAGTGAACATTTTACACATATAACAAGTACTGTGCAATATTTTATCAGTGAGACTTTGCTCCAATATTTGCTCCCTCCCTTAAACGTGCTATACCTGATTTTACTTTCTCAAAAGGGAACTGTTATGGAAATTCACTTTTCTGAGTTTTTAGCCATGCTATAGCCATGTTCTCTCATCATTAATTTATCCAAAGTTGTATTTGGATTGATTCATGCATGTTTGAGCAACCTTGTTTTGTTCTGCAGGTGATGATCGAGTGCCGTCTTCACCTACCACCTATTCCCGCCCACCCAATTGTCATGTAGCTACATTCCAACAAAAAAAATAAATAATTTAAAAAGTGTGACCTATTAAAGCTATGTTTTATAATTTGGAGGCGAGACTCAATTCTGCAGTTTTTAACAGGAAGTCAATGGACATTTTTTCTATTTCTAAGCTGTCAGAATTTCTTCCATCCATCCATTTTCTTACGCTTTATCCGGAGTCGGGTCGCGGGGCCAGCAGTCTGAGCAAGGACATTTCTTCCAAAATATACACAAAGTCTCCTTGAAAAAGTAAGCACACACAAATAATTAATTTTAAACTTCAACATGAGCCCACATGTATTACACTAATGCGTTCTGAGCCTAAGAAAAGTTTATATATACGATGTGTCTTATGCTGTGAAGGACAATTGATTGGGGGGCCCTACAGGTTTAGGCCACCAAGTCACTGCCTACCCTTGCCTAATCCTAGCACCGCCTCTGCACTTACACAAACTGAATTCTAACCCAATAAGCAAAATCTGTAGCTGAAAGAAGTAAAAGTGAGTAGGGCAAAAAAAAGTTAGAATTCAAAAGTGACTGTGATCATATCATTTGGCAGCTTTTTAATAGATCCGATGGATGTGCAGACCTCTGAACATGGGCTCTTATCACAAATCAAAAACTAAGTATATGGCTACAGACCAAAATCAGGTCATGACAAAGATCCTACAACCATTCCTGCTTCAAACAATGCTACTGGCAATCTATTTAACAGGGGATTGAAAGAACACAGGTGCTGCTAACAAAAACTGTGCACAAATTAGTACATTTAGAAATTACAAATCGCTAATTCCTTTGCCTGTGCAGCTTCCTTCAGCATAGCCTCAGTATTTAGCAGAGCTTGGCTGGAGTTCCTCTCTTATCGCCTGCCAAAAGATCCAGAGGCCGGCCGAGACTTGTGACTTTTTTTGGACCGATATTTTCCAGGTTTTTGCAAATATAACAGATGTAAACAATTACGGAGCAAAATGTTCAGCATGGAGAGGAATCAGAGGGGGAATTAGCCTGTTTTCATCTGCAAAGTTCAGCCGGGAGACTCGCATGTGAAGTGGTGAGAGAAAAGGACTGACTCGGCAGACCTCACAAAAAGAAAATAGTCAGAGTGGTTTGGGCTCATGAGGGGAGAGCTGTCAATCAGACGCAGCAGAAAGAGGAGATCGGCTGGTTAAAAGGGAAGCAGAAGTGGTAAAAATGGAAAAAGGTGGGTCAGTAATGTTAATAAATACACTTAGCAACTGGAAAGAATGATTGGACACTATGGCCGTCATTCATGAACCTTTTCAGCAGCGCAGTTCATCTTTTCTCTGCCAAATTAACCAACTATGAACAGCACGTTACTCATTTGCATTTGTATTTGTCTAAAAGGAATAAAGATATAGTACTTATTTTTCTCACCCACTTTAACTTAGATACATGTGGCAATAATACATCTTTAAAAATATTATTTTATAATTCCAAAAACCAAGTCATAGATACAATTCGAATATTACTGTTGAAATCGACAGGCGAATATATTTTACGATTACTTGGTAAAAAAACAAAACAAGAGAAAAGAAGAGAGACAATCATGATGACATAAAAGACAACAAAATGAATCAAAGTTCAGTTGTTGGTTGAGAATTAGCCGTTTCCCACACAGAAACTTCCTTATTCTGCCCCTCCCACTTTTCGTGGCAACGCACTTCCTGTTTAGATTGTCAGTTTTGTAGAGTGATCTCAAATCGATATCATGGCAGCTAAAATAAACAGATTGAATTCTACAGGCTAATAGCAGCTAAACCAAAAGCTTGCTCTATTCAAAACATGTTGTGTTTAGCTTAATTTACACTTGTTTTATTAATGTTGGGGTAATTAACTTTTGAATGTGTAACTTTTGTTATTTCCACATGGTAAATGCAGTATTTGGTAAAAAAGGAAACCACAGAGTACTATAGGCCCTTTTCAAGCTGCGGCTAGGCTAGTTCCAGTTTGCGTAACACATGTGGATAATTCCATCTCGTTCCATTCATTCCTGAAGGAAAATTTTCCGAGATGCGTTAAAATGAAAAAGTAAAAAATACAAAATAAATAAATAATTAATTTACAAAGCAGAGAGCAGATTTCAATTATCACTGGCAGCGAATTCAATGCTAAATGCTAACAAATACATTTACTTAAATATGAAAGTAAGCAATTTGATTAAAAAAAAAAAAAAAAAAAAACATTAAATGCCAGACTGTTTCTGCAAAAGCTAGTTCAGTTTGTAGAGTTGATATTACATTATTAATTACATTAAATATAGATTAGCCTTAGCTTTGAGTCACAAAAAGCACATGGGTTTTCTCTGGTGAAATATTTACCTCGTATGTAAAGGTCTGAACATGCTACAAATGATTATCTGTCCACTTTGTGTCAATGAAATATTTAACAAGCCACAGCCTGAAAAAGTACTATTGATTATTAAAGAATTTTAGTTCTCATCAGAAACCGAATGCTGCGCTCTGATTGGCTGTGCTTAAGTGGTCCTCTCCAGTTTCACTTTGCTGTTTGTTTGTAAGAATTGTTTTTAAGCCATATTTGCAACTAAAATGAATAAATTTCCATAACGATGTGTCAAAGTATTTATGAGAGAAAGTTGTCAGATTTAAACCTAAATTGTAGCGTAAAAAACAGGTACCCCTCCTTGAATTCTTCCTTTAATTTTCTCTGCTTCTTTGTTGAGTTTCACAAAAAGTCATTTTTAAACATAAGATCCCAGAGCTGTTTTTAGGTTCTTTCATTGTCATCAGTCTCACTCTGAACATTTTGCTCATAACATTATGTTCACATTCTCAATATTAGTAGACCGAGACACCATGGATTCAAGTTTTACATTTTTTGTTTAAATACGTATGTACTAATGCAAACTTTTCATATCACTAACTTTGTTGAATAATTGTTTCAGACTTCTATAAATGGTTAGTTATTCTGAAAAAACACAAGTAAATTAATTCTAGGATATAGGTTATTTTACTTTATAAAAAATATAAAATAAACAAAAAAGCAGCTTCACATTTGCACTATTTCATCTTCAAAATCCACCCTTAAGTTTGCTGTGTAGATTCTTTGCGATATCTTGGGAGACCACACTTACTGAGTAGACTGATACTTGGATGATTACTTGGTGAAACCTGTGCCTGTGCGGCTGTGGGGCGTTGTGCTGCACTTGTGAAATAGAAGACATCCTGAGCTTATTTACCCAGTCAGACATTCCTCAAACAGAACTGTTTAAAAATAACCAAACCCTTCACTTTTATCCTCGGAGCGGCTGAACCGGAATAGACTCCCCGCAATTATTTATCCATGTTTCTCCTGCAATCAGACGGCACCAAAATAAGTCCAAGCAGTAAACAGCAGTCCTTCAAATGACTTCTGCAAAGATACAAGGGTTTAGAAGGTTGTTAAGAAGGTTGTACTGTGGTGAATGTTATTTTTGTTATGGGTAGTAGACCACACTATCGAGCAAAGAAACTCCCTGAGATCCTTCGGCATATTTTTAATGGCTTCCACACATCAATTACTGAAGAATTTGGATTCATCAAAATACCATCCATCATCTGTAAAATGGAACTAGAATTCTGACACACATACTGTATGTCCAGTCACAAAGATAATGGTGCCATATACTGTATTGTGCTAATTCAGAAGAGAGGTATGTAAAAACAACAGAAATGACTGCAGTATTTGAGCATCTAACTCCAGTTGTGCCAAGCATTTTTACGTACAGCAGGTTGATGTTTTCCCCTTCACGTTATCAGCAAACAAAACAAAACGTCATAAAACATCATCAGTCTGACCTGTACGATCAATGATTTAAAGTCAAATTGATTGATCTGTCCATTGCTCTAAGCATAGAAGAAGTGTTGTATTATTTCACCAACTGAGTGGAACATATTTAAAAATGTATTTCTGGAATGATTTAGCATCGTCTAAAGAGGTCTTTATCTCATACAAATTGAACTGGCCCCCCAAAAAATGTTTGGATGCGTACGACAATGTTTAGCAAAATATGATCATTTTGAGGCTCTATGATAATTCAACATTTCACATCTGGCAACACTGTTTCATTTGGTGGCTGCACCTTAAGCGGCCTGTTCAAATCTTACAGTACGAGTCTGGCAAGGACAAATCTCAGCGGCGTTTGAGTTCACAGAAGACAATTTTGGAAGATTTGAAACCTGACGTTTTCTAGCAGACTTCCTTTTCCATACACAGTTTCTTCGCTTCTATCGAAGGATCTTGGGGCAGTCTGAGAGACACAATCCCTCCAGCATATCCTGGTCTTCCTCGAGGTTTTGTCCCTGTGCAACATGAGCCTTCCTGTAAAGGCTTCCAGAATTGATGCCAACTGATTTGAACTGTTCTCTCTTCATTGTAGATCTAAAGATCAATCCGTAACATTCTCTGGTGTTTCTTCTTCCTTTAATTACATTAGCAAGCACCGTTTGGATATTTAAGACATTTACAACACAATAAATCACAAGATCAAAGGTATTGACAGAACCAGAAAAACAAGCGCTCCTTTAATAAACTTTTTAGGCGTGTTGCGTAGAGCGTGCCAGCCCTTTTGAGGAAAACAGGTGTGTAACAAACAGATGTAGAAAAGCAGAGAGGACGTGTCAGAACAAGAGCACAACTACACTACTCTATTGTTCTTGTGCCAAACTGGACACGTGCCACCACTTTTCACATCCGTAATAAGCCACAGCCATAAATCAGGCTTTAAGTGACAGCTGCCAAACAGGTCTGATTACAGAAAACACTTCTTATGCAACAGTGAAGTGAAGGGAAATGTGGTGGTTAAAGCTGAGACTGCAAATCGTCCTGTTGACACCACCAACTTGTAAACACCTACAGGCTAATAGGCTTTAATGAAACATGAAAATAGAACAGTTTGGAACCTATGTAAACATCTAGTTGATTTTAATGAGGCATATTCATAACAGTAATTTGCTTGTAACAAAGCAAAGATTTTGTTGTCAAATCTTGTTATATTATCCAGGCAAAGTTTGAGTTAGGAAATGTTGTTAGCACATGTTAGCACATTAGCTCTTTTTTTTACAGAATTTATAATTGATAACAGCCGTTTTAAAATGCGTATAAAAATGTATTATTTCACAAAAGACCCTCAAAAAAAAATTGACCAAGAAGAAAATGTCTAACAATACTGAAAACAACACTACAATTGATCACAAAAGCACAATTTCCTCGGTCTGTGGACAAACACTGAAAAGAGAAATGCTGAATGGCAGTCGTCAGCCTTTACAACCATCTGTAAAAAATCATGTTGCTAAAGTTACAGTACTAAAACTAAATTTAATCCCACTATTTCTGTGGTCTGACAAACAGATCTGTTCTTTTCGTTATAAACCAGAAATGTCTTTTTATCTGTAAACACAATTTCTTTATTCCCAACATGAAAAAGCGAGTTGTGTGCGGAGCAGCAGAGAGAGATTTTTATATGGACTCCAATAAAAGAACCGCACTAAAGAGGAATCATTACAGTCATCTGGTAAACAAAATGTGCAGTAAAAGGGAAAACGGCAAATGGAAAGTCACTGCTCAATGTCAATGGAGATGAAAGTCTCTACAGAAAACAGAATAAAAAACAAAACACACACATTTGAATAAAGAGACAGCCTTTGTACAAGTTTAAAAACACCATTTTAAATTAGACTGAGTCATTTCTAATTGTAAATATTCTGTTTTCTGTTTGATCTAGAAGACCGTAGGCTAATCTTCTGTCGTTTGGAGCAACTCTTCAATCAAAGTTTTTCTTGCAAATATTTAACATGTTAAATGGAGTTGGCATGTTCTTCCTGTGATTGCGAAGGTTTCTTCCGGGTGTTCTGGTTTTCTCTATCACTAAAAACTTGTTCATTAAGGCCTCAACCTCGACCCCCCTGCAGAAGAGATTCTGAATCTCAGTGTGACTTTTCAGGTTAAATAAAGATCAATTAAAATTAAATAGTCATCTAAATGTTGTGACATAGACACAGTAATTACATGTTGTATACTGACACACATTTATGCCTTGTCCAGATGAAGACAAAACAAGAATAGTTTTAAAAACGATCTGCATAAACATAGAGCTGTCTTAGGATTTATGAATCAATAAACTAGTCTGAAGCTGGTGTAATGCCTGTAACTGACCAGACTGTGGCGCTGTGACACTGACACGGAAAGGAACAAGAAATGACACTGAGCATGTGCAGTACTGTTGTTTAACATAAACATAAACTTAGCAGAGTTTTTTTTTTTTTAACTTAGCAAACATTCTGAATTAACAACATGGATTTAAAATATACAGAAGAGACACAGAGAGTGTATTTGTGCTTCAGATTCTTTGGAATATTTTGACAAAGCTTCCAAACAGATTTAATAGAGATTGTAAGGCATCAGATGCAGCGTAACTGCAGAGATGCTAAACCGGAGTTTTGAAATTTTTTCACTCTGGGACATGGTTTCAGAAAGATTTGTTTTCAGTGTCCTAAAACTCCTGCTTTGTGTGGATGATGTGCGGAACAAATATTGGTTCTGAAACACCTGAACAGGGCATTAGAGACAAATAAATTCTAACTTGGCTCATGCCAGATGAATGTGTTGAACTTCGATTTGAGTTCTTCCACATTCCTCCCCTGCTGAATGCGTATGAGGTTTAATGAAATACTTTGAGCTGATTGGGTGACTTGTCTTATTTGTGCTTAACCAATCACAGCATTGAATCATAATGGCGTATCCAATGTGTGTGTGGGATAGAACAAATGTCACTTGAAATATTCAGTATTTCTGCTAAAACAGAATCAATAGCAGCAGAAACGCGTACATCCATCTTTGTTTTGATTCGGGCGCTACATGCTGCTGTCTTTGCTAACAACCTGCCCTGCTGCAATGTGACTGGACTGTAATCTAAACCAATCAGGCTGATGGAGAGCCAGACGCATTCTTCTAAAGTTCGTGAATTCACAAATATCGTGAGAGAATCCATCTGACTGTTTTCTTTTGGGCCGATTACTGCTTAAAATGACCTCATCCATTGTTTCATTTTTTTTACAACCTATTTTAATCTGATATTCTTTAGTCCTGTGAAAGTCAGAGATTAGATTTGGTGACACTGGCAAAGTCAAATTCATTATTAAGGTACTTGGTGTGAGATGCATGAGCACTATGGTCTATCGAAGCTGTTCATATAGACAATCACCAAGCTTTTCCAGTAAATACATTGAGTTAAATACAGTCTGGAGCTGTCAGATTAGTCCTGCTGATTGGATCATTAAAGCCTCATTTGTGGAGCTGTGTCTGGGAACAGAGCACCTTCATCCATCAAAACCAACATACACAGACACACCCGCACATGGTCCGAGCAGATTCTACTGTCAGCACTCGTCTGCTCACAGTATGTTCTCACCTACTGCTGCACACAACCACTTCTCATGGAGACATCGAGCCAGAGTTTTTCAAGAGTTATAAGATTCAAACCGGGGAGGTATAAAGTTAAAAAGTGTCGTTAAAATTGAAAGCAGTAGCTGTAGATTTGAAGATGTTTTAGAAAAATAGTAATTTTGCAAAAATGTCAGTGAACTTAGATTTGCAGAGAGATTTTATAAAAGCTTAGAATTGAACAAAACACTATTTCCACAAGATACAACATGAGGTTTGTTTGTCAAAAGAATGACAAACAAACCTCATGTTTGTTTGAAAAGCAACAGATCATAATAAGGTTACTATTGAGCAATTCAGTTCACAGTTTTGGGGATTTGGGGAACTTCCTAAACGAAAAGTGTTGCCATAGTTTATTTAAGAATGTAGCTTCTTAAAAGTGCCTTTATCAAATGTGATAAAGTCTTCATTGGGAGTGTTTTAAGTTGGATGCTGCATAGAGGGATTTTTGGTCGACGATTTCCGTCCTACTGCGCATGCGTTATGCAGAAAGAGCTACTCTTCATCTGCTTACATGGGTAAAATTCTTTTAATTAAACAACGAAACAGGACGACAGTAGCTGTTTTAATCAGGTATGAACCAGTCTGACAGACATCTGTCTCCTAAGCTTGAGAGTGTTTTTCCTTGTCGTTTTTTCACTCATCTGAATGTAACGTTTTAAAGGTCGTAGGGTCGAATTCTCGATTCACTAAAAATGTTGACTTAGCAGCATAACTTTTGTTTTAGCACAGTGATAAACTCTTGTAGTTAGCTGTCAACTGAGATTTTTCGACTTGTTTCCACTGTTTGTGTCTATGTGCAGTGGGTTTTTTCTACAGGCAGGGTGCGCGCGCATTGCCTGTGTTGATAAACAAAAAATCCTGTATAGAACTTGAATGCTAGTCCTTGACACCATCCATGTAGAATTTACTGCATATTGCATAATATTGTCAAATGTTCCTTTATATTGTTGTCATCTTTGCCAGCTTATTTTTGAGCTATATTCAAGAGTATACCTGAGTTTTTACAATTAAATAACATAGGCTCATTTCCCTGTAACACAGTTAATGTATCTATTCAAGTGAAAATCAGTCCACACTGTAGCTTACTGTCTCTGTCTAATAACCGCTACTGGCATACCCGGCAGTGCATCTCGCTCCTAACTAGGGTGACCAGATGTACCTATTTACCTGAACAGTGCCTATTTTGACCCCTGTGTCCCATGTCCCAGCAAATGTACCTAAAACCATTGCTTTGCCCAAATTGTACACAAAACATAGACCAGTTATCTTGATTTTTGACCACATTGACACTTAATAAAAATGAAGGAGGAATATATTGGTAATTCTTTACTCAAACTAGACAAAACTGTGCTTAAAAATACATAAAACACAACAAAAACCGCATCAATTTACATGACAACTTAGGAACAAAAGAGTCTGATAAATGCATAATGATCGATCAATGATGTGTACTGATCACTCTACTCCTAAAAGCTGTAAAACATTGTGATGAACAATTAGACTGATGTAGGAAGTTTAAAATGAATAATTTCATGTTATTTGCATATTTAAAGAAGAATAAATCGAGTATAGCACCTTTAACAACATAAATAATGTTAGCATGTTTTCTGATTTGTATTCCGCTAATCAGTTTCTCTCTCACAAGCACAACAGGAAGAACTCTGCTTTAATTAGGAAAGTAAAGAATGATTTTTTACATCAGGATGTGGAGGCACAGAGAGTCTCCGGACAGACGCTGCTCCTGTTTGTCCGAACAGGAAACAGCACACTCTTGTTTGGTGTTGGCATCACTGAGTCCAGATGGTTCTCTCTGGAGATAATGTTTTATTTGTTTTAGATTTGATAAAACAGCACAGAGAAGCAGATGGAGTTCAAATATTTGGGCAAAGTGGTGCTTGTGAATAAATGTTCCTTTGTTTTTCAACTGGACTTACAAAGATGTTTTTTACTAAGACAGATGGTTTTAGAGAGATGGCAATATTTGAGAATCTCTTATTATATTAAAAGACAAATATGTGCATTTTTTGTAATTCTATATTGTCCTTTATAGGCAAATTCTTGCATCTTTACTCTAGCAAGATGTTAAATAATTTTAACAAAATGTCTCAAAAGGGTCAGGCATATAGCTCCACCTGCTGGCTGCAGAGGGAATTACAAAGAAGAGATAAACAAAGCTAGCTTTATCCTGCATGCTATGCAAGTACATAGTTGTAATAAATGTGAGACAAAAAAAAAGCCTGGTTTATGGACATAAAACAGCAGAACTTCTTGAAGCTCCACTTTTGATGTCACAAATTTTCAAAATTCATAATGGACATTTTTTTTTTCTAAACAAATGCAACATAAAAAGGAAGAATGAACGAACATAATCCAAAAATGGTACTAGCGCAGCATGTCCAAACTGCGGCCGGGGGCCAAATGCGCCCTTGGACCCCATTTGTTTTGGCCCTCACTCTTCCAGCTAGATTGGCCCAAATTCCAAAAATGTTAGTTTTTAATGTCAAATTTGAGCAACGTTTATCCTAGCCTATAAAACAAACATTTTGATGCCTTTGAAACCTAAAATGAATGTTTAAAGCCTTATTAAAGTGTGGTCGTTAAAATTAGTCAAATGCAAAATTTTAATGATTCACTTCACAGCTGTATATCTGCCCTCCGCTCCATCTAAGCTTTAAAATGCGGCCCACAATGAAAAGAGTTTGGACACCCCTGTACTAGCGTATACTCGATTTATAACTTCTATCTATCGATGTGAGGAAAAGGTGAGTTTTAGTTTTTGCAGTTCAAAACACAGACAGTAGTAAATGTGTGTGCCCAGCCCCCTTTGCCCAGTGCACAGAAGTGAGCCAGTGTTGGTCCTGGACGCTGCGCTGCCGACACATTCTGCTGAATAATTCACCGTGTTTGTTCTGTTTGTCACAGAGAATCAGACGAGCTGCTGCTGTGAACACACTCGAGTGCTTTGGGAAGAATGTCTAAGATACGGTCAGCGCTCTGTGTGCTGCTCCTGATCTCATAGAATTAAAGTCATAGTGATGGCTTACATGATCATGAGATTTATTGATTAAAGAAATTCTCCTGACTCCCTATTGGCTCCCTATAAATCTGATTATCACTCTTATTTTTTGCTTTTGCTTTTCCTCGTGTTTGAAAATAGGTTTCCTTCTGGCACTTTGGTTTCCAACACCAATCAACCTAAAATGCATGTTAGAGAATATAATCTCGCCCAAGGACACAACAACAATCCATTTTTGTCGTCACCTGGTGTTCCAGTGGTTTCAAGTACTAACCATGCGCTAACTTGCTTAGCTTCTGAGATCTGACGAGATCAGGCTTGTATGCACCAAAGTTATTTTAATCTTATTGTATAATCGTATGTACTGAACTAGATCAGGTTTTGACAAGCAGCTATGGCCACACTGAAGGATGGATCAAATGCAGAGGACATTTCCCTTATTATTCCCAAGTTTAAACTTTATTTACAAGAGTAATACGTTGAAATTACAAATGATAGTTACGAATCATCTTAACAAACATTCTGTAAAATGTCAAAGTCAGCTTAAAGACATCAAACAAAACATTTTACCTTTTTGTTTCATTAACCAGTAGCTATAGAAGACTTTTTGGCACTCTTAGAAAAAAAAAAAAGACCAGTGAATTCTTTCAAAAACAGGCTTTAGTTCTATAGTGTCATAGTCTGTGCTTCTGCACCACCACTGACAGGCAGCAGGGGGCAGAGCCTGTGTAATATGCTCTAGTCAAAGGTTAACAACAGCGACAGCATCTGTCCAACACTAATCCTCTTCATCTGCCCCGGACACTGCCCTCTGCTCCCTCCCTCTGCCCTCTCTCTCCCCTCCAGTGCTCTCTGCTCTGCACTACAACACCACACAGCCCTTTCTCTCTCTCAGCTTCTCTCTTTCTATCCATCTCTCTCTTTATCCCTCACCTCATTTATCTCTTGCTTTCTCTGTCTCTTTCACTTTCTTTCCCTGCATTTCTTACCCACTCATTTTCATCATCTCTTTCTTTCTTACTTTCACCCACTCTCTATTCTATTCTTCCCTCCTTCTCCCTCTAACACCCTCTCTCTCTTCTCCCCTCTCTCTTCATCTCAGATCTCGCTGTGGAGCATCATTTGGGGGGTTATTACAGATAAGTCCCCCTCTGGTCTCTCTCCTCTTCTCTCTGCTCTGGCTCTGTCCCATCATCTCAGCCCCAGACCTGCTGCGGAGCACCAGACTGAGGTCACTGGTCCAGAAAGCCCCCTCTGTCCTCTTCGTTCGCTGCTATCTCCAGCTTTCTCTCCGTTTCCTGTCCTCTTTCTCTTCCACATTCTGCTCACACTCATGCTCTCATTCTCTGTTTGAGGATTCTCTGCTACTTTTCTTTCTTCTCTGCTTTCCCACATTCTTAATTTATTCTTATGTAGTTTATTTCCTCCATAAAACACATTCTAGTCACCTTATTCAGTCCCGCCCACCTTTCTTGGCATGACCTTCCTGTTGCTCTGTGCAAACTTCAGTTGTTGGGTTTATTTGATCTATTTGAGATTGCCCCACAAGACACACAAGCTGACATGTTAGCTTAACAGAGCTAAACAGGAAGTGTGCTGCCAACAAAAGTGGGCGGAACAAAATAAGGTGATTAGCAGATGGCATCCTGGCATTCTAAATATCAAAGACAACCAATCACAACTCTGAATGCTGAATATTGAGTTTAGTTTGTATCTGGCATGTAGACAATAGTAATATGGCAAACAGTAGAAAAAAAGCAGAAAAACAACAGGAACGCAGATTTGCTCAGTGACACAGACTAAGATCAACCCGTCACATTTGTCAATGTGATTAGTGAATTGTTTGAGGTCATTTAACAAATTATTTAATCTGGTTAATTATATTAAAGGCTAGACCATTCATTTCTAGAATCTTGTGATGTTGGGATGTACAGACGTTTGCTAAAATGAACACTGTTTAAATGAAGTTTTTGTTGTAATACAAAGAGCGAGAGAGAGGAGAGAGACAGAGAGAAAGAAGCAAGAGAGAAAAAAGAGAGAGACAGAGAGGGAGCGAACAAGAGACAGAGAGAGAGGCAGAAGAGGGAAGAGAGAGAAAGAAAGAGAGAGAGACAGAGAGGGAGCGAGACAAAGTGAGACAGAGAGAGAGAGAGAGGCAAGAGAGAGAGAGAGACAAAGTAGATAGAGAAGAGAGAGGAAAGAGAGAAGAAAGAAGAAAGAAAGAAAGAAAGAGAGAGAAAGAAAGAGGGAGAGAAACAGAGAGGGAGAGAGAAATAGAAATATAGAGAAATAGAGACAAAGAGAGAGGAAGAGAGGGGCAGAGAGAGACAGAAAGAGAGAAAGAGAAAAAGAGAGAGACAAAGAGAGAGAGAGACAGAGGGAGAGAAAGAGAGAGGCAGAGAGAGGAGAAAGAGAAAAAAGAGAGACAGAGAGAGAGACATGAGAAAGAGAGAGACTGGAAAGAAAGAGAGAGAGAGACAGACAGACAGACAGACAGACAGAGAGAGAGAAAAGAGAGAAACAGACAGAGAGAGAGAAAGAGAGAGAGATTTTTTTTCAATGATCCCATACAGAAGAATGCATTGGTTGAGTTCAGAGTAAAAAACACGTCTCTAAAAAGGTTGAATCCTCTGGGGCCTTCCTGGCTGGAGAGAGAGGAAATGGAGTGGATACAGGTGAGGAGTCCGGCTGAATTAATGTTTCACTCCACAGCCTCAGGATCGGATAAAAGAAAGATAAGCCAGAGAGAAGTATTGCCACCATAACTTCAGAAATGTGAGCTCAGTGTGTAACTAAACAGTGTTCTGGTATATAGATATGCATAGTCACAACGGAATGAATCTCTACAATAGAATATTAACATTTTGTAATTATTGTGGTACTGACATAGATGTTGGAAATTAAATAAACTGGAGGTTTTTAAGAGAAAATAGGTGTCCAACTACTTCCTCACAAACCTTCAACATATGTCGTCCGTTTTTTGAGCCACGGCTTACAACAACTTTTTACAGACAATAGTGACAATAGAGTGAACCACCCAAGCACAGCTAATCAGAGCACTGCTTTTGCCAATAAACACAGCAGTACATTTGCATTATCAATCAGTTCTAGTACATAAGATTATCCAATAACTTTATTTAAAAATAACTTTGGTGCAAACAAGCCTGATCTCATCAGATCTCAGAAGCTAAGCAAGTTGGGCCTGGGCAGTGCTGGGATGGGAGACCTCTGGAACCTCAGGTGCCAGGGGGGCTGCAGGAGAAGTAAATGTTGCTGTGTCCTAACGAGGCCTACAAATCTTGGATTTGTGAGTTCACAAATGAACTTTGCATTTGTTGGAATATAAAATCATTTATACCATGGTCAGTGAGAATTCAAATGTTAACTGGCGTGCATTATAATGTATATACGCACACGTAGTTCGGCAGGTTAAATCACTTACATATCAGTGCGCTGAATACGTCTCCACGGCAACACGCAACATCTGAGCAAAACCAATGAACTTTTGACAGGCCGAGATGGAAGAGCAAGAGTCTCTGATGCCCTGTCGCTGTCTGACTCTTTCATAATAAAACTTTGCTTTCAGCAAGATTATGTTGAGGCTTTTATTGTGCAGTACACACAGGAAGTGATACTTGGTTGACGGTGACTTGACCGTCTTGACACAAGTTAGCTAGCGCGGAACTTTCTAGTTTTTGATAGACTCGTGTTACGTGTATTGGATATTTTAAGCAACATGAGAGGACGGACATCGCATTTTGTGAGCGTGGACTGGGATTTTAGCACAGAGACACACAATGGTCGGAATACATCGCCTGCACAGGGCAGGCTTTGAAAACTAAGAGACCGCTACTTCTCGAACTACTCCTCCATCCTGAGGTAAATAAACACATGTGATTGAGAGAGAGGGAGAGAGAGAGACGGAGGAGCGATCTCTCCTCCGTCTCTCTTTCTCTCTACAACAGCCTGACAACAGCAGCGCTGTGCATTTGAACGTAAACATGCTATGTTGCCATGCTGTTAAGCCCGGACACAATAAAAGTAGACCCAAAGATACAATTTTCCGAGAAAATTTTGAGATCAGTGAACGAACTGTACGTCTATATTAAAGTTTTTCGCCGTTTGACCATGGTATAAGCGGATTAAACAACTCGGAGCCTGTGCATTACACAGATATAATGCACTCCGCGGAGTAACATCACTCCGCTGCGCGTCGTGATGTTCTTGACTCCGCGTCGTGCATTATATCTGTGTAATGCACGGCTCCTCGTTGTTTAATCCTTACTTGTTGCATGATTTCAGATTCACAGTCATAGCTGTATCTATCATAAAAAAATCGACCATTATTACTTGAAGATTGAAGGCTCCTGAAATATTGTCTATGTGCAATTTACTGTCATAATATAAAAATGAGTGTCACTTACTTAAATCACAAAATGGAAAATGTACAAAATTACAGTTTACATCTTTCATGACAATAAAATGTCTAATTATTAAGAAAAAAAGCCTCTTTCCCACCATCTGGTCATATAGTCATCACATTTTATACTATATGAAAACAATCTGTTGCCGTTCTATTTTCATTTCAAAGTC
Source organism: Mugilogobius chulae (assembly GCA_038363315.1). Lineage (NCBI taxonomy): Eukaryota > Metazoa > Chordata > Actinopteri > Gobiiformes > Gobiidae > Mugilogobius > Mugilogobius chulae. The sequence goes on from CM076413.1 coordinate 22,229,570, forward strand.
TATATGTAGACCAATTCAAATACATTAGCTAACATTTGGCACAGCAAAGTCTTTCATAACAACTTAGACCTTTGGTCTTGGCTCAGTCTGATGGTGGTTCAAGGTTATTGAAGTAACTTGTGATATTTTTTCTTCATCACCTGGAAATTGTGCCTCTGTTGTTGTTTTACTGTTATAACTCTGCTGATAAAACTTCAGAATTATAATTGTGAAGCTAACTGTGATTGTAATCTGTCAGAGCACAAAGGTCTTGTAGCGGCTGACATATTAGCGCTCCGTGAGCTGAGAGAGACTCAGAGCGTTATTGAACTCCGAGGTGATGAAGCACAAACCTCAGGAGTGTGTGACCTACATTCACAGCACATGAACACCATCGCTCAATATGTGACACCTGCCTCAACACGCTATCTGCCTCTAGTCTGCTGCCGATAAGAACAAATCACTTTTTCCTCACCAGCACAAGTAGAAGTACATATATTATCATCTACTTTCAGGCAGGGGCGTTACAATGAGGGAGGCAAACCTGGTCCAGAACCCCAAGCTAAAGAGGGGCCCCTAAGGTATGACAAATGTAAAACGCAACAGTGGTAGTCAGTGCACTCACTACAAAATTAAACTTTTGTAATAAATTCTGGTCAAGTCCTTCTGACACATGTATATTTATGGACTACTAATCCATTAACTTGGACCCACATTAATCAGCAAACACACTGGATAATTCAACTTATACAGCACAATCTGAGGTAAGTAGCTAACTTTAGTATCTTTATGGCTAACGACTTTCAGTTACAAGTCTTGTGTTTATTATCTCGGCTCAACAGTGCATCCAAGCGGCTTTTTATCTTCTTTCATTCCATCGTATCATTTCCATTTACAGACCTGGCGCTGTCTGTTTTGTTTTTTCTGATTTTCACAATGCATTGTGGTCTATATCAACCGTTCTAGGGACTATATTGCCGCGTTCATGTGGTCCTCGGGAACTCGGGAAAATGTTGTTCCGAGTTGAAAAATGCACATGAACGCTCAAGCATCTCGGAGCAACTGCTCGGTAACTCGGGACAAATGGAGCTGCCCGAGCTCAGCACCTAATGTCACTGACACATGGAGACTGATGAAAATCAGTTAGACAATAAATACTAACAACCTTTAACGTTAGTTTTTGGACATGCTAGCATCAGATCTCACTGTTAGGTCTATTAACATCTGTCTGGGCGGGGCCTGAGTGTCCATGAGTGTCCTTACTTATTATTTATTTAATTTATTATTTTATAAGGGGACCATGTACAATTAGAACATAAATGTTTCCATTTGATGCATTGTACCAGAGTTAGCCTTAGGCTAGTTTACATCTGCAGTCCCCTGGCAGGGAAAGGAACAGCGCACAAACACTGATCCTACATACAGTAAATAACATTTACACATAATAAAATATATAATACAATCCAAACATTCATACAATTTCTTACAAAACTCATACTCAGTCATCTTTGATTATTTGTGCAATCTTTGTTTATACGTGCATTTGACTGTATGCACTTTCTGCACTATTGTTCTTGTATTGTATTTTGGTGTGAGTTTGTCCTCCTGCTTTGTAATTTTTCACGCTCTTCTCTGTGTACAAATTGTGCTCTATATAAACATATAAACTTCCTTCCCTTGCCTGTTTTCGTTATTTTCGTTATTCTCCTATTTCCCTGTAAAGAACATCTCATTACTTAGTTTATCCATAATCTGTTCTTTGCTATTCACATGTTGTCCCTTGTCCCACTCCCCTTGGGGAGTGTATCTGTTCCAGATGCTCCTGCTCCAGTGTCGATGCCTGGACCTCGGATCCCACCGAATCTTGACTTCGGATTCCACCTAATCTTGAGATCCTGGACCTCGCTCATGGTTCCACTCCAGCCTCTCTTGACTGGCTGTCTTCGTCTTGCTAGAAAAATCGTCTATCCTGCTAGAAAAAGCGTCTATCTGGCTCCACAGACTTAAACTTCTAATTACATCTGGACATACGTCAGTCCTGGTCACATCTACAGCCTGTCCGTCCATGGGAGTGGATCCCTCTTTCACTGTGGTTCTCCTCGAGGTTTCTCTTTTTCCCCCAATGGGTTTTTTTTGAGTTTTTCCTTGCCGAGAAGGAGGGTCTAAGGACAGGGATGCTCTGGACAAATTTTACTTGTCACTTTGTTGTTGTAACAATCTGCCTGCATTTCCTAATAATGATTGTTTCTAATTTTACATTGTTTCTGTTGACATTGACCAAATGTTTCACTGTTTGATTTTCTGACAAATCTTGTTTGCTAAATCAACATCTTGTAAAGTCCGCTGAGATAACTGCTGTTGTGATTTTGGGCTATACAAATAAATAAATTGAATTGTTAAAAGTGTCATTTATTTATTATGGTTAACAACAACATCCCATTTTCCGACGTAAAAAGCACATGAATGCAAACTAGGTCGGAACCCCTACCTCTCATCTCGGGAAACACGAGCACCCCTACTAAATAACAAGCTCATTACAAAAAAAATAAATAAATATTAGTTCAATTTTCCTTGTAGGGATAGTTCAAAGTCTATGTATGGACTTATGGACTTTTTTTTTTAAATGCCCCTAAATATTCTGTGATGAGTGGCAAAATTTGAAGAGTTTTTGTTTTACACAAATTAACTTCATGTGTGACCTGGGAAAGTGACTGTTTTACTGTTGTCGTGGCAACAGTGCAAAGTTTCACAAGCTAGGACATCATAACTGCAGCGAAAAGACTTGAAAACATCTTTTGAAAATTGTAAGCTTTGTAACATTAACTTTTTTTTAATTTTAATTATGTATAAAACTTCTCTATGAACAAAAATGTCTATGTTAAATATACAGTCAGCAGGTTAGGTAACTCTTTGCTTCTCTTAGCTGGTTGACGTAGGGTGTAGAACAGAGCTGTAGATCTTGTCATTTTGGTTGATTAATCACTGGTGTCTGAGTAAACCGACATTGCAATAGAGAGGGCATGAAGTAAAGAGAGAAAGGAAAATTGCATTTACCTCTCTGCATTCAGTTATATCCCCACACAATTGCACAACAAAGCCTGTATTCAGTCATTATTGGGTGAAACAGAGCTGAAAAGGGCTAAAATCACCTCTTTCATTACGTGGAAGTGGCGCTCCAAGGCAAGCTCAAACAATCACAGCTGTCAATATTGCAAGCAACTAAAGAAGCAGCAAACAAAGTGTGATTATTGTGTTTGCTCTGCTGATAATTATTGTGACTTTACCCCTCTCTCTGACTCTCTCACTCTTTTCTCTGGCTCTGACTTTTTCCTCTTTCTCTGTTTTCTGTCTCTTTCTGTGGCTCTCTCTTTCTCTGTGTCTGGTTCTCTCTCTTTCTTTGGCTCTTTTTCTCTTTCTTTCTCTCTGTCTGCCTTTGTTTATGTTTGACTCTCTACTCTCTCTCTCTCTCTCTTGCTCCTCTCTCAGGTTTTCTGGTTCTGTTTCTCTGTCTCCCTTTCTAGCTCTTTTTTGTCTTTGTTTTTCTCTCACTGTCTCTCAGAGGTGTGAACTTGAGTCACTGATTTGATGACTTGATTTGACTTGGACTTGAACGTTAGTGACCTGAGACTTGACTTGAGACTTGACGTCAGTGACTCAAGACTTGACTTGGACTTGATTGTCAGTGACTTGAGACGACTGACAAGAAATTTGTTTTGAATAAGCATTTACAAAATCAGTGACAATGTCGAAACATAATATGTATTTGATAGTTCAATTTAAAGACTTGAAACTAAGAGCAGAAGACTTGGACTTGACTTGGACTTGTGGGGCTCTGGCTTGGGACTTGACTTGGACTTGTGGGACTTAGACTTGGGACTTGACTTGACTTGTGGCCTCTGCTTGGACTTGACTTGGACTTGAGGCGAAAGACTTTTTACTTGACTTGCAAAACAATGATTTCCTGTCTCTTCCTCTCTTTTTTCAGATTTTCTTTCTCTTTCATGACTCTCTGTGTCTCGTTTCTGGCTGTTTTGTCTCTGTCTGTCTGCTTTCCGATTCCCTCTCTCTTTCTGTTACTATATTTTCTCTTGACTCTTTTTTTGTCTCCTTTGCTTTCTGATTTTTTCTCTTTCTCTGACTCCCTTTATCTTTCTATCTCTCTCTCTCATTCACTCTCTTTTTCTCTTTCAGATTCTCAGTGTCTTTTTTCTCTCCAACTCTCTCTCTCCTACTTCCTCTCCCTTACTCTCTATCTTTCTCTGTCTTCTATCACTCATACTCTCTCTCCCCTTTCTCTCCCTTACGCTCTCCCTCTTTTTCTTCTACTTCTCTCCTACTTTCTTCCTTTCTCTGTCTCTCTTTCTCTCTCTCTTCTAATCCATCTTTGCTCTTACTCCCTTCTCTCTCTCTCTCTCCTATTCTCCCTCATCTCATGCATGTCTGCCTCTGTCCAACTCCAATCCAATTAACCGGGCACTGCGTGGAGCTTGATAAACGCAGTTAAAATCTCGTGAAAACAAACAGGTATTTGATAGAAAGGTGCTTATCGCTGCACACTTCGGAGGCCTGGGCGAGATTAGATCCAAACCAAACCCAGAGGGACTTGTGCCTGTGTGTGCGTGTTATCTGATTGGTTCAAACAAGATGGACACACGCGCGATACAGATCAGCAGACAGCAGCTTTTCAACGCACGAGGTCAGGCCTAAATAAACTGGGAGTGGATGTTTATATAGGAGATGGGATTTAAAGGGTAGTCATTTGTGCTCAACTAAATCCTGATTCATTTACATTTGCAAACATTGAAAGATGGGTAAACGCAGTGTCAATATTGATACATGTTTTTGGTGCTAATTGGAAGGAAAATGGTCGAAGTATTCCAGGGTTTCAGTTGTACCTCGTGTCAATACGTCCAACAAGAATATGATAACTTGTTTCAATGTCTAAAGAACTCTGACTGAGAACACTGTCATTGCCCGCTTGTACCAGAAGCACACTTTAGCTTTTCTGCTCTTAACATTGTTTTATTCATTTTGAAGTTTTAATTAAACACAGAAACTAAACTGTGAAACACAAAAAGCAAATTATTGCAAAAAGAGATGTTCGCTTAAAATGACAAGAAATGGCTTTTTGGGCTTTCTCTTGGCAAATTTTGTGAGATACATTCATAAATATCAATATAAAACAAATAATATTAACTGTGCACTTAAAAACAGTGGTTTTAAAAGATGTAATTTTGGCCAGCGCATGTGTAGTTGTAGAGCCTGATGCATTAGTCCGTTTCATTTCACTCTGTGGAACAATTGATTCATATCATGCTGATTATCTTGTTTCTTCACAATAGGCAGGGACTATTTTTTTAACCAATCACTGCTTTTTCATTGTTTTGTTGTCCAGGAAGTACAGCATAAACAATGGTCAGTGATTGTTGCCGTAAACTTGCAAATTGAAAAAGTACAATATCATATCAAGTTAATATTTGATACAAGTTCAAAGGCGGAGAATAAATATAGTTTACTGATTTCAACTCGGATTGGTTCTTGGCTAAAGTGCTCTGGCTCACTGATTGGACGACATTCCTGCTATTTTCAACTCGGTAAATCGGGCAAGCGTGTCTGTGTGCCTGATGCAAGGCAGGGGTGCCTACAGCGCCTTCCCGGACTGACACAGTGTTCCAAGGGTCGGGACCAATAGCACCGAGGGCAGGAACTAACAAAGTGGAGAGTTGCTTGGCAAGGATATATCGACATTCAAGATGTCTAGAAGGGCTGTTGTTCTTAGCCAACCTCTGTTTTAATTATCTCTTCGACTAGTCGACTTATAACGGTAGCGCAAGTGGTTAGGCTCTGGCTTCCCAATAAGGAGGTCTGGGTTCGACTCCCGGGTTCGACCATATCAACATCACACGATTTCTCTGGTGGAGTTTGCATGTTCTCCCCGTGTCACCGTGGTTTTCTCCGGGCACTCCGGTTTCCTCCATCCCAAAAACATGCATGTTTAGGTTAATTCGGCATCACTGTAAATTTCCCTTAGTGAGTGAATGAGAGAGTGAATGTTTATCTGTCTAACCTACGAGTTGGCCACTGTCAGGTGTTCCCCGCTAAGGCCAAAGTCACTGGATAGGCTCCAGTCACCCCGACCCCTAACGGGATTAAGCGGTAGAAAATGAATGATGAATGAATAGTCACTGTTCTAAAAGAAGGCTGGGTGGAAAAAATTAGATCAAGATTTTTTTTTCATATCTTTTTGTTGATGTTCAATTTGATTATTTTTAAAACTAAAACTTTCTAAAATGTAAATAGTTTTATGCAAAATGTATTTTTTAGAAAAAATTAATAAAAATACAGCGGGCTAAATACGCAAAGTTAGAGTTTGTGCGTGTAAATGAAATGCCGGCGCCAAGGCACAGAAAATAAATAAGTAAAATTTAAAGGCATTTCATTAACAATGACCATTTTTACCTTTAAAATAAAGACTGTAGTGGGCGACAACTTCCATTCTACCGCGTGCATTAACCTTGTTGTGATTGGCTAAAACTACCACAAAGCGCCACGTGCATTTACTACATTGTGATTGGCTGATGGACTTGTTGATCTCAATGTGCAAGCTATCATCGAGATCAAAGAAAGTTGAGATTGTAGTCAGGAATAGTCAACTTGACCTTTAGTTGATTAGTCGACTAGTCTGTTTAAGCCCTAGTGTGCATGTGCTTATATTGCTCATTATTTCTTAGTTTGTACAAGAGTATAAAACTGTAGGCTATATTGCCACCTCTCCAGTTTAGATCTTTCCTAATCTACAAAACACCACCTCTTCTTCCAGCACAAACACATGTATTTGCCAGAGCACCTCTCATCCCTCACTGACTCACCCCAAGAGAAACAAAACAACCTCCATTTACAGTGGATCTGCTGCAGAGGCCAATCAAAGTGTCATCACCCTGGCCCCGCCCTAATGCTACGCTAGGCCACCGCTAATGCCAGTGTTTAACCACAAAACAGCAGTCGTGGAAAGGTAGTCATTTGACCAGGAGCGAAGGATTTCTAAACAGACTGCAGTGATTAATGATATCCGCCTGTGCGTGACTGGGTGAATATTGGCTTTATAAAGCTCTAATGGAAGAACGTAGGTGCAGAAGCAGGATTTACTCAGGAAGAGGATGAAGACAGACACAGAGGACAACTCAACTGGGGATTTAGGAGCAGAGTTTGTAAAGTTCAAGAACACATGCATTAAAAAAGTAAGGATTATGTTTGTGTCGGAACATTATCAGTAGAAGTGTTCAAAGTAGTCATCTGGACAGTGTTTCTGAAGATCAAGACGTTTGGACTCTCATCTGAAAGTCATTTTCAATCTGATGGAAGTAGACTGAGACTGGCTGTATTTATATAATTATACAAATCTAAGCAGGGAGAAGGATGGTTTGAAAGAGGCTATCATGATAAATGACAGGTGTAAGCACATTTAAAATAAGTTGTGAACTGAAGCTGGGATCAAATACATTTTAAATGAGAACAGACATATTTAGTAGGGCTGGGACAATATATCGTTTTTGTGATATATATTGTGATACATTTTGCTGTATTGTATCACAGCTTAATGCAAGAATAAAATGCAGAGTTAAAGAACATTTAATTGCAACGCTAAACTTAATAATCAATCACCACCAAGTGGATCAAAAGGAAGATATGTTTACTACAACCCAGCTATTGATTTCTTTAAAATACATCTGAATAAGCTTCATCTTTTGAGTTTCTTTGATTGATTTCTGAAGCATTGTCATTCTAAGCTATAAGCTTTTGGAATGCTGACAGACTGACTTTATGATTATTTCTTTTTTCCGTATGTTATTGGCAAATATATTGCTTATTGAGTTAAAATATCATGTGTAACATTTTGTCCTTTGTCAAGTGAACATCGGTAATAGAAAGACTTTATAACAGCGGTCCTCAAACTTTTCACATGTAAGAACCAGAACAGTGATATTTTCTATTCAGGGCCGGTCGAGGTTTGGTAGCACCAATAACAACAACGTAAATACCATACATCTGATTATTGTTATATTTTTAGCTCTCTCACTGCTTGAATTTGCTGTTTATTGAGTGAAGTGGTGCTATATTTCATAGTAAAGAGGTCCCACTATAGCAGACTCGCACTCGGTTTTGGACCCCCGACTACCTGATATTAATATTGACATCTACTTCAGTAAACCATTAACAAACTTTTTTGCCTAAACCTGAATATAAAGTTGTGTCTGATTGTTTAGGTTCCAGAATCATTATGAATATTTATAGCTTGATTTCACAATATGATCAAATACTTGAAGGTTTTTACTGTACAATTCACACGTTTCTTCTCCCACTCAACAAGAACTCATCCCTCTTGAGGTCCAGCTCCATTACCTCTGTGTCCTCGGCTGTAAAAAGAAGCCGGCTCCACAGACACAGTGATTATTCTTGTGTAGTTTTCTTGAGCGTGTCTCCACTGTAGACAACTGCAGTCTTATTCCACTGTGCCTCTGTGTTTGACCGAGCCGCGCTGGAGGTCTGCAGATTTGCTAACACCACTTTTAAACTTTTACTCCAGAAAATCCACCTCCACTTTGTCAATGTCTCGGGGTTCTTATACAATACACATGAGCTGGACTTCTTCAGTAAAGCACTTAACCACAGGGAAATTGTATTTGCTATGTGGATCTGCTTGAGAGCTCATGATTTGGCTTCACAATGTTTAGATTTTTCACCCTTTTTTCTCTTGTTTTAATAAAGGTGGGTTGCTGATTTTCACACCACAAAACTCAAAGCAAGGTCCAACTAGTCCCTATAAGTTAATATCCACATACATTATTTTTGTCTGCAATAAACCTAAACACATATTTTCACAGACGACAAAGTGACACTGGAGGCCCAATCAGAACGCTACATTGGTTCGAAATGGCTTTAAATTTACAACTGAAAGAGTCAAGTACCTCACCTAAGATTCAAAAAGTTACTACAAGTGATTGGCGTCTAACATTTTCAATCATCATTCATATGATGATCAATGGTATGTGGCAAAGCCTGATCCCGTCAGATCTAAGAAGCTAAGCATGTTGGCTGGGCAGTACTTGGATGGGAGACCGGTGGAGGAACCTAGGTGTCACAGTGAGACGAACAGAGGAGAAACTCGTTGTTGTGTCCTTAGGCAAGACACCTCACCCAACTTGCTAGTATGGATCTGAGTCTGTTCCAGGGCAGCTGTGATTACAATACTAGTTTATCACTACCAGTATGGAATTAATAAATAATACATAAAGTGAAGCGCCTTTGGGTGTCTTTATAAAAGCGCTGTATAAAATCCATTACATTATTGTACTGTGTGTATGTCTCTCTAAGTGATACTGGCATCCCACGATGAGTCTGGGGCTTATGGTTAAGAATCACTGCTGTAGACTATAAGCTTATGTCTAAACCTGGGGTCGACACACATTAAAATTAGATTTTATGCATTGTAATGAAGGAATATAATGATATTTTTCTCACAGCTTCTTGGGTAGAAAAAGGATGTTCAGTTTGCTTTTCAGGACCACTTTTGAGCGTCAGTTATGCATATTCTCACTTGATCCTAATTCATGACATTTTTAGTTAAATGACTTATGTTTGCTCACTATGATCATTGTACAATCTCTTTCTCTAAACCTTCTGCTCTCTCTAAGACACTGCTGCTGCTGGAATCTAAAGTATAGTAGAAGAAAAGCTGACAGAGCAGGCAAAGGTTTGGGCTCTGGGCGAGAACAGAGTCAGGATCCACAGACAAGGCTCTGAGGACAGGGACAAAATAAAGTGTTCTGAGCAGTACAGCATCACACTGAAATAAGTTAAAGCTGTAGTATAAAATGTGCCCAGTCAGTGATTATGTCATGGTTTCAAGCTAGGACTCACAAAATGATTTTAGGAGATCCTCTGGTGAAAAAGGGAAAGTGATACAGTGATACAAAGGCAGTAAGTCCATTGTAAAATCTGTTTAGCCCCAGCACGTACAGTAGGCTCTAGTGAAGATGATTTTTCAGTTTAATCTATGACTAATGTTAGGCAAAGAGACTTGTTCAGGGCGGGCGCTTGTTTATATAAATATGATTATTACTTTATTGTGTCATTTTAACACTTCCAGTTTGCTTTGTTTTTTACAGTTTGTTACATTGTCTTCTGACACATTTTTCCCCCTTGTATTTACCCACACCTGTGTATCACTCAAAAGCGAGTAATCTTTGTAAATAAAGTTATATAATAGTAAGACAGAATTTTACAATGTAATTAAGCAACGAAACAATCAATAAACAAAATTTAAAAAATAAAAAATAACTAAAATAAAATAAAAAGATATATATAAAAAAATAAAGAAAATTAACAGAATTTGCTTGCTTAGATTAATTAGTTAATTCACCTTCAGTATGTTATCTTAACTATTTTGTTTCCTTTTCTTCCTTCCACTTCCTTTCCTTTTCCTTCCTTCCTCTTTTCCATCCCCTCTGGTCTTCTTACGTTACCTTTTTAGGTTTACTTCGCTTAACTGTTATTTGTGCTTTTAGCTGGTATTCTGCATCTTAGAATTCACCTTTTTTTTTTTTTTTTTTTTTTTTTTTCTTTCCTTTTTTTACTTTCTATCTTTCTTCTTCCTTCCCTTCCTACCATAGCTGCATCCTTTCCGGTTTTGTCAAGTTTCTTTTATGTCCCACAGTATCCACTTCTTTTTAAACTCTTCTTCTTTGTGGTTAATTTTATAAGTCATTCTTTCCATTTGTTGTATATCCTTTATACTTTCTATCCACTTTTCAACATTAGGCACTTTTGTTGTCCTCCATAGTTTGTAATTTGTTTCAACGCAGTTATTCGGAGAATCCAGAATAAATAATGTTCTTCTCTCTTTAATTTCCTAGGTGGAATTCCTATCAGTAGGTTTCTTTTTGATATGAGCCTTCATTTCCCAATCTCTGCTCTATATTTAACACAACATTCGTCCAATAATTTTTTATTCTATCACAGGTGAAAAATATATGTACGTAATCTACTTTTTTTTCCCCACATTTTCTCCAACATTCTATTATTTCCGGATTGTTCGAATATTTGGCAATATTTTTGGGTGTTTTAAAAAACCTTTGTTGAAATTTCCACGCAAACTCCTGCCAGTATGGAGATCTTATAACAGAAAAAGTTGCTTTTATCGTTGCATACCAATCCTCTGTATTAATTTTTTTTTGAGGTCTTTTTCCCATTTTTCCTTGATATTATGGCAATCTTGTTTGTGGTGTTCCTGTAGTATTTTATACAACTCTCCAATAACTTTTTGTTCGTCTTTTTGAAATGTGTTAATTATAAACTCTATGAGTGGCTGTTGGTCAAGACTTTTTGGGTTAAATACGTTTTTATTTAAGTAACTCCTTACTTGTAGATATCGATAAAAATTATTCCTTGGTAAGTTAAATTTCTTTGTCAAGTTTTCAAATGTGTCTACTCCATCCATGACATACAATTGGTAATATCATTTGATTCCCCATGTTCTCCAATCTTTAAATCCTTCATCTATACGATTTGGGATAAACTGAGGGTCATTCACAATTTCACGAAGAGGAATTAAGTTCTCATTTATTATCTTATTTTGCTTACACACCTCTCTCCATGTCTTTAATGTATTATATATTGTAAAACTTTTCTCCCTCTGTTCTAAAATTTTAAAATTGGAGAAGGCCAGTGTACTAAGTGGCTTTATTATTCTTTCTTCCATTTGCTTCCATTTTGGATTTTTTCGATCATTTGTCCAGACAAGCATTTGTTTCACCTGTGATGCGTAGAAATAATTTGTCAAGTTAGGTATCGCCAGTCCCCCTTTCTCTTTCTTATTTTGGAGACTTTTCATTTTTACTCTAGGTTTCTTCTCGTCCCACAGAAATCTTTTCATTTGTGCCTCCCATTCTTTAAAGCTGCTTTTTCTTACATGGAGGGGTAGATTCTGGAAGAGAAAGATATAACGTGGTAAAATATTCATTTTACATATTTGGGCTCTTTCGAACAGAGTAAGAGGAATAATTTTCCATCGGTTTAAGTCTTGTTTTAATGTATTTTGTAACATATCATAATTACAATGAAGCTTTTCTAAATTACTTGGTATATTGACTCCAAGGTATTTTACCTTATCTTGTGTCCACTTTAGTTTAAACTGTTTTTTGAAATATTCTTCCATAGGTTCTCCCAATTCCATTACCTCTGTTTTACTATAATTCAGTTTATAACCAGATATTGTCCCATAAGCTTTAATTTCCTTCAGTAAAGCTAGCATAGATTTTTCTGTCTGTCAAATATACCATGATGTCATCTGCATACAAAGCCAATTTATGTTCGTCGTCCATCATTTTTACTCCTTTTATATTTGGATTCCTCCTTACCATTTCGGCTAGCGGCTCAATGCAGAGTATAAACATTTGTGCAGATAGAGGATCACCTTGTCTTGTTCCTCTCATTAAGTTAACGGTATTTGAGAGCATTCCATTTACTTTAACTCTTGCAGTAGGTTTTTTATACATACTCCGAATTAAATCTACAAAATTTTTTTGGAATCCAAACTTTTCTAACACTTCAAATAGGAAGGGCCATGTTATGCGATCAAACGCTTTCTCTGCATCTAACGTCATAATAAGTGCAGATTGTTTTGTTTTTGAAACATAATCAATAATGTTAATTGCTCTTCTCACATTATCGCTCAACAGTCTGTCCTTTACAAAGCCTGTTTGGTCAGGATTTATTATTTTTGGTATTATATCTCTCAATCTGCCAGCTAGAATAGATGTAAATATTTTATGGTCCACGTTTAACAAAGATATTGGACGATATGACGAACATTTTTTTGGGTCCTTACCTTCTTTCGGAATAATTGTAATAATTGCTAAGTTCCATGTTTCAGGCCATTTTCCAGTTTCTAATATTTCATTATAAACCCTACAAAGTATTGGACTTAAAAGCTCTTTAAATTGTTTATAAAATTCATATGTTAGTCCATCACTTCCAGGTGTTGTTCCATTTTTTGATTTTTCTATAACTTTTATTACTTCACCCTGGGTGACCGGTTTAACTAGGTTATCGTTTTGTGCTTTATTTACCTTACATAATGTAAGGGTTTCCAAGTATGTCTTGACATTTGTTGTTTCCACATCCTCACCTTTTGGACTATATAGCTCTTGATAATAGTCTCTAAAACTAGCAAGGATTTCACTTTTTGTTCTCTTGGTCATTTTCCCATCGTCTATCTCTGTTATAACTCTATTTTCTTGTTGTTTTTAATCTTTGCTGCAAGTATTTTTTGTGCTTTGGGACAATTATCATAGTAGGTTTGTTTACATATCATCATTTTCTTTTCAATTTCTTGTTGCTCAATATTCTCTAGTAGTTTTTTATTTTTTTCATTTGTAATTCAATTTCTCTTTTTAGTAATTTTTGATGTTGCTCTTGTAGTTCCTTTAGCTTAGCCTCGAGTTTGTTTCGCTCTCTAAGTCTTTGTTTCTTTTTCCATGAGGCATATGCTATAATTTCTCCCCTTAAGGTTGCTTTTGCTGCTTCCCATAGAATAGTTGATGTTACTTCTCCATTGTCATTTAGTTCTAGGTATGTTTTAACTACAGCTTTTATTTTGTCTTGAAATATTTTCTCTGATAGTAAGGAATTATTAATTCTCCATACAGTTTCTTTTCTCTCTTCTTTTATATTTATCTCTAATGTTACCATAGCGTGATCAACCATTATTATGGGGTGGATTTGACATTTTATTACTTTTAAAAGATCTGTTTTAAACATAAAAAAATAATCCAATCGGGAATAGACCTTATGAGATGAGGAATAATATGTGTATACTTTTTCTTGTGGGTGAAGACTGCGCCATACATCCCTTAACCCTAATTCTTGTCCTACTTTTTTCATTAGTTGAGCCGTTTGGTCAGCTGTATGTTTAATTTGACTCTGTGAATCTTTAGAACTCATCACAAGATTAAAGTCCCCTCCCATTATTGCAGTTCCTTTTGTCTCATTTACCAATAGTTGTAACATTTTCTTCATACTTTCTACTTGTTCTCCTGGAGGATTATATACATTCATGAGGGTTAAAAAATGTCCTTCAATTTCTCCTGTCACAAGCACAAATCTTCCCTCCTTATCTGATATACATTTTTCTTTCCTAAATCCACAACTGTTTTTAATCAAGATTGCCACTCCTCTTTTCGCTGTTGTAAAAGAAGCCGCATAAACTTGTACTGAACCAAGCTTCTCTAATTTTTTATGTTCAGTTTGAGTTAAATGAGTTTCCTGAAGGAAGCTTATTTCACATCCTTCTCTTTTAATTCTTTGCATTATGCGTTTTCTCTTAATTGGATTATTTAATCCATTGGTATTTAACGTTCCTACTTTCAATTTATTCATTTAGTTAACTCTTTTTGTACCTTAACTAATTCATACATAAGGAGATAGGTTCTGTTTGAATAGCAAGCGAAGAAAAAAAAAAAAAACGAACAAAGTATATTAACAATAACATCTGTGCTTAATATGCTAATCAAATTTGACTTCCAAGTTTTGTAACATCTAATGGTTACAAAAATTCCCCATCTTCTTTCTATGGAGAATATGGGCTCTCTTTGTTGGCCCCAACCACTAGGTTTTACTTGTGGCTTTCTTGAAGCTAGTTTAGGCTCCATTTCACTGTGTGGTAAGCCGTCTGCACTGCCTCCCATTTCTTCATTATTTATAGTCTCTAAACATTTGATTATTAGGGTCCTTTTCTGGGTCTTATTCTCAAACCTCTCCTACTTCACTTGGTATTTCAAGTTTCAGAGCTCTTTGTTAAAGAAAAAGAGAGAGAAAAAAATATATATATATGTATCTATATATACATATACATACACATACACACATATACAGCACATACACATACATACACACATACATACGTATACATATATATATACATACATATACATACACAGCATACAGTATACATACACATACACATACATACACATATATATACACGTACACACACATACATACATATACTGTTTATACGCACATACATACACACACATACACATAATATATACGTACATACATACACATATACATACACATACATACACACATTCACATATATACATACGTAAATATACACACATATACCCATATATACCAAGCATACACACATACATACATATTTATAATAATAATTGTAATATAAATAAGAATGACCTGTCTTTTCAATTTTATAACATAATTAAAAGAAAAATCTAACAACTAGTAGGTCTTTTTTCTTTTCTTTTTCATCTTTACAGTAAAAAATAAAAAATAGTTTTGTTTTTTTTTCTTTTTACTCTTTTACTCTTTTTTTTTTTTTTTTTTTTGACAGGTAATATTAATCAGTCATTTCTTGTAGTTTTTTCTCTTTTCTTTTCAGTTTATACGTCCCAGTTCATACCTTACTTTACTTGCGATTGCTCATTAAGCCTTTTGAAAAGGGGCGGGACCCGCTGTATCCTGGTTGCGTAACATGATGCCATATCGTGGATCAGCCGTAAGTATTCCCAACTCAGTCAGACTCGCCACTGCCTCTTCTGGACTTTTATATATTGTTACATTATCATTCATAATTACTCTGAGTTTTGCTGGGAAAAGAATGTGTGATTTCACGTCCTTGTCCCGAAGTTGTTTCCGTATGGGTCCATATCTGCTCCGATCGGCCTGGGTTTTCGCGGAGAAATCCTGTGAAAAGTAAATCCGGTTCCCACCGAACACAATCTCCTTCTTGGCCCAGGCTGCT
The DNA here is from genome assembly GCA_038363315.1 of Mugilogobius chulae. NCBI lineage: Eukaryota > Metazoa > Chordata > Actinopteri > Gobiiformes > Gobiidae > Mugilogobius > Mugilogobius chulae. The sequence continues at coordinate 22,245,372 of CM076413.1, forward strand.
TGTAAGACTCTCTGCCTCATTCGCCACTCTTGGAAGCGGACGACGAGTGATCGAGGGGTCTTCTCCGGGGGCGGTTTCTGAGCAAGCGAGCGATGTGCTGCGTTAATTATGATTTCTTCTGTTGGGATTCCCAGCGTTTCCTTCAGGATTTTCACGATAAGGCCAGTAACATCGTTGCCCTCCAGTCCTTCCTTCACTTGGTAAATTCTTATATTATTTTGTCTTGACTTATTTTCCAGGTACTCCAATTTCTCAATCATTTTCGCTTGTTCTTGTTGCATATGTTTCATGTTTTTGCTCGTTTCTCCTTCTCTAGTTTCGAGCTGGTGAATCCTTTGCTCTGCCTCCGACAGCTCGCAGCGCATTTCATTTACATCTTGACGCAAACTTTTCATCTCCGCAGAGTACCTTTCTAAGTCCGTGCGTACTTCTTTTATTTGACTTGTAATCTCCTCTTTGAACTCCGAGAGCATAGTTTTTAAGCTCGTCTCCAAGCTTGTTTCCATGTTTTGTGGTGTGCTTGTTAGACACGGCGTCTTCTTTGTCTTCGGCGCTGAAAGCGGTTTTAGCTTAGTTTTTCCCGATCTCAAGTCCATTACTCTTCTATATTCTTCATCTTTTTATTGGGCAGTCTCGCACTCTTTTCAGTTGGTAGATATTTTAGGGAGGTTTTGGTAGTTTTTTCAATCACAGCGACATGAGTGTGCTGCGTGCCGCGTGCTCACCGGAAGTCAAGTATATAAATATGATTAGAATTCAGTTAGCACTTGTTATAATAAAAACAAAGTGTTTTATGATTATGCATCTTAAAAAGAAAACAGTTTAGTTTGAAGTTTTCTACATAAAGTACAAGCTTTGACATTCCTAAAAAGCGGCCAAACAAAAATTGACTAACCAAATTAATTTAAGTAACAACTAAGCACAAGTCTTCTTTGTGTGAGTAGCCTCTGTTTCATGTTTGAGGGTCACGAAGGCCTGCTGTTGTTCATTGGAGGGTCACAACTGAAAAGTTGGACAACCTTACAAAATAGTGGCATGAGATCAAAATATCTAAAAACAATGAAGTCGAAAAGTACATTCAAAAACATTTAAAAAGAATGCTTAAAAAACTATCAATTGTCCTTCCAATTTAGTTTTGGTTTACATGAGACATATTGTGAATTGCTTATGTTTTTTTTATGTATTTAGTAGTAAAATATACCATATGTCAGCACAACAGGTCAATTTACTTCCTGTCAAAAACTGCGAACTGATGAGCCTTGCCTCTTTGTAAAGATTTTTTAGCAAATATTAAAATCAGAATAATGATTTTATGAACTTGATTATTTTTAGTAATTGCAAAAAACAAACAAGCAAGTGGGACAGGTGGAAGGTAACAACAAAATTTTACTGAACGCCCAAGCATCATCTGCAGGACAAAACAAAATGACCCAAAGATGAATTAATCCAAAGAAACTAAAAATGAGAAAACATTTCAACAAGTAATTTGGAAGCCACTGTATCAAATCAAATATATTTAAAAAAATGCTTTGAACAAATAACTAACCCTACAAACAATATCCTGGAGTCAATCCATGCACAACTAATGTGGAGTCTGACCCCAGCGCTGCAGTTTGCCCACCGGTCAACAGATGGCAGTGTTCAGTCTGGGATGCTCAGTGTGGGCTGTAATGATGCTTCTAACCTTGAGCTGATCTGTTTGTGAAAACACAGGATGGATGAGGTGGAGCCCAGCCAAATCTAATCACACATTAACAACACTTTACATGCATAATACAGCCATTTAGCACATTTAATTACTGCGCTGCTGCTTTCATGTGCAGGAGGAAAAAGACACGTTACAAAAGGCTACCACAACACAGCAGGTTCTCACTCACTATTCTGTATACCTGAAGAGTGCGTTAGACAGACTTGATGCTGTAGATGTTTTTATTTTTTTATTGCTTTCCTAATTTAAAATTGAAAATTTGAATAAAAATTGTTGGTGCATACAATCCTGTGTTCATCTTTTAGTCAGAAAATAGACTTAAAGACTATTCGTGTCCAAACCCAGATGACACTCGAACCCAATCTCACAAGAAAGCATACATATACCACAACATGTCAATTACGAATGATTAGCACGAGTTCACGCCTTTTTTGCGTAATTATGGTACGCGTCGCAGTCCCAGTTCATTTTCTATGGTGGGACTGTGAAGTTGTGATTTTTTATTTATGTCATGCATTCATTTATGACTATTAACAAATTCCTAATCTTAAACCTGCCCCCAAGTCTCAGATCCATACTTACCCATTTAGTAACTTGTTGCCTAAACTTACCTGTTTCACCTAAAGATATTAATTTTACACCTTTTTCATATCGTGCTAAATGTGGCGTAACATAAGTACGCAAAAAAGGTGTGAAATCGTGCTCAAAATACAATGTTTTTGTGTCGTGGTAAATGTACGCTTTCTTGTGAGGCACCTCGACACCAGAATGCAAAACTGTTTTAGGACAACTATAAAAAGTGGGTGAAAATAGTGTAGGTGAAAATCAGATGGTTATGAACACTTATCCAACACATCTGTTTTCTTCTCTATAGATAACATAGAACCCCCCCAGAGACTGGGCTGCAATTATCAAGACTATACACAGAACTACATAATTACCAAGATCAAAGTTAAAATGCATATTTATTGTATAAGTAAACTGTTGGAGCATTACATATGTGTAAGCAAACATTCTCCTGCCATTCATAAGACCAAACAAACAAATAAATAAAAAAAATGATATGATCATGTACTTGTTTTGATTGGTGGAGGAAACCTTACAAACACAGAAGAAACACCCAACTAGCCAATCTGCCATCATGTCGCCATGTTTTGTGGTGAAAACTTCCTGGAAACACCACTGTGTGTCCTATTGTAGTCTGAATGTGTGAGAAAAACAATGCAGAATAAATTAATTAATAAAAAAAAAAAAAAAAAAAGTCCAAACTCATCAAAACACATGGATTCTGAAAACAAGTCCTTTCAGTTCACTGCAGACCTTCTGATACTTTGCCATTCCTATGCTACAAGATTCATCGTTCTTCTCTTCCAAATTGCCCTGTACTTTCATGTATCCATTATAATCCAATAGAAAACAGCCCACACCAGGTTCATTCCAGCTCTGACCGCCGGCTCAGAGATGTTAGACCGAAGAATGCAACACTACTCGGGCTCTCCCTGTGGTTTACTTCTCAAGGCCTGAAACCCACACACTTAAGTCTTGGCACAGAACGACCCAGCACTGCTCCTGAGAGAATTCACGCTCAGTCAACAGTTTATGGAGAAAAAGAAACAGAAAAAGTCCAAATAGGAGGAAGGGAAATTTGACAAAGAGTCTCCTGATCCTCTCATCTTCTCCTCTTCACCACACAGCTAAGGTACAGTATTCCTGGCTATAGATGTGGATAGGATCTTCCTTGCACAGTGGCACTCCAGCAGTTCTGAAGATAATCAATCTGGGGGCCGAGAGTTCCATTGAGGTTGGAGAAAGATTTTGGGTCCTGAGATGATATGGTGAAAGATGTACGATTATGAATACAATAATCTTTCAAATGTAGAAGTAAATGAAGAGACTTATTTCCTGATCAACAAAATTAATATATTTTCTCCAAATAATTTCAAACAGAAGATGCAAGGCTATCTTTGATTAGATTTGGTTACGTGTAAACTTTTTGCGTGTTTAGAGGTCATGGAGACACAGTAGTCTACAGGTGTTATGGGACAATAAAGTGGACTTATTAATTCTGAGTTTCCTGCAGGTGCTTAGATTTTCCCCAACATCCAAAAGATGCACAATAGAAAATATCTTCAAGGTATGATTGTCCTCCTGACAAAGCCTAACAGAAGATGAGTTTTGTCTACAGGATACTACTCTTTCTCCTCTGAGTCTCAGAGTCCCCCAGATCTGTAATGCCACAGATCAAACTTTGAACATTTCTGCTGTGTTTTTTTTGTTTTTTTTTTGTCTGGGATACACAGCCCACAATTCAGCAAATAGCAAGGAGTGGGTCTGGTCACCTCTACCCCCAACTGTGTTTCAAAACAATGAACCAGGCAATCAGATTTGTTTATTTGTGTGACAGATTTGAAACAAAGGAGCTGATTGGTCATCTGTCATTTAAAACAAAATCTATCTCACGCATTGATTCTGCAGAAATCCGCAATGTTTTTCAGTTCCTTGTCTGATCTGAAGGGATATGGAGGCCAGACAATATATACTTATGTATTGCCTGGATTTTCCAGGCAACCGATTTTTAAGCCCATAAATCATCCAGACTCAATTGGTGGATTTCTCCAGCATTAGCATATCAGGCATGATCGGTTTTATTATTTTCACTATGTTATTTTCTTTGCAGCCAGGATTTGTTTTTGGATTTGCATTTGCATGTCATCATGATAAACTCGTGTACAATGAAGTTTAATGAATTTAAGATACACGAGTACAACCCGTGGTGTAATTCTGAAGCACTGATTAACAATGTATAGTGTTCACAAACCTCTCTTTTCTCAGCTTACAGTGTGAGCGGTAACCCAACACAGTGTGACAGACCTTTTGCTAATGAACCCTGATAAGTGACTCATAATGGGGCTTAAACTGAGCCACTACAGCAGGGTCGCACATTGATGACCTCACTGTCGTCGTGGAAACAGTCATAATCGTAAACAACATCTGTGCCAGCGCTGCTCATGTCCCGGCGCGCTACAGCTAGCGTCTGGTTTCGCGCTGCGCAGAGGTCAGAGGGCACAATAACTCAGCTTCGATTCTGTCCCACAGGAAATACACACGGCCATATGTTCAGGTAATAAGGAACTCACACCCCAGCATGAGGAACAGGTTATTAACACAAACACCATTTACAGTGTGGAACTTTTACACAGTGAAAACAGGCAGACACACAGGGGAAGGGCATGGGCTGGGTGATTGACAGCTGTTAGACCAAGATCATCAAGGAGGCAGTTTGGGATAAATATAGTGATCAATGAAATGTTTTATTGTAGATATGCTATATCACTGATTTCTAACCAGTGTCTAAAGGAACTGAAGGATAGAAAGTGTGCCTTGAAATTTTAGCTAAAATAGGCACATGATGGTGTCTCTTTAACAACAAAGATAGTGTTGTAGCTCAAAAAAGTTTGAAAACACAACAGATTACAGAACTAAGTCTGTGTATATCATCACATCATGGTGACTTAGTGAGTTGTGTGATTGAGAAACCAATTTACCTTTACCTTGAGTAAAAATCGAAGCAAACCATTCTGCATGACAAGGATTGTCAGTTCTTGCTCATGTTACTCAAATCCTAATCGTTTACATCAACATCTTCTACATGCGCTTCTGTTACTAGAATTTTTAGGAAGAGAGATAGAAATAAACTGTGGATATACAGTATATGTTCTTGCTGGTTTTCTCTTCATTAAAGCTTTGCTTGTCCATCCTTGAGCACAGACAATGACTGAAGGTCACAGAAGGACAAGGAAGTGGCCAACAAGAGACGAAAGGCTTCAGAGCAGAGACACACTCCAGACTATTACCCCTGCAGTACACTGAGTGCAAGTTGGCTGCGAGTTCACCAAGACTTAGAAAGTGATAAAACCAATGTGCTCTTGTACATAGATGTCGGAAGCATGCGAGCGCCACATTCAAAAGTCGATCGAGAAACTGTAGGTTTGCAGCCGATGCAACTTTCAAGTCATAATACGAGCATTCTCGTAGGAATCTACGTGAATCTGCGTGGCTTTGGGCAAATATGGACAACAGTGGACTGGAGCTGGTGTACAAGGCACTTTGCAAGAAACGTGTCCCGAACCGAACTTGCCTTGGTGACAGTGTACGGAAGGCGTAGGTGTTCAGTCTGGAGAACATGTGCAGTGAATCAAGAGTGACAAGTAGTCATTTGTTTTACAATTTTACCAAAATCATGAACTAATCCTTAAAAATATTATTTGGGAGCTTTTGTCCCTGCAAGTAAGAATAATTTAGTTATAAAATCAACAGATTTAAGCTTGAAAGTTTGACTGCGGTGTACTTCCATGTTATGTGAGTAATAACTTGATTAAGGTTGGATTCAGTATCCATGGAAGTGAATGCAAATACTTTTCCTGTATGTATTATTTTATAACAGACAAGCAGTAGTACAAGGAATAGCTATCAAAGGTAAGACCAATCAAAAATAAGAAATAAATGTGTGTGAATGCAGTGACAGCTAAAGTTTCCCAATCTTATTCCATGTAAAGTAATATATAATTCTAAACTCTTGGGTCTATCGGTTGTATATTGCTCTATTATTAAGTAGAAGAGAATTGTGCAAGTCGGTATAGTTTTCCAGCACTGGTCAGGATTGCGTGTGTGGCTTCTCCGCTCTGTGTCTCTTATGTATCTGCGGTCAGAACCTATTAGACCCACGTAAGAGAGACTGATGTCCGCTGACAGCCTAACTTCTCCTCTGGCTCTCTCTGACGCTCTTCTGTTGCACAAAATTTACACCGCGGTCCTCTTCCTCCTACAGAGTTCACAACCTTTTCATTTTTGGACAAGACGTTCTTTTTGTTGCCACTAATTTGACAAGATTTCAATGTTGGAGCAAGCTTCTATGTCAGCTTTTTGGTTCTACTGTTATTCCAGCGGTATTATTACAACACAACAGCTACTTAGCTTGTCAAAATTACGATTCTCTCTTGGGCTTGTTACGCCATTCATAAAGAAAACTATCTCTTGTGTGCAGTTTCATTCAAATTGAGGAAAATCTCGCTGGGTAATTTATAGAAAAGCATCGCCGTTGGAAAGGTGAACGAGTGCATTCAAATTAAGTTATTTTCTCTGGTTTGGAGAGCCACAGAGATTATTTGGAGTTTTGCAGGGAAGACCAGGCTAACAACCGCTAATGGCTAAAGCTACGTTGTTTAGCGCTGACTCTTTTCCTGAAGTGTATTTGGAGACACACTTTAGTTTTGTTTGTTTGTGTTTCTGGGCGTCCGAGACGTGAGGTTTCCAAGACTGTTCGAAGATAGATTTGAGACATGCTGATGAAGATTTGCAAGACAGTCCAAGTTTTTGTTTAAGACATGCGAGTTTGCTTAGCCTACAGTTCTTTTTAGTCAAGGTCAAGGGTATTGATCTGTGGGTGGAGTTTTCTGCAGACATGGCTTCTAGAAATCATTCAATATAGTTTTTTTCAAGGTAGATGCCATTATAGATTTGGAATTTTGGTGCCGTTGTGTTGTGTATTTATTTGGCCAAAACCTAACATCAAGCCAATAGTTGATAGTGCTAAATGGGGCAAATCTTGGCCTTTAGGGCTGCAATGTATATGGAAAATGCAATGTTATTTGACGCATTTAGCAATTCACAAAGGATGCAATTTTTGAAGTGACATAATTTTTACAAAAAGTTTGCATCAAAGCAGTTACTACTGTAGCTTGTATAGGTATACAAATGTCTTCAAAACAGTGTACTGTACATGTGATTCTTTTATTGATTTGTCTGTTCACTTACATTTTATTTTGTCAATCTCCCAGAGACTCTTTATACTGACACAAACATCACATAGCAAAGACACATTCTAAGTAATAGAAGTTCTATTCAATAAGCACATCAGCTAAAAAATAAAAATAAAACAATTCTTCCCTAAAAATGACAGCAACAGGAAATCTATTTTCATATTTTTGCATTCATCATCTTGGGAGATTACTTATCTGACTTTAAATTTATATATTGACTTTTAATCATGTTTTAAGACTGTTCCCTCATCAAAAACATAAATGGAGTTGTATTTAGCTCAGTCCAGTCTCCGAAGAAAACGTAGATATACAATGAACTGTCAAAATGTACAATAAGCATGTTCTGCTTTTTTATAGGTCAACATGCTTTGAAAAGCCAAAATATAATGAGTAGGTTAAAATTAACAGGTAAATCTTAACCTACCCCAAGCCTCAGTCCTAAACTTAACAATTTTAGTAACTTGAAGCCTTATCTTGGTTTAACTTATCAGTTTAACCCAAAGAAAATGGCTTCAACCAAAATGTATATTTTACACTTTGGCTTTTGTAACATATTAACGTAAAAAACGTGTTAAAAACGGGATTATTGTACGTTTTTGACATTTTGTTGTATGTCTATGTTTGCGTCGGCGACTGTGTTGATTTGTGTGTTTTCTTCCAGTCCATAAGTCATTACATTAGCATGTTGGAGGCAAACTGGCATTTCTTTCTTTCACCTATAGCCTGTCCCTCTACAGCCAATAGAAAGGGACTAATTTCTAAGAGTGTCCAATCAAAAGAAGGCAGGTACTTTCTAAAGTAATTTTCATACAGCATCAACAGGATAGTAATTATTCAGTGGCCTTGCAAATTGTAAAGATGGTAAACACAGAGCCTGAGGGACACAAGTCGTTGAATGCTATTATTTATGATTGTCAGGTGAAATGCAAAGCGCTAATAATGAAAAAAATACAGCCTATGAGTTGTTTGCTTAGAAACGAATATAGTGTATAGACTGGGGAGTTAAACCAATAATTTGTTTTTCGTGTTCTTGACTGGTAGGCTACTTTTGTCTGTGGTCTTTTGTCCTCCTCTAAAGTTACCTAATACTGTAATTCTTCAAACTTTAAATGTAATTCTTGAAAGAGGTTTTAATGGAAGGACTTGGGCATGAACAGATTAAAAGAGACCTAATGGATGTCCTGTCGATGTGGTTAGTTGTTGCACTCTATGTTAAATCCAAAATAGAAGAAATCATACAAATTCAAATATTATTATATTTTAATGTGCAACTGTCCACTATAATCAGAATGAAGTCGGTAAAACACGTCAATACTGATTTTGCAGATCCCATCCTATAACACAGAAAAAAAAACACATTGTTATCGTCATGGGGTTTTATACATTTTTACAGACGTCCAGAAGTAAAACAACTATAATCCTGTGTGAATTGGGGTTTATTCCACTACAATTGTTATATTCTATAATCGTTAAACTGACATTTTAACATGACCTTATAAGTTTTTGATGGCCTCAGCGAGATTTTTCACAATATGCCTTGAGAGTGAGTTGACTCCTAAATGAACTTAGGGTCGGATTAATCAAGCGTTTTGCTCACATGCAAAACAGAATAACGAGAGCAAAAAAAACCAGACTGCAAAATGTTCACAAATGGCACATGCTTTTTTCCTTCTCTTTTTTACTCCAGTTTATGCTTGGAATGCTCACACCTCATAAGATCCTAGGTGCTGTAGACATTTCTGAAGGTTTTACACATTCTACCAGTGTATTTTTTTGTTGTTGCAGTTGTTTGGGTTTCACCAAGTCACCATCTCATGCTCTATCATGAGTTCTTTCTGGGTACTCCGGCGTCCTTCCATCTCCAAAAACAAGCATAATATTGATTGATTGGGCATCGCTGTAAATCTCCTCAAGTGAATGAATGAGAGAGTGAATGTCTGTCTCTAAACCTGCTACGAGTTGGCCACTGTCCAAGGTGTTCCCCGCCTAAGGCTCAAAGTCACTGGCTAGGGCTCCCAAAAAGGGAACAAATGGCAGCAAATGAATGAATGAATGAACGTTTTAGACAAGGTTTTTTTTGTTTGTTTGTTTGTTTGTTTGTTTTTGCAAGAAAACCTTAAAGGTCCTATATTACACAAAACTTACTTCTTTGAGATTTTAGTCTTGTCAGAATGTTGTTATCCCAGCCAAAACATACCCAGAGTTGCGTCTTTTTTCATTCACAAATGTCTGAGTAATTCTGCTTTCTACTTGTCTACTTGCTCAAAATGTTTTGTTCCACCTTGTGATGTCATTGCGTGGTAGTTCTATAGTCAGCTGCTTTTAGCCTAAATTGAATTAGTTTACAGTACAGTCTGTAATATTCAAATCAGTAGACCACCTTAAATTGTTGGATTTTTTTTTTTTGTTCAGTTCAGACTGCCCCTGAAAGCCTTTCTAATTTGGAGTGAATCGAGTGAAGCTTAAAACAATAGCAGTAGCTTACAATTTGGACGATTGCTTGGCTGAAATTGTACAAATGATTCTAGTGAAAGTGAAAGTAGAAAAACACAGTGAAGCACATTTGGTGTCACCACATGACATCAGAAGGTTGAACAGCGTGTTTTCATTTCAAGTCATGAACGCTGAATAAACATGCAGGGTTTTTGTATTAAACAATTGAGATTGCACCAAAATTTGTGTTTTTGGTGAGGAAATGACATTGCACACTGATAAAAATCTGCATGGTATGGCTCTTTAACCAGAAACCTAAGAACTAGACAAAACACTTGAAGGTCTGAAGGATAAAATATGTGCTAAACGCTGTGGTATTTAGTCCTGGACACCTGCCCTCAACATTTGTACTTAACACAAAGAACATTGGCCTGTCCTGTTGCTCATCCCTCTCTCTCCCCCTATCTGTGTGGATGCATCGGAGCGGCGGGGCGAGCGACAGGCTGGGACTTCACATGAGGTGTTGGCTCGCTGTTTGGACGGTGCTGTTGCCAATCTGTGCCCGTGAGGAGAGCCGCTCGGAGCAGGAGGCACAGATGGCACTACTACTGCACTGGCTCTGTGGTTTAACTGAGTGACTCACACTGATGACCTGCTCCGATACTTACCACAGACCAGGAAATGAGCAATAATTATGGCAAATGTGACACAGAAAGAAGCCAGTGATTTATTTTCTATTCATCTGTCCGCAATTTGGAGCTTTTAGTTGATGAGGATTTGTAGCGTTTGGGTGTGTTTGTGTTTGTGCATGTAGATGGTAGGTGGGACGTTTTATTGCTCTGTAAAGCACTTTGTTTCACTTTTTTAAATATGAAAGCGCTTCATAAATAAAGTTTGATTTCAATTGAGTCAAAATGAAATACACAATTAAAATGCCAGATACAATAAATAACCCTCATTCGGGAATGGTTCATATTCATAACTTCCACACAAAAAAAAACTGTGGTGGTGCTGCACAGAGACTGTCTCATCCTGGGAGGTTTGACAGGATTCTGAGTCCTGGGGTTATAACACTGTCCCACGCCAGGCACTGGGCTGGAACAGACTGTGACTGCCAAGCAGTTTTGTCCATCTTTTTGTCAAAACTGATCACTTTTTTGCATTCAGTTTTAAATCACTTGTATAAAACCTCGATTCCTGTTGATTTTTTGCTTCAGTTATTAAAGTATAAAATTATACACACTGCAAAAGTTGTACTTCTAATTTACTATAAATGCCATAGAATTTGAATCTTTCTTTTTTTCAGGTTAAGATGTTTTACTTGATGGAACTGGATTTTTTTTTAGGCTTTATAGCGCTAATCGCTCGGCACGGTGGCTGAGGATTAGCGCTCTTGCCTCACAGCAAGAAGGTCGCGGGTTTGATTCCCGCACGAGCCGGGCCTTTCTGTGTGGAGTTTGCATGTTTCTCCCCGTGTCTGGGTGGTTTTCTCCGGGCACTCCGGTTTCCCCCACCAACCAATAACATGCATGTTAGGGTAACATCCTCCAGCAACGGTAGTCCTGACCAAGCTATAGCAAAAACATCTGGAGATGGGTCCCCGAGCGCTGCACTGTGGCGATCACTGCTCCTGAGGAGATGCCCTAGGCCTAGAGGCATTGAAGGATGGGTCATATGCAGAGGACAAATTTCCCTACGGGGGCAATAAAGTATACCTTACCTTACCTTACCTTACATTTACACAGACAGATGTCTTCCAAAGTGCTTCACACAGTAACCTCCTCACTCAGTCACCCCTGGGGCAGCTCAGCAGAGGCCATTCGCCTTAACACCTGGCACCTAAACCTCCGACCAACACCAAGCGTTCCATAAATGCATGTTAGTGGTAGGTGGGGAAAATCTTAGTTACCTAATGTAACTGTAGTTCTATGAGTATGTGCGTAGCCCTCTACGGGCTTCGCTATTGGCTAACACTCGAGGCAGCGCCTCGCACCTGAAGATCAAACAATGTACCGCTCCAATCATGAGGACGTGGTTCCCCCACTGGCCGTATATAAGGCCCTGTCCACTATCGCTCGCCCTTCTTGAACTCTAGCACAGTGGAAGACATGCCTGCTGGGCCTGCAGGTAGAGGGCTACGCACATACTCATAGAACTACAGTTACATTAGGTAACTAAGATTTCTATGTCGTATGTGCTACGCCCTCTACGGGCTTCGCTATTGGCATACTCTACGCGAAGGCCGTAGGATCAATGTACTCCCAGCAGGCATACATGATTGGAGCGCACCCGCAAACCTACTTCGTACCAAGTACAGAGAGGCAGCGGGCGAGGTTGAAACCGGATGGAGAGAAGGCACATAGTCCTGCCCGGACCTGCCACAACCACCCGCATGAAAAAGAAACAAAGGTGATGAAAGGCCGCCTCTCCCAAGAGCGCCAAGTCACCACAAGAAAAGCATCCAGAAGGAGTGCTAATGCATTGATGAACTGGTCGCCTCTCCCAAGAGCACCAGGACACCACCACAAAAGTATCCAGAAGGAGTACGAACGAAGGTGAACAGGCCGCCTCTCCCAAGAGCGCCAAGAACACCCAGGCAAAAGCCTCCAGAAGAAGACGCTGAAACTGGAAGCAATGCGCAGGTCGCCTCTCCAAAAAGCGCCTGAGGCACATCGCCAACAAAGAGGAAAGTCCTTAGGCCGTCACCTCATGACGACTCATCCGGCCCGCGATAAAGGACCAAATGAGTCACTGACCGCACTGTCACATCCAACAGATATGACTGCACAAACGTCGACAAGGAGGACCAGGAGTTTGCCAGACAGATCTCCTCTAGGGGCACCCCTCTAAGAGTAGCTGAAAAGGTGGCCACACACCAGGTAAAACGAGCTCTGATGAGTGCAGGAGGGGAACGCCCCTCTGCCTCGTCAGTCATGTGACCCGCCTGGCACACCCAGTGGGCTAAGCGCTGCGAAGAGAGAGCAGTGCCTCGATCCTTCGCATCAAAACCCACAAATAACTGGTCAGAATACCTGAAGCCAGCCGTGCAGTGCAGGAAGCGGCGAAATGCCCTGACCGGACATGACAGGTGACACCCTTCACCCTCCGCTGACGCATGTGGGGGATGACAACGCTGTCCCAAGCGGATGACCCTGGACATCCTAGGCTGGAAAGCCTGGTTCGGCCATAATTCCACCAAGCCTCCATCACCGCTGAAGAACATGCAAGAAGGGTGGATGGAGTGGACGCATAATTCCCTTGCCCTCTTGGCAGAGGCGATCACCAAAAACGTCTTAAACGATAAGCAGCTGAGCTCAGCGCGATCCAGGGGCTCAAAAGGTGGACCCGAGAGGCCCTCTAACAGACCTGCAGTTCCCAAGGGGCGGCAGAGCTTCTGGGGGTGGGTTCGGACTGAGCGCACCCCGTAAGAAGCGCTTAACGAGAGGATGGTTATGGGCCAGGAAACCACCAAAAACCAATGCGGCCGAAAGCGATGGCCGCAGCAAAGACGCCCAAGGTCGAAGCCGATCGACCTTTGGCCAGGAGACCCTGACAAAAACCCAAGACCTCCTGAATAGTGCAGGAGAGGGGATCCACTGACCTCTCCGTGCACCATGTGGCAAACAACTGCCATCATAGCCTGTAGGCCCTAAACGTCGAAGGCGCACGGCCTCCTTGAATAGTCGAGACTACAGCAGAAGGGAGGCCTAAGCCTAACCACCTTCCTTCTCGGCTTCCAAACCAAGAGCCTGTGGCCTAGGATTGGACGTGAGTAAAGGGATCATTGGGCCTGAGTCAGCGTGTCTGGCGAGTCCGGGAGGGGCCAAGGTCCCCCTGTGCCATGGACACCAAGTCCGGGTACCACCCGGCACTTGGACTGTTCGGGCCATTTGTAGCCTGTCTCTCCTGACTCTGTGGAGCAGTGGAGGGAGGAGCCGGAGGGGAAAATGCATAAAGAAGACCCCTCGGCCAAAGTCGGTGCGCCAACGCGTTGACGCCCAGAGGAGGCTCGTCCCCTGGTCTGAGTGAGAACTACAGGGGGCATAGAGTGCTTTCAGGTCGGCCACCGGGTGGCCGAGCTGTTGCCAAACCTGCGCCGCCACCCAAGGGGCTAGGCTCTATTCGCCGCGGGCTGCTCCGCTCCTGGACATTCTGTCCGCGCCTACGTTGAGAATGCCGGGGATGTGCCGGGCCCTCAAGGAAAGGAGGTGAGTGATGGCCCATAGAAAGATCTCAGGCCGCCCTCCTGTGGAGCGAGGGAGATCTGGTTCCCCCTTGTCTGTTCAGATAAGCCACCACAGTCGTGTTGTCTGATCGGACTAAGACGTGGTGTCACTCCAGTTCCGCTCTGAAGTGCAGGACGTGCAGGAACGTTCCTCACTGCTCCATCTACAGGACATTGATGTGGCTGGGCGTCGGAGACCAGGTGCCGCCCGTCGAGCACTGGTCCAAGACCCCCCCCAACCTAACAGGGAGGCATCTGTGAACAACTCCGTGTAATGGGGGACACAACCCAGCAGCACACCCTGGCTCAGAAGAACCGGGACGGTCCAGAACTGGATATCCTTCCGTGCGGGCATTGGGGGCCTCAGCCATGTCCTCCTGTCGTGCGCCGGGTGCAACCTGAGACGGGAGTACCACCGAGGCGTCTCATGGGCAGTAGGCCAGCTGTACCACTGGTTGGGCCACTGCCATCAATCCGAGAAGCGATTGAATCTGATGGGACCGGACTTGCGTCCTTCAAACACAGTCTGTTGACCACAAAGCCCAGCCTGAAGATGTAATCCAGCACCACCTCTGTGTGAGCCTGAGCCTCCTGATGGGAGGAGGCCAGGATGAGCCAATGGCTGGTTCCAATACAACGCAGCAGGTCCAGCGCCGCCTCCACGCACTTTCTCCAAGTGCCAGCGAACAGCCAAACGGGAGTCAGCAATATTCCTGGCATCTCCTAGCCATGGAGAAGCGGTGGAACCTTCAGAGCTCCGAAACAATGGAAACCTGGAAGCAAGCATCCATGAGGTTAACAGAGTCAGACAATCGCCCAGACTGACACACTTAACAGGTGTCGTGTGGTCAGCATGCGAAACGGCCTCTAGGCTATGCATCTGTGGAAACCAAGAAGTACGGGGAGCAGAAACCGTTCTATGTCGTCGGCCTTCCATGTAGATAAAGGCCAATAGCGAAGCCCGTAAAGGGCTATGCCACACTCATAGAACTACAGTTACGTAAGTAACTAAGATTTCTCTGCTCTCTCTGCCAGCACCTCCACTCCTGCGCCACGTAACAGGAAGGAGGAGACGCGCAGATCCAAAAAGGGCCGTATGCCGCCGCACTTCTTGGCAACCAAGAAGTACGGGGAGTAGAAACCGTTCTATGTCGGCCTTCCATGTAGATAAAGGCCAGTAGCGAAGCCCGCAGAGGGCAACGCACACACTCATAGAACCACAGTTACGCAAGTAACTAAAATTTCTCTGCTCTCTCTGCCAGCACCTCCATTCCTGCGCCACGTAACAGGAAGGAGGAGACGCGCAGATCCAAAAAGGGTCGTATGCCGCCGCACTTCTTGGCAACCAAGAAGTACGGGGAGTAGAAACCGTTCTATGTCGGCCTTCCATGTAGATAGAGGCCAATAGCGAAGCCCGTAAAGGACTACGCACCAACTCATAGAACTACAGTTACGTAAGTAACTACATTTCTCTCCTCTCTCTGCTAGCACCTCCAATCCTGCGCCACGTAACAGGAAGGAGGAGACACGCAGATCCAAAAAGGGCCGTATGCCGCCGCACTTCTTGGCAACCAAGAAGTACGGGGAATAGGAACCGTTCTATGTCGGCCTTCCATGTAGATAAGGCCAAAAGCGAAGCCCGAGGAGGGCTATGCACATACTCATAGAACTGCAGTTACTTTCTCCGTTCTCTCCGCTTGCATATCGTAGCAGGAGGGACGGGAGCCAGAAGCTTGGGCCTGCCCACTATGTCCGTAGGGGGGGGGGGGGGGGGGGGGGTGCTCGTAAGGGACGTACGAACGAGAACCGGTCATAACGTCGCACCCGCGCAGTCTGCGCCTCCCTAGGGAATGAGGAGATAGACAAGCATTCCGCCGAGATGCTGTCAAGCTCCGGGCAGAGGCCGAGCGCTCACAGACTTGCCCCTGCTCCTAATGCTGGAAGGGACGAGCAGGCGTCTGATGCCGCGGCGCTACACTAACCGTAAGAGGAGAGGATCTATGGACTGTAGACTCTCCTCCAAAGCACGAGGGGAAGCGCGTCGATGCGCGACCCTACGAGCCTGCACTTGCCCCCTGCGTGCTGCGGGACAGCGCAAGAAGGCGTTTGGTGTAACTCCAACAGCAATGCCAGCTGGGGGACCGTCCGCAGCCGGGACAGGTGGAGCGCGCGTCCCCTGTCGCTGCGCAGCACTGACCAGGGAGGGAGCGGAGACGTGATGGGAGCTCCGCTGCTCGTGCATGTGTGACCCTGTGAGAGGGAGCGCATCAGAGCGCGCCCTAACGGTCCTGCACTACACAAATCCGCATCCTCAAAGCAGAGCGAGGAGCGGGAAAAAACATCTACATAAAAAGATGAGTAAATGGAGATGACGCACAGAAGCCTGTCTTCTTCCCACATGCTTTCCAAGCGCAGATAGGAGCAGAACACGGTGCCCTGCTACCAGAGCAGCAGCGGTGGGTAAAGACTGTCCTTACCCTGGACAGCTATCTGAGCTGCTGGAAACTCCGCCCTCACGACAGCGGCTGTGGTGAAGTACGTGGTTCTCACCTACGTCTTCTCCCTGGGCGAGAGTGGGGGGTCACAGTCAACCTCTGCCCTTTCCTGACGCACTCATCCGCACCGCGACACTCAGCGGGGATGAGAGTGACAGGACAGCTGGAGCCAGCATCGAGTAGGATCGGAATAGAGGCTTACCGCCAGAATCAGAGGCGAGGAAGAGGGAAGCAGAGCCAGACTGATCCGTCTGCGCTAGTAGCTAGCTAGTTGCTAGCTAATCGCTACGGCCTGTGTAGCATTAGCATAGGGGCAGCGATTACAACGACACCGCCGTCCAGCCTGTCTCGGGCTGGAATAGAGCTTACCGCCAGATCAGAGCGAGAAGAGGAAGCAGGCCAGACTGATCCCGTCCTGGCTAGTAGCTAGCTAGTGCTATGACCGTGTAGGCATTAGCATAGGCCCGCGATATCACGACACCGAGCCGTCAGCCTGTCTCGGGTGGAATAGAGGCGTTACTCGCGCAGAATCAGA